>JASFXZ010000006.1:18169244-18697153 GCA_032209605.1 Mactromeris polynyma | reverse complement strand
AGACGCAATTGTGACTAATATTAGAATGGTGGACGGGAAGTTCGGGGAAGGGATAACCCACAAGGTTAAGGACGAGTTTTGGGCGGATTTAGCCGAAAAGTAAGTGCAAATGTAAAGCCATGTATTTATATCGAAAGTGAAAGTAGATACGTTTTTTTTCGTGTACATGCGGCCAGTATTATGTTGGCTATAACTTAAGTAATGAATAAATGCTTTTAACACTACAGTGTTTTACGCAGTTCCGACGTTTTTTCTTCATGCTTTTTGAATAAATGTCTTATCGTGTCCATTGTTTTGATGGTTAATATGACGTCATTGAGTGCGTCATCAGTAGTATTACTATTAGGCCCATGATATTTATTTTAGGTAAACGTCCCATTATTAAAATTAAACTTGACTCTTCGTCGGAACTGGTGAAACATACACATCGATGTAAACATTAACCTAGGATGTAAACGATTTATAATTTCCTGTAACATGGCGAAAGTGAAGACGGACTAACATCCGACGCTCAACATTCATAAACAAGCTTGTTGAATGTTGTCATACAGTTGTTTTTAATTTTCTCAGTCAAGCTTATGTACGAGTTTAAGTTTCAATCAACTAGAAGCTTCCAATTTAAAATCAAAAGGTTCTTGGATGTTGATTTCTCTGACTCAGTGTTGATAAACTATGCAACTTGATACGAAAAGAAATATCATAGCCTAACCATGACTTTTACCTATAATTTGTAATGCATTTTTTATCATCACCACAAAAGTTTTACCAATGAATATTAAATGAAAATACAACATCTGGGTTCATGGGTTTAAATACCCATTATTGGACATTTTTCCCCCCAATTCTTCTAGATTAATGTATTATTTGCTATATATTTTCAGAGTTAAAAGTGTCAGTGGGATTGATAGATCAGCTGATGAGGTGCAGAAAAAATGGAGGGATCTAAAGGTGATTATATAAAAATACATGTATTGTCTAAAATTATCTACTGCAGATGAAAAACAACAACTTTGCATTCATTATCAGAAAGTATTACAAATAAGCATGGGAAGTAATACTAACCCAAATTCTATCATAGCACGTGCAATTGGCCTTCTTAGTGTA
The DNA here is from genome assembly GCA_032209605.1 of Mactromeris polynyma. Taxonomy (NCBI): domain Eukaryota; kingdom Metazoa; phylum Mollusca; class Bivalvia; order Venerida; family Mactridae; genus Mactromeris; species Mactromeris polynyma. The sequence continues at coordinate 18,696,049 of JASFXZ010000006.1, read as the reverse complement.
TATTGACTGAATCATTTTAGATTGCAATAAAACAGCGGTTTGACAATGTCACGTTAACTTGACGTCTGACGTCATCTACGAAGCCAAATAATGTCACACACTGGAAGACTTAGTAAAAGTAACAGAACATATTAATTAAAAATTGGAATGTCTTTTATAGAGTCAAACAAAAAAGAAAATTCAGACAAGAAGAAAAGAAATGAGCCGGACAGGAGGGGGTGGAGAGTTGCCACCTATGAAAGACTGGGAAGAGAAGGTTTGTTTTATATAATATTCCAATTCAGTGGTTGCCAATATCAACTGTCACCCTGACATCCATGTGTTATTTATTTTATTATACTGAAACCATTTATATGGTAGCAAATACCATTTAATAGCAAAAATTGTATCATTATTCAACTGTCACAATTATTATAAAACTCCCCGTATTAGTTATCACCCTTTGCTAGTTACACAGTGTTATACGAGTAACTTATCTTCAGAGAGTAATATTCCAAAAATATCAACTGGTTAATATTCCCTTTGCATGGTAAAATTCCACAATAACTACTTGTAGGTCTATCAGAAATTACATTGACATATATTTTGAGGTATAATAATGTTTAATAACACTTTTTTATTTGCAGTTGTATCTCGTTATAATGTACATGTACATGATTTTGTGCTTTATATTTGATCATATATGATCAATGTTGTAGATCGAACATGTCTTAGAGGTTAGAACAAGTTTGAACAAGTTTGTGCCCATCTCAAGAATTCCGTTTAATATTTAGGGGAATTCTATAAGCCTCAGGCATTAGTTACTATCCTATTCCCACTGCAACAAACAAAGTATTGCAATAATAGACATTACATTGTCTATAATTTAAATAAGTATGTTTAAATTAAAGTCTCTAATTTCAGATTGAGTCAATTTTGCCTACAGAAATAATTATTGGAATAGATGGTGGGGTGGAAACAGGGGAAAATATTAATAGTAAGTGTCAGTTATTTGTTGTTTTAAGTCAGCAACGCATGTTTTGACTTATGATTGAAATAAACAATATAAGTACTAGTTAAGTTTGACTGAAGGTATCATGTTAACTTGTTAAAAGCTATTGTAATACCTGCGGCATGAAGTAATACTTGAATTCAATTATTTGGCCAGTATTTCTCATACTGTAATGTCATTTAATTTGGTTGGGAAGAAATTTCGTGGTTTTGATAAAAAATACTATTTCGTTGGGACATAAATTCGTGGATTTTGCATTTCCTTTTATACATCTGTCATGGTTCAATATTTCGTCTGGGATTTAATTTCGTGGTTAAGCTAAACCACGAAATCCACGAAATTAAATCCCCCATGAAAATTAATGATTTTACAGTATACTATTCAAGGTACACTTTGCTTTCCACTGTTTTCTTTGATTATGGCCCTATTTAACTTTGCATGGGAGTTTGCATAGTATGTGGAGGCTATCAGAACCTTAATAAGGTAATATGCAAGCATTTGTAAGTTTAAGCTATGATGAGACTTTAATATGACCATACGGTAACCATTACTAATCTTTATTTGAAACTATTTGCAATTTCAGATGATGTGGAAACTCGGATAAGTGATGAAGAAGTGATTATTCACCCTAGTAATGTAGAAGTTGAGGTGACTATAATTGTTGTTATAATTCAAAATGAACCCTTCTGCTTTAAATGACGAGTCTATGGTGTATGTACTATACCTGTACCTGACATAATAAACAAATGTGATATTTACCGGTATATAGTTTGTATGTGTATTACAAAGTTTAGTGATAATCTCTTTATTATAAGCATGAAATTTGCAATTGTGGTACTATTTAAGAATGGAATAGCATTAAAAATAATTATGCAGGCAATACTAGCATGGGTAAAAGTTTAATATTGTGTACATCATGAAATCTGGAATTTTGTCAATTTATATAGGGAAAATAAAGAAAGCTTTTAGGTCACTCAAAAGTCATTAAGTTCATGATTGGGCCTTAAAATTTTCACTCATGGACTAGTAGGTTTATGTACTGTCCATGGAAATCATGACCTATTCAAGTGTCTTGACGTCTAACAGACAAAAAGAACTCAGTCTCACTCGTTATTACTTCAAGCAAAAAAAACCATTTCCCTGTCAAAGATCATATGTGACCTGCTTATAAATATAATGGCGTTTTTTTAAAGGTTGTGAGAAACACAGAGAATGAACAAGAAACAGTGAATGAAACAAAAATTAAAAGAAGGAGGTAATATAAAACAAATATTCATATAATACAATTTTTTATTTACATGGTATGTGTATTTAACAGAGTTAATGTATTAAAAAGGATTTACTACGTCTTTCAATATTTTCAATAACAAGGCATCATTTTAACCAGATGCCACAGTTGAGTGTTGTGTTCGTTAGTAACGCTCGTGTTTACATTAATATCACTGATGGGATGAATAAATCAAGATCTTAAAAAAAACAATCTCAGGCACTAAAAATGGTATTCACATCTTGAGCTTCAAACTTTTTGAATATGTTCTCAAACTCAAATGTTCTCAAATTTAAAAAAAAAAAGAATAATCGTCATATTGTAGACAATATGTTGTAAAAACCATTGAAATAATCATTACTGTATATTTTTCTACAGAACCTCACAAGAGCTTTTGAATAACCAGGTGATGTATTTCGAGCAGCAAGCGGAGCTTGCCAGCATTCAGATTGATTACTTTAAACAAAGAACTAGAACAGAAAGAATAAGGGAGGAATACTTCCAGAAGGCAGTGGATGCTTTGGAAAAGGTTAATTGACAATTATTTTACTTTTTAAACACCAATATCTAACACTTATACTCAATTAGGATGAACACATTTTTATGACTACCTTTTCAACACATCACAATCTGATTCAGTTTATGGTGTATTTATAAAATACAAAAATCAATTGAAAAATTTGAATTATCAGTAAGAAATAGTTGACTGACCAAGTTGTCATTTAACATATGAATAAAATTTCTTTCAGCACCTTGTTTTCCTATTGATATGATGACCTCATAATTATTACAAGCATGTAATATTTAAGAAAAACAGTATATTGACATGTGTTGGAATCAATGAAATGACTGTTAATACTATTATTGGTAATCAGTAAATATATATTTTATAAACAATTCAATATTATTGTAAAAATTAACTTAAAGTATGAATATAATTTCAGGGCCAGAGTTTGGATGGTATTGAAGATTGATTGATATTGAATGTATTGTTAGTTTTTATTGACTTAATGAAATTGATATCTGTTAACACTGTGTTGTGTATTTTTTAAGTGAAATGGCATTGCTTGCGTGTGGATTAGTGTAATGAGGTATTTTTTAAACAACATAAAGTGTACTATATAGAGGATCTGTCACGAGTTGTCGATAGGTATAAACTTTTTATTAAACGAGTTTGGGAAAGTTTTATTAATTGAGCCTCCTGAATGAGTTTGATAAAAGTTCATACCAATCGATAACGAGTGTTAGATTCTTTTTATCACATGACACAAATATAGACGAAAAACCCATTTTTCTACTGAAAAACGTCTCCGCGAACAAAACGGCGCGATATAATGACGTCATTTATTAGATATATTGAATTATTTAATAGATATATTGACGCTAATGTAGTACAACAAATATACGTACTCGGTATACTAACCCGGATACAAGCAAAGTCATGTGATAAAACTCAAATAGGTCACTTTATATCTCATCAATGACATCAAGTCACTTCACTTGTAGGCATCCAATCACTACAACATAATAGAATGGAACATTTTTGCAAATGATTGTGATATGGATCCTCGAATAGTTTTTCATAAGACATAAGCACCATACATACAAAATTGACTGATTACAATTAACCCAATATTTTAATAAAGTTGATTCAAAGTGTAGTTATTATACATCAACATGGAAAGAAATTTATAAACAAAAATATACACTGAACAAAACTTATAAAACGACACCTGGTAATTTCAGCAATTGAAAGGCTGTATAAGGTTAAAACAAAACATATAAAAAAAATGATGTTAGTAAACACTAGGGGAAAATAAGAAAATGTTATTTCTTTATACATATTTAGTCAATTTATTTGTTTTCTGCAATATAAAAAGTAATTGCAAAGTACTCGCAATTTTTCAGATGTCAGGTTATAAGTTTTGTTAAATGTTCTCTAGAAGAGTGTCTTTAGCCTGAAGCATCAAGCTGAACAAATTGCAAGTTCTTCAAAATGGTTTTAAGAATCATAAGTTTTTTAACTTAGACAAGATATAGCAGGGACAAACAATGAGTCTGAATTTGAAACTATTCACTACCCTACCAAATTATCACGTGATTCCTCAACCTGAGGCACAGTCGTCGACAAACCTAATATTTTAACATAAAATCCAGAGATAATCTTAGAACTTGTGTACATAACATTAAGATTGTAAAAGAATTTGCCCATATTCAAATTTTAAGTTAAATATGAAAACAATCAGGAAAAACATGAAAACTCAGTGAAAATGACAGAAAAGGGTATATTTGAAGCAATTGATCTAAATAATTTTAAAACATTCTGATGATTTCATTTCTGTGTCGCACTGCATCTGGCTGTAATGGGTGATTGATTACATCATCATCATTGTCATTGTCTAACAACATTTCAGCCGGCAGTGGCACATTCCTGTCGATGCACAGGTTGTGCAGTCTTGCACATGCCACTATAGTGCGACATGCCTTTCCCGGCTTCATGTGCAAACTTCCGCCAGTTCGGTGTAAGCATCTGAAATTGGATGTACTTCTTACAGTTTGTCTTAAATCATTGATTAAAATTTGTTAATTAGAAATTAAATAATGGATCGGATGATCATTCCATGAAATAAATCTGATATTCAACAACGAAAACAGCAAATATCCTCTTCACAGTAAAACAAACATTTTTGCTTCAAGTAAATAGTGTTCATTTCAAATAAAGATTATGTTTCCATTCTTGAAAACGTAATCAAGAATAAATGATATTGCAATAGCATGAATGAAAGTTAAAATAATTATGCAAATGACATTTGAATCTGTACAGGCTGATAGTTGCTTTCATTTGTTGTGACCATCATCTAGGATGTTGACAATTCCAAACTATTATATTCTTTCTCAATAGTGATTCATATCAAGAGCTGTTGTCAGACAGTAGCTATAGCATGCGAGAACCACTTTATCATACATACAGTCTAATAACATACCTGAAGCGTGACTTTAAAAGTCCAAAAGCCCTCTCTACCACCATTCTACCACGAGATAAACTGTTGTTAAATCGTTCCTCTTGTTCAGTGGTAGGACGTAGCAATGGTGTCAAAAGGTAGGTGCGTAACGGATAGCCAGAATCCCCTAAAACGTGCCCTATGTTCCGGGTCATCAACTTATCCTGCAAAAAATTATTTTACATAATAAAGCAATTATCTATAACTTGTTTCAGTTGGTGCGCTCAGTTAATAAATCCTTTATGTATGGACTTAACTCCAAATAAAATCATATAGCATAAGCATTTAGCTATTATTAAATAGTTGAGATTGTAAATTGACGCTGTAAGTTAAAATTAATTACATGGATATTAGGTTCAATATATGGATATTAGGTTAGATACAATCTACAAAGTTGACCTACAAATTTGCAGTGTATACTAGCAGATTAATGATGGCAGTGACATCATGTCATAAAGGTATTCTATTTATGACGCCGCAGAGGTACCAATTGAAGTAAACAGCATACTATCCAAAAGTAACACTCAATTAGGAAGAATTTCAAGCTCATATTTTATTTCAAAAGTATTCCATTTAAGTAAATAAATAAATATGCTTAATTACCTTAAAATTACTATTCTCAAACACGGACGCATCATGGGTAGATCCAGGCCATTTGGCAACAAAGTCGGTAAATCTATGAAAACAAAGAGCAAAATATTAATCACATTATCAATAACAGAATTGATTTTATAATACAATCGATTACACTTCACTGTATGTCATGTATATTTGTCACGTTTAAGTGTAACATGATTTTTTGTTTTAAGTTGTAGATGTCCTTCTTTAACGGCAATTTTCAGCTGAGTACTGAGTACCAGTGAGTACTGGAAAAACAGTACTTGTACTCATAATACTAGAGTACGAGTAACCCAACCCTGAAACATACAGATATATAGGACAGGGTAATGGACAAATTATTGTGCAGGTCCCAAATGGACATTTGTTAAGGTTATGGGATAAAAAGAAATACACCTTCATGATAATTAAAAAGCCTATTGTAAAATAATTTTGTCCACTCATCAATATAATTCTAACATAAAAACACAAATATTGATTACCTCATGGTGTCATCAACCACGGCCTGCGCATTTATGGCATGGTAGTTCTTTCTACAAATGTAAACTTCCTCATGCTCTGTTGGTGCTACAATTGGTATTAATGTACCATCTATAGCACCAACAGTATTAGGAATTCGACATTTCCTAAACATCCTTTGCTTCAAATCCACCAATTCTTGGCCCTCTGGAAATCTGAATTAAATGACAAAGTTGTTAGTTAGTTAACACAATTCCATTCATTTTAAAGATAAAATTTGGTAAAATTGAGCTATTTATTTTTACTGCATTTTTAGAATAACTTATTTTCATATTGCCATCCTGTGAAAGCCTCATCCTACAATAGTATTGTAAAGGAAATTCATAACCTTTATACTGCTGGTGCTGATATTATAAACTACACTGTAGAGTAGTTAAAAATGAGTTCCTAGTACATAAAATAGCCTAGGCAAGACTATGAGAACATATACAGAGCATTGCTTTCTTTAATACTTAACATACTGGCTTATTCAATATACTGTAATAGCCTAAATGAATCAAAGAATTTTCAGTACATTTTAGGTTGACTTTTATTAACAATTTTGTTGAAATACTGAGCACACACCAATATATGATAGTCAGTAAGTGAAAATGTTAGCAAGCTTTGTACATGCTTATTTTGTTTCATCTTTTTTAATCTTGTGTGTTATATACTAGTCAAATATTAGTTAGCAATTCAAACCTGATATTAGGTAATCTTGAATTGATAGCATCAACAAAATTGCCCAGTATGTTGCACACACTTGATCTGAAATAAGAATAAATATATTATAAAAAATTGTTATCCCTGTAATAAATTTTACATATGGAATTTATTAAACAATTGATATAAACTTTTATCCAATAAATGGTTTTCAATGTGAGAACAAATCGTAGAATATCGTTCTCCAACACATATGATAAAAAATCATGACGTCACTAGCCAAAATTTGGTTTATCACATAAATATTATGATTTACAAGGTGATAACTAATTGAAGAACATTGTTCTCCAAAAAAATGATATCAGACTCGGGATGCAGAGCTAAAAATATCACTGAATATGTATCCTATATTTGTTAACAACATACTTGTATTATAAAGGAACATAAGGTTATCACTTACCTACTTACTCCATGTAAGTCTGCCACTTCCGACAAAAAGTCACCTTTTGCCAAATACCTCAGTCCTATTAACACCTACAACATATAAACCAAATTGAAACATTAATTTAATCACTGAAATTGCTCTATTCAAGCTATGAAATTGACATATAGATTATACTGATGATTAGATAGGGAAACACAAGTGTAGCCTGGTGTGGGATTTGAACCCACGACCACCTAAGCAATATTATGGCGCTCTACCAACTGAGCTAACCAGGCATAAAAGATTTCTACTAACTCTTCAATGATAATCTAACAGCTATATACATAATATCAATATAATATGAGACGATTGAACATGTACTTTCCTAAGTATAATACCGAACACTTACTTGAGTACATAAGTTAATTAACATAACCAATACATAGGCATCATTGCCGATTGTCGGACATGTGCAGACTAGCACGGATTTACATTAATGGTAGTCAGACAAAACCAAATTAGTTGGTCGGACAAGTAAAACAGGCAGCTGCCTGTTCGAAGGACAAGTGAACATTTTACAACAAGCTTTTAAACATTCAATCAAAATCCGCTAATTGTACCAAACGTAACATATGTCAACAATTACGCATCATTGATTTCCCAAATTTCTTCCTATTCGCTGTGCGTCGTAAAATGGTATAAATATTTATGACATTCATGATAAAACAAACACAGCACAGACTACAAACAGTACAGAAAAGTTGACATTATGACATTCGGCATATTTTCGACAAATGACAGATTACACAAGCCTTATTGACGTAAATGTTTACGTCTTGACTTCGACATACACGTTACACAAGCATGATACGGATTCGTAAAACCACACATGCTACAGTATAGCATGATACAGAAAAGGTGATCCACTGTGTTGTATTATCGATGTGGGATTTGGTCTGTATTTGTCAGTGTTTGTGACATTTCCTTCATTGATAGGTATAGGATAAATTTGTATAACACACTGATACAAGTAATAAGTAGCTACCGCAATGCGACAACTTCTCCAAAACTCGTTATGCATCACTGACAATGTGTTTCAACATAAATTCAAGGAAATATGAGCGAGAGTCCAGAGAGACGGTGCTTGTGAAGCATGAACTGAAGTGAGACAATGACAGGCCTACAGTACATGCAGTCATTGAATAAAGCCATTTAATAATACTATACAATTGAACAAACAACGGATAAAAGAAGGAAAAACTTATCGCTTTGCTTTCTATGTTTTAAGACAACTTCTGACTGATGCACCACCAGTTAAAACTGAGTTTATGTGAATTTCGACGAGTTGTTCGCAAACTTCCAGTAGGGTGGGATTAATTAGGTCGACGGTGTTAGAGTAAGAATAATTGAGCCGAAAATAAAACAAATTAAGGCTATATACGAGTATTTCCCCTTGGTAAGGATGTATGATAACACAAACTTATTTGATATCTAATAAACCAATCTTCATTCATAAACAACTTAAAGCATACCTGAGTCAACACCGGGATGGGTTTTGACCTGTTTGTCACTTTTAACAAGTCATCTTTCAGCAGCTCGCACAAATAAATTATGTCCAGGCGAGAGAAACGATATCGCGTCAGTATCTCAAACTCGCGCATATCGCCAAACCCTTTTCTCTCCCGAAACAACCTTTCCTCTCTTCTGTTTGCAACAACAAACGCTGCAGCGGCCATCTTTGTTTTTTGTTGGAGTTACGACAAAATCAGCGACTTACGACAGCCTCGGACCTGTCGCAGGAATTACGACAAAAATCGACGAAGTTACGACATCGTAGCTAAGACAAATGTTGATAAAACGCCTCTGTCGTAAGTCCGGCGACTTACGACAGACTTACGACAAAACTTGTCGTAAGACACGTTGATAAAACGGGCCCCAGAGGAATAGGGACGATATACATCACGTTATCACGCTGAACGAACTGAAAAACATCATACGGGACGACATAGGACAGAAGGTTACAACATGAAGACATTTAAGGCTTTTCCATCCATTGAATCCCGCCCCGTTTGTCCTCCATAATTCTCCTAAGTTGTCCTTAATGGATTGTCAGTCCATTCCTAGCGCCCCTGTTCCCTTGCGTATTTACCATTGCACCTCCACAATGCCTGATGTATTGTGGACTGTTGTTTTCCTGGAGGAAACATTGCCTTGTGTTTGTTGCGTTCCCTGTAACACCTGATTCTCTCTTTTATGCAACCATCAACGGCCTAAGAATGGTCAAGAACTATAAAGAGTACTGATAAGAAATATTTTCATTTTAGCAATGTTCTATTAATTATATAATGAACTGATTCATTTACTTCAATGAAAGTACTCATACAAGTGGATAATGAAAATATATATATGTCAACTTGCGGCACGCCAAGGCTATTGATGTAATCAAATATTCATTGTATGTCCCATTTCTTAATATTCTATAAATGATAAAAACTAACTTGGATTCAATCATGGTCGAATTATTTAATTATTATGGTCGGTCGGAGAGGATTTGATGCCTTCTTATGCCTGGTTATTAGATTGAACAAAAAGCAACGTTACAGCACATTAACCCATCTTGGTCGGTTTGCTGTTGAAACAGATTTATAATGAAAAGCAATGCGTGATGTAGCTCATTGTTTCGTCAAATTTAACATTCCAATTACCAACTTAACTGCAAAGTGCTTTTCACATTTTTTTACTATTAGCAACTTCGAGATGTTTTACACAGTGTTTAATCATTCAATATAAAGGAAATGGGTTTTTTGCAAACCAAAACAGAACAACACTGACTCGTGTTTTACAGAACAGTTGGCATGTTTGTTTCCGCATGAGTTCATCTGCGATAAAGTGTGTGCGGTTGTCTGTTGACCGCAATGGTTTTTGTCGTTTCTAGAAAACATTAACTTACAACTACCAATCAAGTATCACAGTAAACGTTACTGTTTTAACGTCGTATTGACATTGTTTAGTTGTCCAAAGCAGTGTTCTTGTGTGTGTCAATGTAGTAAGCACATTCATCTGTAAATTCATTCAATAAGAATGGACGTTTTCAAAATATGGGTTGATTGTAGAAACACACATCAGATTCTATAAATAAGATTGATGTTCGAAGATATCACGTTTGCATAAAAATGTATAATAATGAACTTTGACGAAGTCAAGAGGAATTCGGTATACAAATGGCTAAGCTTTTTACGGTTTAAAGTTTAACAGGTCCAATTAATATAAATACCACGTTTATAATCTTTAATTTAGGCTCGATGAAAATGGCGTAAATATCATAGTAATGATTATGTTATGGTAATCCATCCATCATTGGTTACGGTATTCCATTTATAACGTGCGGTAATTTCCATATCAATATACAATGTTTATGGTAACTAAACGGAATTAAAATAAAGTTCTAAAGTGTACGTAACTATGTTAAATCTAATTTCACAGCAGTTATTCATTTTTTAGGCAGTCATTCACTATAATATATGTTTTGAATGGTGTTTATTGCCAAAAAAAACAAAATTCGGTTCTGTTATGTTAAGTAATTCTTGATAAAGGGAGGTAATTCAATAAAGAATTTCAAAATATTTTTAACAAGAGGGCCATAATGGCACTTAGTCGCTCTCCTGAGCGCCTGAAATGTTTGGTATTATGGTCCTGTGTCACATGGTGCAAAATTTCGTTGGTGTAATGATTCTCACAAAGATGTTAAGAATATCACTTTAATGATAAGTGTAATTTATACATATAGAGGGAGTGACCTGCACCCTGGCAGCTGTGTTTTTAGTGAATCACACATTTGAACAATCATGGTATAGGTTCACCTAAGAACAATCTGTGTAAATTTATATCCCAATTGGGTCGGTAGTTTTTGAAAAGAATATATTTGAAGTTTCCATTATATACACACAGGAAAAATGGCTTCGCCCCCTGGCGTACATGATTTTCGACGAATCCAAAAAAATAAACGATCTTGGTTGATAATCACCTATTATTTGCGTGAAGTTATATCAAAATTGGGTCGGTAACTTTTGACAAGAAGATTTTTGAAGTGTCACCCTAGTAACATTTCCCTTTAATTTTGTGAAAGTCCACTATGTGGTTACAAAGATGGTTTTAGACGCAAAACTGGAAATCGGCTATTTTGTTGTTGTTGTTGATCAATCGCTATGCCTTGTTGTTTTTTGTAGAGTGTCACCACATGAAACGTCCATCAACGTTTCATGAAATTCTGCCTTGTGGTTTCAGAGATGTTTTTTTTCTAAATTTGCAAGTCTGTTTAGTACACAGGTTGTTTGCACTACATGAAGGTATGAATAAAAAAGAAAATAAATGTAACTTTCCATTTATCGGTAGATTTTTAAGGGCTAATTCTTTTTAGAGAAGAAAAAAGACCATTACTTTTTGGAATCTGTGGTAAAAAGTAGTTTTTTTAAATCCGCTTCATTGTATAGTTATACTGTTAGATTGAAACAATACCTGTTTTGTTCCCACAGACAGTAAGCCAATGACGGATAGCTTACTGTAATATCCAAGTATTGATTTTATGGGAACTGTCTGAAACGTCAATGGACAATGCCATAATATTCATTACTGTGTTTTTATGTACATTTATTTAGTAATACGCGCTTTATGTAATAGAGTATGATAGCACGAAGGTATTAAATTTAGTCAAGGGCGTCGCCCCCCCCCCCCCCAAGACAATATTAGGTATACAAGTATTTGAAGCTATCAACTGTGTACCTAAGTGCAATCACAAAAGGTGCGTCTACAAACACGTGTTTCTCTTTACCATGTGACGTACGCAAAAAAGCATACATAGCATGCACCGTGATTGTGAAATTTAAAACCCCAGAATGTTTTACTCGTTCTGTCAACTAATGCCCTAGGTCCTATGATATTTAAGTCCCCATTTAGTGAACATCGAATTTATCTCCACAAATCATGGTGTAATTCTACGAATTTTAAAGTAAAATTTTACGAAACTATGATACATTGTACAATATATTATATTGAACGTGTTAACGAACTATTTCGACCACACATGCTGTTATTGTTAAATATATTCATATTATTAAGTTAAAATTAAACGAACGAAAGCAGAATTTTAACTACAACTACAACATCTTCGCTTATTTCAATTTGCGCGAATCGTCATTGAAACGGCATTCTTTGTGTGAACATAATTTACGATTGTGCGACTTACCTACATCAATTCTAAATATTTCGATGAGCTAACAAGTTACTAATTCCAAACTATACGACATGGTGTCTAACGTAAAACCTAGAACTCATTACTTTTCTGGTGGAAATTACATTTGCTGGCATAGAGAACAGAAATAAAGGGAAATGAATATGTATTATCATTCATATCGGCGACTTGAAAAAGAAAGTGGTAGACTCATTAATTATCGCAGGGTCATTTGTCCAGTATTCAACTTAACCGTTTATTGCTTTGAATCCTATAAAGAGTCATATTGAAATAATATGTAGTGTATATTCTGTGTATGTATCATCATTTATTTCATCATATCATTGAATATTATACCAAGTAACAAAAAACAAAATCTAGTACATGTATAATCATTTCACCTGAGCATGGAGCTTTTAGCACGATTTCCCGAACGTATTTACCTATAGTTGCAAATAGGCGACCGAGAGTAAAATATATAAATTGTCTTCTGTCTTAAGTCAATTTGACCTTAGCTGTGTCATCTTTCAGATATTGGCAAACCTATATTTGCTGTATGTATCATCTAACCATGTTTAACGCTTTGTATAATTGTAATTATCTTTAATATTATGCTCTTGCAAATAGACGACCGAGAGTGAAGGACGCAAGTTGTAAAATAGAGAGAGTAAGGAAACGTCACATACATACGACAGTGCCTCTCCACACAGACCTCCGGGAAAACAACAATCCATAAAACATGAGGCAGATGGGGAGGCTCAAATGAACAAACGCAATACAACAGGGGTGCAAGGAAGCCTTCTGTCTGAAGTCATTGTGAGCCTTGCTGTGTCTTCTTACAGATGTTCATACCGGATCCAAGTCCAAACATTTTTCTGTATAGTGGAACCGACGACACATGCAGTATGACCCGCCAGGTTAGCTCTGTTGTAAAGCACTATCAAATCTGGGGGTTGAAGTGCAAACCCCGGTAGTGGGGCGTATGTTCTAGACGACAATTGGATTGTAGTCATTGCTTTCGCCACCTCTGATTCATGTAGGGACGTTGGCAGTTGCTTGTTGAAGAATAAGTTCTGGTTTGTTACTTAAAAAAACAGTCAAATCACAATAATAATACCACTCTTGGGATCCTTGAAAATTGATTTCAATATTGAGGTGGTCTTAATATTAAGGTTGAAAAAAAATCAAAACAATGCAAATTGTATTCTCAATTTTGAGGTGGTCTTAGTATTGAGTAGGCATTTATGTAAGGGTTTACTGTATTGGTTAAGTAAACTGACCCCTGTGCATAACTTAAAACTGTAGGAAAACAACAACAAAAACACAAATACAACCATAATTTATATCAGAACAATGAATGAACCTAAAAAACAAATATAATTTAAAATATATTTTGTTTTAACAGAATGAATTTCAAAAGAGAAGGAATAAGTTGCTGCAGGGAACGCCACATACATACGACAGTGCCTCAAGACAAGGTGATCTATTATCTGTTCACAGCGTGTGTACATGTGGTATAATCTGATACCATTTGTGATGCAAATTTATACGACTCGCATGCTCTCTTTAAATTTAATTGTAAACATTTATTGAACAACTTATAGTATAATACTTCAGAGTTATATTCTTATTTTACTGATATGATAAATATATAAAAGGTGCTAGGTCACAGGATTTTGAAATGTGTCATTGAAACCCTGTCAGGAAATATTTTGAATATGACGAAACTGGTCACAATGGACATACCCGATTTGTAAATATTTTTAGACGGTTATTACGAAAAAACGTAAACTTTGTAAAATCATCTTGACCTGTAGAGACCGCGAGATATATTAATATTTAACAACAGTTAAAATGTTTGTGTAAGACTGCCTAACACATTTTCAAACCTTATCAGTGTCTTGATTTGGTCATTTCTTCAAACCAATCTCGCTGTGTCTTGTTATTTCCCCCTGTCATACTAAAATACAGAAAACAGACTCTCCAAAGTGCAGCTCTTTTTCACTTCTCAAGTAACCAGTCCGCTTTTATAAAACCAGTCTCGCGATATCACGTCAATATCACCGGTCCTATTGAACAAGACACTTCATCATTTTCAACATATTGAAGTGATTCATGATGTGCAAATTTAAGAATAGCCAATTATCCGGTTTAGATTAACCACGGATTTGAAACACGTTGGAATGAAACTTGCGTGACAGAATGTATCTAAATGGATTCCGACGGAAATTGCAGTGCCATAATACACTTTTGGGAACATTATTTGTTTACGTTATAGAAGAAAACCTACTTTATGCATTACTTTCTAGGCAAATATTGACAAGATATGTAATAAATTATGCATTTCGCACGCTCAAAAGAAATTAGTTCGCAACAAAGAATGTTATTTACCAGTCGAGAATCGGCTAATCATAATAATTCCCACAGCTTGATCTTCCGTGCAATCCTGCGACGTTTTATGTTCATGTTTTTTTGGTGGTTGATGCTGCTATGTTCATTGGTTGTTTTATCGTCATCATCCGGGTATTGTTCTTTGTACACTCCATGTATTTGCCGCACGATTCGTTTGCTGTTTTTGTGTCCCCATTTGTGTGTGTGATTTCTCCCTTTGCCTAAGTCCTGAGTTGTGAATGTGACCCTCCCTGTTGCACTTTATTACTCTCTTCTATAAAATACCATATCGTCATTGAAAGTGTTTTGTTCGCAAATTGTTTCGCTCCATGATGAATGCCCGAGCTTGTATACACTATACAACACTTCCTGATGACGCAGTTTATCATCTTTATTTCTGTTAATTCATTTTGATGTCTTATATTAAAATCCATTTTCGTCAACTGAAAACGTGTCTCTTTAAATTTATCTTCATATCTGAAACTGTCAATTTCTTATATTTCATGACGACGGCAATACGTTACTATTGACCTCCATCGGAGAGAGTTATCAATGTAACTAAAATGTATCGAATCAACATTTTATACTGAGTTCATTATCGCCCCATGGTATAATAATGGATGGTGGCAGCACATTGCCTACAAGTGTCAGGTCTAATTACGACTCAATACGTTGTTACATGTATAACGTGATAGCATTCAAATGTGTTGCTGTCTAAATATACGGTTTTGTGATTTGGGGAAGTCTGAATAGTTTGTTTAATGCATTTCCTGCTCGAATTATTTATTCATTTTATTTTGCGAAGCTAGCGACCTTTCAAAATGGATAATCATTATTTTTGTTTTGTCGTGGAAATATTTGGCAAACCTATTACTTAAGATAATTCATTTGTTTCCTTGTTCATGCGAACATATATCGGAGCATATCCTTGTAAGTCATTTATATTTCTATCGATGGGTAGTATTAAAATGTTTCTTTTTGGAAATCTCATCCATCGCTTTTGATCTCAGTCGATGAATTTCATTTATGTTAGTTTCTTTCTCAAGCACTGAAGAGCTTAATTAAATGTGTGTGTTGTGGGCTAATGTCGTTGGATTGGTCTGGGAACCTCAAACAGACACGTTCAGTATACTCTAAGCATGTTCCCTTTGATGCTTTTAACGTCTGCAATACGCAAATAGTCATGTTTCCTTGTCATGTCACCTGATACGTTGTGCTTTTATTGCTTGTAAAGTTTTATCGCCTTTAATGACATAAGACACAAAGGTAAACAATTAGCAATGTGATCCGTCTGGAATAAGTGTAATTATGTGATAGGGACGCTTGTGCCTTCATTACTTACCGTCTACAGTCTATGACTGATGTTAATGCTTTTGTACTCGTGATGGAATCTGTTTCCGATTGATCTCTTATCAAATCAGATTTCATGTTGGTTGTCTGTTTTCACTTGCGTACAAAAGCGATTAACCTGCGGGCTATGCGCGGTCATAGCCGAAAATAGATAGAACTCGATTTAATATGTCCGATTGCTGCTGTATGCATATTTGCAAAAATATGGCTAAAAGCGTAAGGTTTATGTATGTTCGCGATTGATTTTTGCTGAACTACATGTGAAATTGGTTATATACCGAGCATGATTACTCTTGCATTGCCTTGACAAAACCTGTATTTGCGTCGTAGTAATTTCGAGTAATTTCAAATCAAAGTGTTGACATCACCACTAAGCGCTTTGTCTGAAGATATTTTGAATTGTGCTTTATAGAATTAAGTACAATGTACGAGGAAATATTTATAAGTTTTGCATTATTCTTTTTTTTCGACTTGAAGAGCAAAATTTTTTTTTAAGAATTATGTACACTCTCACGCGACGACATTACATGGTTTTGTTGCGACTATCGCCTCTTGTTCTTAATATAAGAATTGCTATAAACTGAAAAGTAGACGTTCGGTTTTATTACTTTTGGTATTGAATGACAGTTAAAAAATATGTTTGTTAGAAGATTTAAAACCTGAAAATTGACTTTTTGATCACTAATACAGTTTTTATCAGCCCATTTATTGAGTATAGAGGAACCTCTCATTGGCAAAACTCTTTGGGAGATGCACACTATGTGTGCTGTTGAGAGGTCGTTGTTCTGGAGATGTTTGATATATGTCATATTTACTGGACGGAAAAATTGATAATGTTGATAAAGGTTGTTGTTCAATAGAGGACAGTTCTGGAGAAGTTGCATTATAAATTCTTATTGAAGACACAAATGGATTCCCCTTGTAAATGCTTAATATGCTCATTCGCGCCAATTTATTCAACAAAGAAGGTTTAAACTCATTTGTTTTCTCTTTGACCTTTCTTCTCCAGTTACACTGAAATGAGCTGTTGTAATAGAAGATGAAATCACTTCAATCAAAGTTTGGTATAGCAGTCATGCACAGTATGATTACATTAGCCTTTGGTCTTTAAGTCGACGTACGAAGGAAAATCATAAGTTATGACTAATGACGTGTTAAATACGAGCATTGATATTGACTGCAAATTACAAATTGTTACATGGTGTTGGTGTTAGTATTGCATATGAATACTTTCTTGTTATGTATCTCTCAACATCTTTGAATAATATCATTAATAATATGACAATTTACTATTCTGATGCGTTCGTCCGCACTATCAATTAGATTGTATAGTTTGATAAAATTCAATTGAAAGTCGCTTGTACTGAATTCCAGTCCAGATATGTATTCACCGCGGTTCAAAGGGAATGCCGATCTAAAAGCTAGTAGTGAGTTCGATATAAGCCATGCATACAATAATTAAAGGTCGACCAAAAATCTACGAGCTAGCTAGACATTCATTTGTGGATAAGTATTCGTCGCGGACCCGTGCGTATGTTGATGCAAGTACTAGTTCGAACTTCCGGGTTTGTTCTTAAACTTGCATTACTGAATATATGTCGGATAGCGATCTCAGTGCTTTTCAGTATATAGCGTAGATCGTCAATCAATATTCTCCTGCGATGTATAGTTGTTGCGCCAACTTAAATCAAACAAACAACATCTGCATTACCACATATCTTGATAGATAAGCTTAATATATACTTACATGTGGCACATCTAAAAACGCAACATATTTTAAATAAACTATAATTTAATTCATGAGACCCAAGTAAGAAATATTATCAATATGCAGTTGATCCTGACTCGTAGTATCACATGACCGTCACTTGTCAGTGTAAAGCTGGTTATTTACAGTTCAACGCTCAACGCTAAACACCGAAAACACACGTGCAAAATGTGTCTGACGGTGTATATTGTTTATTTGTCTCACTGTACACTTCGCCGAAGTTGGTAAAACCACACAGATAAGCTTCAGTGTTCGTTTTCCATAATACCACGTCTGAATGAAAATGTTCGGAACAGGGCAATCGGAATGCTTGATGTTGGTATCTCCATACGAGAGGTGGCGAGACGTTGCGGTTGCCATGTCTCAACCATTACCAGGCTGCAAAGCCGGTTCCTATATACAGGTAGTGTCAGCGACCGTCCAAGACCTGGACAGACACGGGTTACGACCCCTCGACAGAATCAGCAAATGCGTGTTTCACATCTACGTGATCGGTTCCTGACAACATCTGAAACTTCCAGACGAACTATTGGACGTCATGGGTATGTATTCATGCATTTTTGTTTGCCAAAAATCATAGTCTACACTTCAATTTTAAATCATAAACGTGTTGTTTCGTCATAATTTTAAATGTCCCGCTTTCTTCCAGGCGCAGAATACCTCCGAACACTGTGCGGTCACACCTGAAGACAGCTGCTCTTAACTCCAGACGACCCTCAGAACAGTGAAACTCACTCTGAACCATAAACGTGAATGACTACGCTGGGCAAGACGGCACATTCACTACACTCGTCGTCAACGGAGTCGAGTGCTATTCACTGACGAGACAAGGATTCGACTAAGTCGGGCGGATGGTCGAATTCGAGTCTGGAGACGACGACACGAACGTTTCTCTGAGCCATGTGTTCACCAGTACAACAGGTGGGATGGAGGTTTCCTCCACATATGGGGTGGGATTACAGAGCACCCCAAAACCACATCTGTGTTCTTCGATGGGAATGTGAATGCTAATGCAAATGTCCAGAATGTCTTGCATCCATTGGTCATCCCTTTACTACGTCAACATTTTACCAGGAGATAGGGCATCTTGCAGCAGGATAATGCACGCCCACACACTGCGCGCCATACACGGGAATTCCTCCATCAAAACAATATTCTGCCTTGGCATGCCATGTCCCCGGACATGGCACCAATCCAATGGGATGAGCTTAAAAGCTTTAATATCGTCCTCGCCTACCAAATAATGTGCAGCAACTTCGTCAAGCTGTTTTAGATGAGTGGAATAATATCCCACAGCGTATTATTTCAACTGTTGTACTGTCTATGCGTCGTAGATGCTTTGGGGTGCATATACACGTTACTGACTGCAGAAACTGTTTTTCTGTTTTTAAGGTTGAACATTTTCAACGCATTATTTCTTGCCTTTGTTGCTAACCATTTCACTTGCAATTTTCAGAACTGATGTGAAATAAATTGAATAAAAACCTCTATCATTTTTCATCACTGTTTATTTTCATATATAACTGTTAGAGACAAATAAAAAAGTGTTTTAAATGTACTGAGTATATATTGAATACAAATGTATATGAAATTTCTTCTTTTCATATAAATACTAACAACTTATTGTCAGTTGCATTGTTACCGGTCATATCTGATCACTGACCACTCATGTAACCTTTTCACTTTGCCTTTTTCCCTGACCGAGCTTTACAATGAACCTTGGCCGTAGAGTTTAGCTGTAATTACTTTTTTGCATATGAACTGGTCAAACACAGAACGGGTTTTAAACAATTAACGTTATTATGGGAAACAACGTTTATTCAAGGACAGTAGAAGAAAGTGACAAAGAGATATAATGAGAAGTGAAACAGAAATAATAGTCTACTAAATTATTAAGATAATTATTGTGTTTGCCCCCTGATAATATTAGCAAAATCAGTCAACTTCATAGAGCGCATTGCCGTTAGTATGTATATTTTCGTTATTTTCTCGGAAATTCTAAATGCGTAACCCAAGATGCCTCTTGTAAATCATTTCTTATATACTGGTTTGTAATATACCACTCAATATTAAAAGTATAATTAGGAATTCGTAAATCATGACTACTTTGTCTGGAGATTGTATTGTGTTTGATATTTTTGTAATGCATCGGTATCCTGATGGTATTGAGCAGGTTACCCCGAAAAACTGTGGGTAATCGCACGAGAACGAATTAGTTTGACCGAGGTCTAATGCGTACGTTCTCCATGACTATTTGACTGAAGATGACGCCAGTCATTATCCTCCAACGCTGATTCGACTGTGGAAGGTGTCATTTTCTCACTTAAGACCAGATTAGTACCGGTTTGTAACGCGGGAAGGAAAACACTGATAATGTCAAATGACTGACGTAAAATATTGATATACTGTTGAAAGACGGCATGAAACTCCAACACAACATTATTTGTAAAAGTTGTCATGTTGTATTCCACAAAAATGTCAATGCTGGGCGTAGTCGCAATACTTATTATGTTTATTTTCAGTAACTGTAGGTAATGGCACTACGAGGACATTGAGTGGAAAACTTCATTTAAGAATTGACCAACGATCTTGCTTTCAGATAATATTAATATTTCAACACCAGAAAAAGCAGAAGAAAATACAGTACAAACTCTCCTGGTCGACCATCTCTTCACCAACAACCTCTCTTCAACAACAGAGTCAATATTCCGTATAACAAATATTTACTAGCATGTTTTCAATCTAGAGCAACAACCTCTTAGCAACAGCTAAAATTTGCGTCTTCCTAAGGGAGTCTGGAGATGATAAACATTATGATTATATAAACCAAGCTTCACACGGTTGTCTAGTAAAGGCATACTTATGGGAATAAAAAGCTTAGGATTTTGTGTAACTTTTAGCTATTCGGACGTATAAAATATCTTTTTATATTTTTTATACAACAACTGTCGAATAACCCTTCTTAGATATGATGGCATTTTATTTATGTCCCTTTACGGTGTCGGTGCAAATGTCCACTATTTCATGACAATATGGAAAATTCTGGCAGACTAATATGTTCAAACCCGAAGTGAGTGTGGAAAGCAACCTTGATATCCCTAATGGGTCAGTCACACTACACCGTATAGCATTAACGGACGTCCAACGTATAACACAATTTTCAATCAGTTCGCGTCCGTTCGCATGCGTTTCTTTTCCGTTTCTCATGCGGCGCCTACGCTCCTCGTCCGGCGATGTTCGTTCCATCCGGTGGAAGGTTTTGACATGTTCAAAATTTGGAACGTACACCACCGGACAAAGTTATATGTACGGTAGCAATGCGTTTCTATGCGTTTTGTTCGTTACTCGTGCGTTCCTTATTCTGTACTTGTCCGTCACGTGACCGGTAGAAATACGTTCATCAAACGTTTCTCATGCGTTGCGCTTACGTTTTGCGCGGTACAAGTCCGTTACTAGTACGGTGTTGTCCGTTAATTGAACGTTGTTCGTCCTGTATATGTGCGTTGATCGTGCGGTCATTGTGCGTTTTGTCCATTTTATGCGCCCCATACACCGCGAGAGCACCGAGCAGCAGCGGGGGATTTCCTTTCGTCACCGGATAACTTTCTGCCGCAATTTTATATACGTTGGGCGTCCGTTAACGCTGTTGGGCGTCCGTTAACGCTATACGGTGTAGTGAGACAGCTACATAAGCAGTCTCTTTATTATGGATGGTTGGTGATAGGAATGCCCGCCTAAATAATTTACACAAATGTTGCAATTTTTTAGAATCTTAGTATTCATAACAATCTCCGTTTTACCGTAATCATATTTTATGCACAATATCGATACAGTCCCTACTAGATATGTTGTAACTGTGGATTTTAATGATTGAAATGCAAGGTTACAGTGTTACATTACTCATTTATTTTCCATCTACACATTCTTTACCTTTTACTGAATATGTCGCGTCGATTTTATTGTCGAACTAGTATGAGCTGGTATCCTTCTTTGAAATCGTTTATTTCTACAGCATATTAGTAACAGGATTGTCTCAAATTACATTGAACAGAAGTAATCTTGAACAATGTTATTTGTAATTCAGAATTTATTTATTTCCACATTAAATTGAAAAAATTTATTTTCACTTCAATATTTTATCCTCCACCCAGCAGCACTGAACTACAGTAACGGAGCAGTCGATTTCACAAAATGGCTTAAATGAGATCTGTCATAAAAACTAAAATATTCAAGGTTATGATGTATTATAGAATACACAGTCAAACAAAAGAAATGGTGCGCGATATTGATTTAGACACACTAGCAATGATATTCATTGCGTGACCGAGTGTTGCATAATTTTCATTTTATGATTTAGCTGGATATTATTTAAAATTGTGATGTTTTGTGCAACTGGGAAATTATCTTCAATAGGAGAAGATGCAGGTGAATAACCTGAACGTTACATGACCATTTATGATGCATGGTTTACGATCGAAATTTAGACACTTAGACATTTAGAATTTATTTCTCGACACAGCCGTACTAATATGGCTTTGCTATTTGCATATCAATGTTGTGAAAACCAATCAAATCTTACTTTAACCTCTAAACCAACTTCTCTTCAACCGAACAACGTTTGTAAATTTGACGCAGATTGGTGAACCTTTCGATAAGTGTTACTGTAACAAACCGAAATTCACTGAATTTCAATGAAAGAACCGAAATCCTTTTTGGATCTGGATTGACCAACAATCGTAACATCTCGGCAATTGTTTATGTTGCACAACAAATCTTAACTTTCAAATTGCGCCGACAATCTTATTCTAGATATTTCTTGTTTCTGATGACACGCATTCGATGAAACCAAACTGAAAAAAATGCAACAGGACTGTGTAACTAAAGGAAACTGTTGAACCTATTTTTTCGATAGTACATAAAAGAGGTCTATATTGTACGTAGCATGAACTATTTTCATTGCGTAACAGGGATGTTGTCTCTTATAACATTTCTCCCAGCTTGTTTTACCCAAGTACAATCATAACACGATCCTACGTGACGTGTTTTCCTTCGGAGATATAACAGATAATTTATATCGTAAACATAACAATGCAAATAAACGTCAGATCTATTTTTGAATTACGTAAACTTGGTGCGATTTGTTATTCACAATTTTCTGTTTCGCAAGAAACTTACTCCTACGTTTGTTTATGTAAATAACCACCATCGACCATTAAACAGTTCTAAATTGCATATTATATTTCATATTTTTTGTATAAAATGACACATGAAAAGATAGGAAGTAACATAACTGGATTAACCTGATCTCATTCTTTCTCACATGAATATAGTATTATACTTATAAGTTACATGTACAACAAACAAGAACATATCGAGTTTACCCACGTAATAACGGATTGTACGCCGATTGTATCATGACATACTCGTATAGTGTTTCACATTTAACGCCTAAACAACTTGCACAATGTCCAATGTTCTTTAATGAAATAGTAAACAGCTTTGCTCTAGCATTGATTCTTGGATTTTACGTTATACTAACATTTTATTAGTTATTTAGACGGTGTCTATTGGAAGTCGATGGCAGTGCTGCCTGTGATACCACGCCGTTGATACGTGACCTTATACACAATCAGTCACATTAACCAGGCGCCAGACCAACTAGTCCTTTCACTGCCTTTAAAATGCCGACCATTGGCAAATGTATCACTTGTACATTTTCGCACTTTTGGTATGTCACCTCCAGACGTCCACCAGCAACATTTCTTGTCTGAGCTACATAATTTTTATAATTAACTGTCACCTAAGGAATATTTGCGTGATTCAAAATTGGGTAGATAGCTTTTGACAAGACTATTTTGAAGTTTTTGTCGAGTGTCAACCTAAAAACCGTTCCCTTAAATTTTGTGAAATTCCACTTACTGGTTTAATATATGTTTTTAGAAGCAAAATTTGGAAATCTGCTATTTTGTTGTTGTATTTTTGTATCACCACAAGAAACTTCCAGCAAAGTTTCACGAAATTCTGGCTTATGGTTTCAGAGGAGATGTTTGTTCCTAAATTTGCAAGTCTCTTAAGAACACAGGTGGTTTCACTACATGAAAATATAAAGAATTAAGAAAATAAATGTTACGTTCCATTTATCGGAAAATCTTTAAAGGCTTAGTTTTTTTGGAGAAGGCAATGGGACATACTGATACGGTATTTTTTTAACCCAATTTTTTCCGCATTATTATATACTATTAGATTGCAACAATACCTGCTTCATTTACCGCAGACATTATGCCAATGATGGATAGCTTACCGTCATACCCAAGTATTGTTTTTTGGGAACTGTCTGAAACGTCAATGGACAGTGCCATATTACTCATATAACAGTGTTTTATGTACATTTATTTAGTAATACCCGCTTCATGTAATAGAGTATGATAACACGAAGGTTTTAAATTCAGTCGAGGTGGGCGTATCCGCGAGACTAAACTAAATATCCAAGTACTTTGTATCATACGCCAATCACAAAATGTGCGTGTACAAACTGGTGTTTCTCTTTATCGTGTAACGTATGCAAATAAGCATAAATGGCATGCACCGTGATTGTGAAATTTAAAACCCCCGAAAGTTAACTAATCCCGATAAATGTCGCTTTTTGTCAACAGTGCAGTAACTAACAAAGCACCCAATATTCGCTCTTTTAGTTAATGCATTCGGTCCTTTGACAATTAGTTAACATCGATTTTAACTCTACATCTTAACATGTATAACTACGAACCTCAAAGTAAAAGTTTGCGAAACTATGGTACAATACATTTTATTAAACATGTAACAAACTATTTTTAAAACCCATGCTAACAGTGTTGAATATATTTGTAAGGTAAACAAGCGAACCATAATATAAACGATTATATTAACAAATGTTCGTCAATCATTTAATCAATAAAACTACAACATATGTGCTTATTTCAAATTGCGGGAATCGTGTTTCTTTTAACTGTATTTCTTGCTTTTACATAATAAACAAATGTGTGGCTTACCTACATATAGTCGAAATTATTCAATGAGCTAACAAGTTACTCATGATAAATCCAAACTATATGCCATATGTTCGTAACTATGTATCTAACGATTTCTAGCGTAAAGTCAAGAACTCTTTTGGAGGAAATAACATTTGCTGGCATATTTGACCATGAAAGGGACATAACTAAACGGAAATGAATATGAATGAGGAAATGTATTGTCATTCATATCGGCGACTTGGTAACGTAAACATATATTATGTAACAAACTAAGGAGTAGACTCATTAATTATCGCAGGGTCAATTGTCTGGAATTTAACTTAACCGTTCATTCCAAATTATCCTATATAGAACTGAGAGAATACGTAACTACAGGGAACGCCACATGCACAAGACAGTGCCTCCCTACGCAGACCTCCGGAAAAACAACAATCCGAGTCATATAGAAATAAAATGTATTGTCTAATCCTTGTCTATATTATCATTTATTTCATCATCTCATTTAACCATACACCAAGTAACAAATAGCAAAACCCTTAATATGGGCCTCTCATCTTACATCTATAATTATTTCGCCTGAACATGGAGCGTTTAGCACGATTTCCCGCTCGTATACATGTAGGTAACTAAACCCCCTCGCAAACAGTAAAAACGTAACTTGTCAGTATTCTACCTTAAGTCATTGTGACCCTTGCTGTGTCATCTAACATATATTGGCAAACCCATATTTGCTATATGTATCTTCTATCCATGTATTACGTTTTGAATTATTTTGTGATTATTTTTTGATACTATGTACTTGCAATAGACGACCGAGAGTGAAAGAGGCAAGTAGTGAACGGTTAAGGGGCGTATGTTCTAGACGACAATTGGACTGTATGTAACTGATTCATGTGAGGATGGTGGCAGGTTCTTGTAGTACAAAATAATACAGTCAGACCTCAATAACAAGACCACCCCTCGGACCATTGACAGCTGGTTTATTATTGATATGGTCTTAATATTGAGGTTGAATGAAGAGCAAAACAGTGAATATGGGCTTGGAAATTGTTTTCTAAATTTTGAGGAGGTCTTAGTATTAAGATGGTATTTATGTGAAATTTACTGTATTGGTTAAGTCAACTGACCTTCGTACATAACTTAAGTACTGTCTGAAAACGACAAGAAACGCAAACACAACCAACATTTATATTAGAACAATAAATGGATCTTAAAACTTATACATTTTGTTTGGTTTTTCGCGAATGTGCAAATTACGCAAACAATTTCCACAGGTCAATTTCCACATTCACCGAAGTATATTTTTTATCTACAAATCGTGTAATCGATACTTGGAGTCGGGTACTTCATCGAGTCAAATCAAAAGCACTCCCTATCCTACAATCGATCATATTTAAGTGATTCTTTCGACATTTAGATCCGCACGCGAAACGTCTGGAATCGGCAATTCGATAATTTTTCAACACGCGATATTATCCAAGTATACAGTATGTTTTAATACTTGAGAATTCTTTTCTTTTTCACTCATAGAATTAAAATATAAAAGGTGGGATGGGATTTTGAGATATGTCTTTAAAACCTGTCAGGTACTATTTTGAATATGAGAAAACTGGTCACAATGGACATACCCGATTTGTAGAAATATTAAGATGGTAATCACGAAAAACGTAAACTTTGTAAAACATCTTGACATGTAGAGACCGAAAGATATGGTAATATTTAATAACAATTAAAATGCTTTAGTAAGGTTTCGTAAAACATTTACAAACCTTATCTGTGTCTTTATTTGGTAATTTCTTCAAACCAATCTCGCTGTTTCGTGTCACTTCCCCCTGTCATACTAAAGTACAGAAAACAGACTCTCCAATGTTCAGCTCTTTTTCTCTTCTCAAATAACCAGTCCGCTTTTATAAAACCAGTCTTGCAATATCACGTCAATATCATCGCTCATATTCAATAAGACACTTCATCATATTCAACATATTGAAATGATTCATGATTTGCAAATTTAGGAATAGCCAATTATCAGGTTTAGATTAACCACGGATTTGAAACACGTTGGAATGAAACTTGCGTGACAGAATGTATCTAAATGGATTGCGACGGAAATTGCAGTGCCAAAATGCACTTTTGGGAACGTTCTTTGTTCACGTTATAGAAGAAAAACTATGTTGTACGTGTTATGTAATTTTTACACGTGTCTATTTATGCATTCCTATCTAGGCAAATATTGACAAGATCTGTAATGAATAATGCATTTCGCACGCACAGTTAGAAGTTAGTTCTTAACAAAGAGTGTTATTTACCAGTCGAGAATCGATTGATGACAGTATATTTTCATGTTTTGTTAGTTGGTTGATGATGCTATGTTCATTGGTTTTCTTTTCGTCATTATCCGGGTATTGTTCTTTGTTTTCTCCATGTATTTGCTCCTTGAACCGTTTGCTGTTTTGTGTCCCCCTTTTAGTGTGTGATTTCTCCCTTTGCCTGACTTATGATTTGTGAATGTGATCCTCCCTGGTGCGCTTTTTTGCTCTTTCATAAATATCATATCGTCATTTATAGTGTAGTGTTCGCTAATATTTCGCTCCATGACGAATGCTCAAGTGTGTTTACAATATACAACACTTTCTGATGTCTCAGGTAATCATCATTCATTTTGACTTCTTATGTTAAAATCCATTTCGTCAACTGAAAACGTGTCTCTGTAAATTTATCTCCATGTACGAAACTTTCATTTTCTTTTATTTGTAACATGAGGACGCCAATACGTTACTATTTACCTCCATCGGAGAGTGTTACCAATGTAACTAAAATTTATAAGATTAAGATTTTACTACGTTCATTATCGCATATTGTATAATAATGGATGGTGGCAGCACATTGCCTGCAACTGTCTGGTCTAATTTCGATTAAATACAGTTATTTATTACGTTGTTATTACGAGACTATGTTCAAATGTTTTGCTGTCTTAATATACGGTTCTGTGATATGGGGAGGACTAAACAGTTTGTATAATGCATTTCCTGCTTGAAGTATTTATTCATTTTATCTTGCAAAACTAGCGACCTTTTATAATGGATTATCATTATTGTTATTTTGTAGTGGAAAGTATACAGTCAAACCTGTGTTAAAGACCACCTGCGAACAAAGACCACTATTGCAAAACTTGTCTGCAAAGACCACCATTTTTATTCTCCATCAGACCATTTTCAATGATATTAAATATGTTAATAGAGACCACCTGTAAACAAAGACCACATTTTGCTGTTCCCATGGGTGGTCTTTACAGACAGGTTTGACTGTACACTTTCTGATTGTAATATCTGTTCAATTATCGATTTATTGAGTTTACAATTGTAATTGATTGAAAACACATACTGTGTTACATCTTTAAGGGAGTACACAATTCTCAGTAAGGTGTTTTCTCAAAGAATCTGCCAATTATTGTACGACTTCCTCAAGCGTGGAGAGCAAGGACACGAAACCTTAAGGGGATAGCCTTGCTATGTGTTGCGACAAGTTAATAAATATACACATTTATGGATTAACTATATACACAGTATAGTAAATGTGTACATGTAGAAGGACTTTTGATGATGTTTTACTCTCCGGTAAATGCACGCACAATTCTGTTTAGTATTTCTAATATCAAAAGTGTTTTTGGAAAGGAGAGAAAGTAAACAAGCTTATGCTATCGAGTTTTTTTCAAACTCATATTGATACAGAATTTAAAGAAATAGATTTTCCGTACTCACCTCTTGTTTCTGTTCTTCTTATTTTGGGAATAAAAGCTTAATTTTATGAGTTTTTTAAATCGCATGAGATAGACTTTTTATTACTGTCTTCGTATTAAAACTTAACGCTTGTGCAATAAGCCTGATTTACCGGGCCAACATGTACAATTTGACAGTACCAAAAGTTCAAATAATTTCATTATTTTTCGACATTTTTACAAAAGTGTAGCAGTATTAGTTGAAGGACTGTATAACGATAAAACAGTATACATTTAATTTTGCTTTATTCTGTAGTTTCCAAAATATAGCTATTTTCTAGGGCATAAATCTTTGGGAACGACAATGACCAATGAAAGTGGTTAGATGAAACTTGATAAAGAAGTCGAGCAATAAATGTCACATGCAGCCACACCTGAATCACAAATAGTCATTTACATAGTATTACACACATGCAAGAAAACAAAGAGAATATACCGACACGAATCGTAAGTTCATAAGGTCCAAAGTTGTTGATATTTCAATGTGACCTGACAGTTTACTTAGCGGATAGTATAATGAAACGCGTTCATTTGTACGTTGTGCTTTTTACTAAATCAATTCATTAGCAAATTGGGTAATTATTGCCCTTGTCAGGAAGATTTTTAACCTTATTACAAATTAATAAACTAATCTGGTTAATTCTAATTATCTATTGATTTAAAAGTCACGAGGCATTTGTACGAGCAGAAACTAATGGAAAATGATTTAGCTGTTTGTTTATAAACTGGAACTTCAATCATCGCGTTAAATGCGACACTACCAACCGACCGTAAACATCTCAAAATTTGGCAAAATCTACTACATAAGATAATTCATTGGTTTCCTTGTTCCTGAAGTTGTACTAAGGATTGGATTGAACTAATGTGAACATATATTGGAGCATATCCTTGAAAAACATTTATTGTTCTAATGATGGGTCACATGAAAAAATATATTTCATTTTGGAACCCTCTCCCATCACTCTTGATCCGGGTCGATGTATTTCATTTATTTCAGTATCTTTCTCAAGCCAATCTATCATGCACTGAAGAGCGCGGTCATAGCCGAAAATAGGAACAACTCGATTTAATATGTTCGATTGCTGTTATATGAATATTTGCAAAAAATGGTTAAAAGCGTAAGGTTTTGTGTATGTTCTTGGTTGTATTTTGCTGAACATGTAAACAATAGTTTATATACCGAGCATGCTTTTTTTTTAAATTGTATAAGCGACGTTGGTTCCGTCGAGTAATTCCCAATCAAAGTTTTGACGTAACAAACTAAGCGCTTTGTCTGAAATGTTTTGGAGGCTTAATTGTGATTTATAGAATTAGGGATAAGGAATTATATATAGTTATTGCATAATTAGTTTTTTTTCCATTTGAAGAGCAGAAGGTTTTTTAAGAATTATGAACATTCATGGTTTTGTAGCGAACTACCGCATCTTGTTCTTTATATTTGATTTGCTATAAAAAAATAGTAGACGTGTGATTTCATTTCTTTTGGTATTAAATAAAAGTGGAGAAATATGACTGTTAGAAAATATAAAAACCTGGAGGTGTTTTTTATCACTGATACAGTCTTTGTCGTGGCCAAGTTCATATACGGAGTATAGAGTAACATTTTCATGGCAAAACTCTCTGGGATATGCACATTACATGTGTTGCTAGAGATGTTGAATGATTGATATGTTAACTCGATGGAAAAATTGATAATGCTGATAAAGATTGTTGTTCAAGAGAGGACAGCTCTGAAGAAGTTGAATTATTAATCATTATAACAGGCACAAATGGATTCACCTTGTGAATGCTTGTGCTCCTTTGTGCCAATTTGTCCTTCAATGTATGTTTATACCAAATAGCTTTCTTCTCCAATTACGCTTAAATTAGCTGTTGTAATAGAAGTTGAAATCTTGATAACGTGCATATGCCTTTTCAATTGTATTTTCATTATTTACTGGTGTCAAATCAGTCATGTGAAATATTTTTGGTAAATGCATGAATTTGGACACTTTTATTTTCGACTTCAATCAAAGTTTGGTATAGCAGTCATGCACCGTATGATTACATTGGCCTTTGTCTTTAAGTCGCCGATCGAAGGAGAATCATAGAGTATGCTTAATGACGTGTTAATACGTGCATCGATATTGACTACAAATTACATGGTTTGAATTGTTATATGGTATTACATTTGATGTTAGCCTTGCATCTAAATAATTTCTTGTTATGTATCTCTAAAAATCGTTGAATGTTACCTTTAAAGTCGTTGATATGACAATTTACCATGCTCATGCGTTTGTCCGCACTATTAATTAGAGTGTAAAATTTGATAAAATTGAATGTCGCGTGTACTGAATTCCATTCCAGATAAGTATTCACCACGGTTCCAAGCGAATGCCGAAGTAAAAGCTAGTTATGAGTTCGATATAAGCCATGCATACACTTAATATATCTAAAAACAGCGACCATCATGCTTTTTGACACGACCATTCTAGACAAATCAACAAAAATACGTGTCTCATATAAAAACTAACAACTTATTGTCAGTTACATTGCTACTGGTCATCTCTGATCACTGACCACTCATGTTACCTTATCACTTTGCTCTATTCCCTGACCGATCTTAACGATGAACTTTGGCCGTAGAGCTTAGCTGTCATTACTATTTTTGCATATGAACTGGTAAAAAAAAGAACGGGGTTTAAACAATTAACTTTATTATGGGAAACAACGTTCATTCAAGGACAATGGAAGAAACTGACAAAGTGATATAATGAGAAGTGAAACAGAAATAATTGTATACTAAATCATTGAGAGAATTTATGTGTTTGTCCCCTGAACATTTTAGCGAATACAGTCAACTTCATAGAGCATTGCCGTAAGTAGGTAATAATCTATGTTTCTGTTATTTTCTCGGAAATTCAGAATGCGTAACCCAAGAGGCCTTTTGTAAACTACATTTGTATTTGTTATATACTAGTTTGAAATATACATGTACCACCCTAGCATTAAAGGTTTTAGCTTCTACTAAATTCAGTATTCGGAAATAATGATAATTTCACGGCCTGCATAATTTTGACGGAGGTCTAAGGTGTACGTTCTCCGTGACCATTTGACTGAAGATAAGCTCCCAAAGTTATTATCCTCCACCGCTGACTCGACTACGGACTATGTCATTTTCTCGCGGAAGAGCAGATTCGTACTTGTTGGTAACGCGAGAATACTGGTTAGGTCAACTGTTTGACGTAAATAATTCAAATTCGGTTGAAAGACGGCATTAAACTCTAACACAACATTAATTTGTCAAAGTTGTCATATGTTGTATTCCACAAAATGTCTATGCTGGAGGTAGTCACATTAATTATTATTATAATTATCAATATACGTACGAACGAGCGTTCGTACGATACGAAATATTCGTAAGAATAGTCTTACGAAAATATTTACGACCATTTTATCAACGCGTTCGTATGTATAACATCGAACTTTCGAATATGAATGTTCGATGTCATATTATATCAGTACACGCTTCTCGTGGAGGTCAAGCTAGACGTATCTTGTGCCGTCTCTCAGTCGTATGTCGAGAAACAAATATATAACCGCCGATCATTTTGTTGTCAGTAGGCAAAATAACTACGCAGAGGAAACGAGCAAACTTCGGTAGACAACAACTTAAAAGTACTGGGACAAAGTAACAGAACACTGAATAGTATTCAGTAAGCTGGCATATATGCCTGCCCGCTAAAATTTCTTCTAAGATGCGAATGTTTACCCAACAGGGGCTGGTAATAAGTGGTTTGAACTGAAATATGAAAGTGCTGTAGTGGTGTAGCGCTTGATGAGGTGATCAAACCACCCTCTACAGTTGGCTGTATCACCCCACACCACTGCTCTCCTCCAACTTACGTCACTACACTTCTGCTACCTTCATATAAATACTGGTGGACGCGCACTCCGTGTGGGACTCTACCGTTTCGTCACACTCTACTACACAGCTTAAGTAAAAGTATATTGAGTGGTACATGTATTCTATGCTCAGAAGGATAAACACTAGCTTAACTAATTAATTATTTATTGAGGATTTAATACTTTATTTAGAGTCAAATGTCATTGAGGATGTCGTTCAGCTGGTAATGTTGACGATGCAGATGTATTAAAGAAAATGTGAAGTGCTGCTTGAAGTCACAATCACTGTACTTCTAATGAATTATAAAAGTTCATAATCGGAACAATCAAACAAACAATTAAATTGCCCAATGATAATAATTAATCTGTCTTGGTATATATATATCAATTTCATGTCTTAAGTAACAGTTTAAAATAAGGTTAAGCAATAATTAAATAATAATATTCAATTTTAAAATATGTATGACCTAGTTGATACTGTACTTTAAATGTGAACCATACATTTTAAGTCCATGTACAATTCCACATACTCTATTCTTATTCTATCTTCAAATGACCTTTTGATTGACAAAAGTTTTACTTTCATACTGATTTTTACTTTGATTGACTAATGTATCAGCTAGTACGTATGGAATCATATTTTACTTTATAAGATAACAATATATACTTATTAATGTATTTTTTTCAGAAATGCCAGACAATTGCATGTGATATGAAGTAGATGAATTGATTATAAATTCATAACTGTTGTTGATTAATGTGAAATATCATTTTTGTTACGAATGCCCATAACCATTCGTAGCATTTCGCTTAAACTTACGAATTCGTAACGTCTGCATAAGTACGAAAATATTGATAAAACGCTCTTGCGATCGCAAGAACGTCGTAAGAAAATCTTACGAACATTTCGTGCGTACGAAAGCTGATAAAACGGGCCCATTATTTTGATTGTATACTCCCCAACTGGAGGTTATGACACTGATACTACAAGTGATGCTTGAGTGGAAAACTTCATGGAAGAATTGACCTACATAAATGTCCTCATGTAAACATTTCGCCATTACGTACGACTATTAGTATTTTAACACCAGAAAACTATACAGTACTCTCCTGGCCGACCCTCTCTTCAACAACAACCTCTCTTCAACAACAGAGTCAATATCCCCCATAACAAAGATTTACTAGCATGCTTTCAATCTAGAGCAAAAACCTCTTAGCTACAGCTAAACGTTGCATCTCATTGAGGAAGTTGCTCTGGAGATGATGAACAGCATGTGTACATGTATATAAACAAAGCTTCATACGGCTGTCTAGTAATGGAATATATTATTTAATTCTGGGAAGAAAACTTCAGTTACGTGCGTGGTTGTATCGGATTGCGTTACGTCTGATTGCGTTCAACACCATCATAATGTAATGTTATAATCATTTGTTATATAAATAGGGTCTCTCTTGTTACAGTTATATGTACGTTTATTTTCGTATACTTACATAATAAATGGTGAACGTTTTGAATGCCAAGGCGGCCAGCTATGTGGATTACTTTGCTAGAAGGTCTTTGATTTAGTACATTTAGATCAATATCTACAAGGAGCGGTAATAAAGACCATTTAGATAGTGTAGACAGTCACTCATAATGTTAATATATTTCATGTAGATGTGAAATACGTAAATTTGGATGTCGTGTAACTTTTGGCATTTCGGACGTATAAAACAACTACAGTCAAACCTGTGTTAACGACCACCTGCGAACAAAGACCACTATTGCAAAACCTGTCTGCTAAGACAACCAATTTATCTCCAATCAGACCATTTTCAATGATATTTAATATGTTAATGGAGACCACCTGTAAACAAAGACCACATTCTGCTATTCCCATGGGTGGTCTTTACAGACAGGTTTTACTGTATCTATGTTTCTGTACACCAACTTCTGAAT
The DNA here is from genome assembly GCA_032209605.1 of Mactromeris polynyma. Classification (NCBI taxonomy): domain Eukaryota; kingdom Metazoa; phylum Mollusca; class Bivalvia; order Venerida; family Mactridae; genus Mactromeris; species Mactromeris polynyma. Next base: position 18,661,241 of record JASFXZ010000006.1, on the reverse strand, counting down.
AACCCATCGTAGATATGGTGGTAATCGTCCCTTTAAGTTGTCGGTTCAAATATCCACAATTTCCATCCTCGGTACCCAGGCTTTTCATAACATATAAGATACCCTAGGCAATTTGGCTAGCGAAACTTCATAACGGTAATTTGTTTACCTATTTTTTTCCGCATTATTATATAGATTGTTGATTATTATATAGATTGAAACAATACCTGTTTCATTTACCGCAGACATTATGTCAATGATGGATAGCTTACCCAAGTATTGATTTAATGGGAACTGTCTAAAACGTCAATGGACAATGCCATTATAGTCCTATAACTGTGTTTTTATGTACATTTATTCAGTTATACGCGCTTTATGTAATAGAGTATGATAACACGAAGATTTTAGATAGTACATGTATATATATAGTAGAGGGGGCGTATCCGCGAGACTTAACTAAATATCCAAGTAGTTTACTGTTTGTATCATACTCCTATCACAAAAGTTGCGTCTACAAACTGGTGTTTCTCTTTATCGTGTGACGTATGCAAATAAGCATACATAGCATGCACCGTGATTGTGAAATTTAAAATCCCAGAAAGTTAACAAAATCCCGATAAAGTACTGATGAAATGTCGCTTTTTTCAACAGTGCAGTACCTAACTTAACTACATCTTAACATCTTAACTACATACCTCACAGTAAAACCTTGCGAAACTATGGTGCATTACAATTTAATTGAACATGTAACAAACTATTTCTAAAACCCATGCTAATGTTGAATACATTTATAAGGTAAACAAACAAACGATACAATAAACGATTATATTAACACCTGTACGTCAAACTTTTAACCAATAAAACTACAACATATTTGCTTATTTCAATTTGGGCGAATCGTGGTTCTTTTAACTGTATTTCTTGTTTTTACATAATTAATAAATGTGCGGCTTACCTACATATATTCGAAATCATTCAATGAGCTAACGAGTTACTCATGATAAATCCAAACTATATACCATATGTTCGTAACTATGTATCTAATGATGGCTAGCGTTAAGCCAAGATCTCATTATTTGGTGGAAATAACATTCGCTGGCATATTTGACCATGAAAGAGAACATAACTAAACGGAAATGAATATGAATGAGGCTATGAATTGTCATTCATATCGGCGACTTGGCAAAGAAAAAGATAACATGTAACAAACTAAGGAGTAGACTCATTAATTATCGCAGGGTGATTTGTCTGGTATTTAACTTAACCGCTCATTCCAAATTATCCTATACAGCGCCATATATAATTAATAGGTATTGTATATTCCTTGTCTGTATGATCATTTATTTCATAATATAATTTAACATTCTACCAAGTAACAATGACAAAACCCTTAGTACGGGCCTCTCATGTTACATGTATAGTTATTTCGCGTGAGCATGGAGCTTTTAACACGATTTCTCGCACGTATAGGTAACCAAACCCCTCGCAAACAGTAAAACGTAACATGTCAGTCTTCTGCCTTAAGTCATTGTCACCCTTGCCGTGTCATCTAACAGATAACCAACGAAACATGCAGTACGGCCCGCCAGGTATGCTCTGTTGTAAAGCACTATTAAATCTGGGGGTTAAAGTGCAAACCCCGGATGTTGGTTGTTGTTCTAGGCGATAATGGGACTATAGCTAATACACGTAGAGTTATGTTTGCTACCTCTGGTTCATGTGAGTACGTTAGCAGCTGCTTTGGGGAAAAAATAAGTTCTGGTTTGTGTCCGAATTAAACAGTCAAAACTCAATACTAAGACCACCCTTGGGACCCTTGAAAACTGGTTTTAATATTGAGGTGGTCTTAATATTGAGGTTGAAAAAATAGTAAAACAATGAATTGGACATGAACATTTTGTTCTTAATGTAAAGTGGTGTTGTTAATGGATAGTTATTTATGTCAGGTTTTACTGTATTAGTTTAGTCAACTGACCTGCTAACATGCCTTCAATACTGTCGGAAAACGACAAGAAACGCAAACACATCAATAATTCATTTTTGAAAAAGGTTTCCTAACACATTTTCAAACTTTATCGTTGTCTTTTTTTGGTCATACTAAAGTACAGAAAACAGACTCTCCAATGTTCAGCTCTTTTTCGCTTCTCAAGTAACCAGTCCGCTTTTATAAAACCAGTCTCGCAATATCACGTCTATATTACTGGTCCTATTCAACACGACACTTCATCATATTCAACATATTGAAATGATTCCTGATGTGCAAATTTAAGAATAGCTAATTATCAGGTTTAGATTAACCACGGATTTGAAACACGTTGGAATGAAACTTGCGTGACAGAATGTATCTACATGGATTGCGACGGAAATTGCAGTGCCATAATGCACTTTTGGGAACGTTCTTTGTTCACGTTATAGAAAAAAACTATGTCGTACGTGTTATGTAATTGTAACACGTGTCTTCTTAATGCATTCCTTTCTAGACAAATATTGACAAGATCTGTAATAAATGCATTTCGCACGCACAGAAGAAATTAGGTCTTAACAAAGTACGTTATTTACCAGTCGAGAATCGATTCATGATAATCATTGCCATTGCCACTGCTTGATCGTCGTGCAATCCTGTGACGTTACATGTTCAAGTTTCTTTAGTTGGCTGATGATGCTATGTTCATTGGTTTTCTTGTCGTCATAATTGTTCTCTGTACACTCCATGTATTTGCCCCGTGTTCCATTTGCTGCTTTTTTTGTGTCCCCCTTTATTGTGTGAGATTTGTCCCTTTGCACAAGTTCAAATTTGTTTATGTGACCCCCCCGTGCTGCGCTTTGTAACTCTCTTCTATAAAATACAATATAGTGTTTTGTTCGCAAATTATTTCGCTCCATGACGACTGCCCGACTGTGTATACAATAAACAACACTTCGTGATGATCTTTGTTTCTGTTCATTCATTTTGACGTCTTATATTAAATCAATGTTCGTCAACTAAAAGCGTGTCTCTGTAAATTTATCTTCTTGTCTGAAACTGTCATTTTGTTTTAGTTGTAACATGACGACGACAAGAAGTTACTATTTACCACCATCGGAGAACATTACCTATCGAATCAACATTTTATACTACGTTCATTATCGCCTATTGTATACTAATGGATGGTGGCAGCACATTGCCTACAACTGTCAGGTCTAATTACGACTAAATACGTTGTTATTACGAGATTACGTTCAAGCGTGTTGCTGTCTAAATATATGGTTTTGTGATTCGGATTACTGAATAGTTTGTATGATGTTTTTTCCGGCGCGAATTATTTATTCATTTATCTTGCCAAACTAGCGACCTTTCATAATGGATTATCATTATTTTTATTTTGTCGCGGAAAGTATACAGCCACTTTCTAATTGTAATAACTGTTCAATTATCGATTTATTGAGTTAACAATTGTAATTGACTGAAAACACATGCTGTGTTACATCTTTGAGGGGGTACACATTTGTCAGTAAATTGTATTCTCAAAGAATCTGCCTTTTCGTGCTACTAACGAATTGTTTCTTCCGCACAAGTAATGTACGACTTCCTCAAGCATGGAAAGCAAGGACAAGAAACCTTACGACTATAGCCTTGCCATGTGTTTTGACAGGTTTATCAATATACACATTTATGGATTAACTCTCTACACTCTACAATGTATAGTAACCTTGTACATGTAGACGGACTTTTGATGATGCTTTACACTCCGGTAAATGCGAGCAAAATTATGTTAAGCATTTTTGGAAAGGAGAGAAAGTATACAAGCTTATGCTATCGAGTTTTTTGCAAAATCATATCAAATGGGGGTTTTTAAATAGATTTTCCGTAATCACGCCGTGTTTCTGTTCTTGTTATTTTGGAATAAAAGCTTGATTTTATGTTTTTTTGAAAAAAACTTGATTGCATGAGGTAGATTTGATTAATATCTTCGTATCCAAACTAACGCTTGTGCAATAAGCCTGATTTACCGGGCCAACATGTACAATTTGACAGTACCATAAGTTCAAATAGCTTCATTTTTTTCAACATTTTTACAAAAGTGTAGCAGTATTAATTGAAGGACTGTATAACGATAAAACCGTATACATTTCATTTTGCTATATTCTGTAGTTTCCAAAATATCGCTTAAAACAAATATAGCTATTTTCTAGGGCATAAATCTTTGGGAACGACAATGACCAATGAAAGTGGTTAGATGAAACTTAATAAAGAAGTCGAGCAAGAAATGTCACATGCAGCCACACCAGAATTACAAAGAGTCATTTACATACATGCAAGAAAACAAAGAGAATATACCGACACGAATCGTAAGTTCATAAGGTCCAAAGTTGTTGAGATTTCAATGTGGCATGACAGTTTACTTAGCGGATAGTATAATGAACCGTGTACATTTGTACATGTACGTCGTGCTTGTTCCTGCGAAATAGCGACTAAATTAATTCATTAGTAAATTGGGTAATTATTTCCCTTATCAGAAAGATAAAAGTCTTTAGCCGTATAACATTAATAAACTAATGGCCGGAATTATATTTCCTAAGCATTCAAGCTGTTTCTTTATCGCCCTTCATAGTATTCAACTACGGTAGCTGGTTAATTCTAATTATCTATTGATTTAAAAGTCACGAGGCATTTATACAGCAGACAATATTGGAAAATGATTGAGCTGTTTGTTTATAAACTAGAACTTCAATCATCGCCTTAAATGCGACACTACCCACCGACTAAATTTGGCATATCTACTACTGAAGATAATTCATTGGTTTCCTTGTTCCTGAAGTTGTACAAAGTATTGTATTGAACTAACGTGAACATATATTGGAGCATATCCTTGAAAAACAGTTAAAGTTCAAATGATGGGTCACATTAATAAAAATCTTTAATTTTGGAAACCTCTTCCCATCACTCTTGATATGGGTCGATGTATTTCATTTATTTTAGTTTCTTTCTCAAGCCTATCTATCATGTACTGAAGAGCTAAATTAAATTTGTGTTGGGGCTAAAGTCATTGGATTGGTCTTTGGACCTCAAACAGACAATTTTAGTATACTCTAAGCATGTTCCATTTGATGGTTTGAACGTCTGCATTACGCCGATAGTCATGTTACCTTGTCATGTCACCTGAAACATTGTGCTCGTATTGCCTGTAAAGTTGTATAGCATTTAATGACATAAGACACAAAGGTAAACATTTAGCAATGTGATCCGGCTGGAACAAGTTTAATTATGTGATAGGGAAGCTTATGCATCCATTACTTACCGTATTCAGTCTATGACCGAGGCTAGTGCTTCTGTACTCTCGATGGAATATGGGAATATGTTTCCGATTAATCTCTTCTCAAATAAGAGATACTTTTTTTCATGTTGGTTGTCTGTTTCCACTTGCATACCTAAGCGATTAACATGCGGGCTATGAGCGGTCACAGCCAAAACAAAAACAACACGATTTAATATGTTCGATTACTGTTATATGTATATTTGCCAAAGAAGTGGCTAAACGCGATAGGTTTTGTGCATGTTCTGGGTTGGATTTTGCTGAACATGTAAACAATTGTTTATATACCGAGCATGCTTTTTCTGGCAAAATTTGTATAAGCGACGTTGGTTATTACGTCGAGTAATTCCCAATCAAGTTTTGGCGTAACGAACTAACCGCTTTGTCTGGATATGTTTCGGAGGCTTAATTGTGATTTATAGAATTAGGAATGAGGAACTATATGTAAGTATTGCATAATAAGATATTTGAAGAGCAGAAGATTTTTTAAACATTATGTACATTCATGGTTTTGTATCGTACTACTGCATCTTGTTCTTTATATTTGAATTGCTATAAATAAAAAAGTAGACGAGTGATTTTCTTTCTTTTGGTATTAAATAAAAGTTAACAAATATGTTTGTTAGAAAATGTAAAAACCTGAAGATGTTTTTTATCACTAATACAGTTTTTGTCGTGGCCAAGGTCATACATGGAGTATAGAGGAACATTTGCATGACAAAACTCTCTGGGATATGCACATTACATGTGTTGCTGAGAGATGTAGAGATGTTGAATGATTGCTATGTTAACTCGATGGTAAAATTGTTAATGTTGACAAAGGTTGTTGTTTAAGAGAGGACAGCTCTGAAGAAGTTGTATTATTAATCCTAATAAAAGGCACAAATGGATTAACCTTGTAAATGCTTGTGCTCCTTTGTGCCAATTTGTCCTTCAAAGAAGGTTTATACCAAATAGTTTTCTTTTCTCTTTGATCTTTCTTCTCCAATTACGCTGAAATGAGCTGTTGTAATAGAAGATGAAATCTCGATAACGTGCATATGCCTTTTAAATTATATTTTCATTATTTACTGGCGTCAAATCAGTCATGCGAAATGATTTGGTAGTTGCATGAACTTGGACACTTTTATGTTTCACTTCAATCAAAGTTTGGTATAGCAGTCATGCACCGTATGATTACATTGGCCTTTGTCTTTAAGTCGACGTCCAAAGGAAAATCATAGAGTATGCTTAATGACGTGTTTAATACGTGCATCGATATTGACTACAAATTACATGGTTTGAATTGTTATATGGTATTACATTTGATGTTAGCCTTGTAACTTAAAAAAATATTGTTATGTATCTCTCAAAATCGTTAAATGTTATCTTTAAAGTCTTTGATATGACAATTTGCCATGCTGATGCGTTTGTCCGCACTATATTATATTGTATAGTTTGATAAAACTGAATTCCATTCCAGATATTTTTATTATTATGTATTTACCGCGGTTCCAAGCGAATGCCGAAGTCAAAGCTAGTTATGAGTTCGATATAAGCCTTGCATACACTAATTAGATGTCGACTGATGATCTTAGAGGTAGCTCGGTATTCATTTGTAGATACGTAATCGCCGCGGACCCGTACGTGAGTTAATGTAAGTGCTAGTTTGTTATTAAACTTGCATTACTGAATATATGTCGGATAACGATCTCAGTGCTTTTACAGTATTCAACCTAGATCGCCAAATCAATGTTCTACTGGTCATCTCTGATCACTGACAACTCATGTAACCTTTTCACTTTGTTTCACTTTTCGATGAACTTTGGCCGTAGAGCTTAGCTGTAATTACTATTTGTGCGTATGAACTGGTCAAACACAGAACGGGGTTTAAACAATTAACTTTATTATAGGAAACAACAATCATGCAAGGATAGTAGAATAAACTGTCTAAGTGAAATACTAAGAAGTAAAACAGAAATAATTGTCCACTAAATTATTGAGAGAAATAATGTTTTGTCCCCTGATAATATTAGCGAATTCAGTCAACTTCATAGAGCGCATTTCCGTTAGTAGGTATGTTTTCGATATTTTCTCGGAAATTAGAATGCGTAACCCAAGAGGCCTCTCGTAAATTAGTTGTTATATGCAAGATTAAGTTTGAAAAGTATACTACCCAAGCATTAAAAGTTTTAGGTTCTGCTATATTCGGAATTCGGAAATAATGATAATTTCGCGCCTGGAGGTCGTAGTTTGATGTTTATATAATGCATTGGTCTCATGATGCTAGTAGGCAGTTTGCTCTGAAAACACTGTGGGTAATCGCACGGGCCCGCATTATTTAGACAGAGGTCTAAGCTGAACGTTCTCCGTGATCATTTGACTGAAGATAATATACCCAAAGTCATTATCCTCCACCGCTGATTCGCCTGCGAAAGGTGTCATTTTCTCGCGGAAGACCAGATTAGTACTGGTTGGTAACGCGAGAACACTGGTTAGGTCAACTGACTGACGTAAATAATTGAAGTACTGCAGAAAGACGACATTAAACTCCAACACAACATTAATTTGTCAAAGGTTGTATATGTTGTATTCAACAAAATGTCAATGCTGGACGTAGTCACAATACTTGTTATTTTGATTTTATACTCCACAACTGGAGGTTGGGACTCCGACACCACAAGTAGATTCAGTGGAAAACTTCATGGAAGTATTGACAAACGATCTTACATAGCCTGATCACATCTTCCTACAAAAATGTTCTCTTGTAAACATTTCGCCATTACGTACGACTATTAATATGTTTAACACCAGAAAAAATACAGTACTTTCCAGGCCGACTCTCTCTTCAACAACAACCTCTCTTCAACAACAGAGTCAATATTCCTCATAACAAAGATTTACTAGCATGTTTTCAATCTAGAGCAACAACCTCTTAGGTATAGCTAAATTTTGCATCTCATTCAAAGAGTTGCTCTGGAGATGATGAACAGCATGTGTACATGTATATAAACCAAGCTCCATACAGCTTTCTAGTAATGGAATATATTATATATTACATAATTTTGGTAAGAAAACTTTAGATACGTGCGTGGCAATATCGGATTGCGTTACGTCTGATTGCGTTCAACACCATCATAATGTAACGTTAAAATTATATGTTATATAAATAGGGTCTCTCTTTTTACAGTTATATGTACGTCTTTTTTCGTGTACTTGTTGAAAGTAACTGAATGTTTTGAATATCAAGGCGGCAAGCTCTGTGGATTACTTTGGTAGAAGGTCTTTGATTTAGTACAGTTAGAACAATATCTACAAGGAGCGGTAAAAAGAGAATTAAGATAATGAAGACAGTCACTCATAATGTTAAAATATATTTCATATAGATGTGAAATACGTAAATTGGAATTTTGTGTAACTTTTAGCTATTCGGGCATATACAATATATTTCTATGTTTTGAACAACAACTGCCGAATAACCCTTCGTAGATATGGTGGCAATCGTTCCTATACGGTGTCGGTTCAAATGACCACTATTTCCATCCTGGGTACCCAGGCTATTCATAATACGCAAATTGGCTAGCGAAACTTCGTAATGCATGAATATTTATTAGCATTTCTCGAACGATGAAATTGACGATAACAAACAAGAAGATCTCCATTGTAAAGAGCTATTGGTGTCCAGCTAACACTATTTGAAAGCCGCGATCTCATTGGATCGCTCAGAACCACAATCTAATCCGTAACTCCTCGGAATTTTCCGTAACGCATGAGGTATGTGTCAAGCGGCCAATCAATCGGCTGGATTTCACCTCCTTAATTATTCATGAGTACAAGATTGTAACAGTTGTTTGCCCAGGGTATCATATATGTTATGAATAGACTGGGTATCGAGAATGACTATTTCATGACAATATGGAAACATCTGGCAGTCAAAAAAGTTCAAACTCGAAGTGAGAGTGGGGTAGAAACTTTAATATATTAAGTAGTCTCTTTAATATAGATGTTTTGTGCTAGGAATACCCGCCTATGCAAATAACAAAAATGTTTGCAAACGTTTAAGCATCTTAGTAATCATAACAATCTCCGTTTTACCGTGATCAAAGTATATGCACAATATTTATACATTTCCTACTAGATGTTTTGTAACTGTAAATGATTGAAATGCAATGTTATAGTGTTATATTACTTCATTTGTTTTGCATCTACACATCTATTACCAATTACTGAATATTTCTCGTCGATTTTATTGCCAAACTTGTATCAGCAGGTATCCTGTTTAAAAATCGTTAATTTGTAAAGCATATTAATTACAGGATTGTATCAACTAACAATGGACAGAAGTAATTTTGAACAATGTGTTTTTGTAATTAAGAAGATATTTTTTATTTCCGCATTAAATAGAAAAAAAAGATTTTAACTTCAATGTTTACTTCCATCAAGTAGTACTGGACTCTAGAAACGAATCACGATTTCAAATGTTCAAGGTTAGTATGTATTATAGAATAGTCAAAGAAAAAAGCTGTAATCTTGATATTCATTTCTTGACCTAGTGTTGCATTTTCATGTTATGATTTTGCTGGAATGTTTTTTGAATAACCTAAACTTGGCATGACCATTTATGATGCCTGGTTTTAGATCTTAATTTAAACACTAAGTATGTTTCGGCTATTTGCATATAATTGTTGTGAAACCCAATCAAATCTTACATTAACCACTAAACCAACTTCTCTTCAACCGAACAACGTTCGTAACTTTGACACGGATTGGTTAACCCTTTCGATAAGTAGTACGTTTTCTTACCGAAATGCAGTGCATTCCGATGAATTTACCGATATTCTTTTTGAATCTGGGTTGACCAGCAATCGTAACCTCACGGCAATTGTTTATGTTGCACAACAAATCTTAACCATCTTTTAGCTCACCTGAGTACGAAGTGCTCATTTCGTGCTCAAGGTGAGCTAATGGGATCACACTTTGTCCGTCGTCGTATTCGTCCGTCTTCAACCATTTAGATTGTAAACACTCTAGAGGTAACATATTTTACCTGATATGTATGAAACTTGGTCAAAATGTTTGTCTCAATATAATCTAGGCCAAGATCGAAACTGGGTTATCTGGATCCAAAATTATAGTAAAACCTCGTTAATATTCATGAGGTTATATTCTTTACTTGATTTATCTGAGACATGGTCAGAATGTTTGTCTCGACGAAATAAAGGCCAAGTTCGAAACTGGATCTTATTGGGTCAAAAGGTAGGTCACTAGGTCCAATTAAAGTAAAAACTTGTTAACACTGCAGAGGTCATATTTTTACTTAATTTATATGATATATGGTTAGAATGTTTGCCTTAATAAGATCTACGTGTAGTGGGTCATCTGAGGTCAAAAACTAGATCATAGGATCAAATGGTTGAAAATCCTTGTGGATTTATGGGAGGCTGCGTTTTCAATCGGAACTACATAATACTTGATCAGAATGTTTGTCTTAACAAAATGCAAGTCCAGTGTGGATCTGGGTCATGTTTGGTAAATAAAATAGGTCCATAACGTCAAAACATTCTCTTCGACTCTTTTGAAGCCAACATGGCAATGTACTCAGGTGATCGATATAGGGCCACCATGGCCCTCTTGTTTCATGATATTTCGTGTTACCGATGACATGCATTCGATGAAACCAAACTAAAAAAGTCGCAACATGATTGTGTCACTAAAGCAAGCTATGGAAACTAGTGTCTATCAAAATGTAGATAAAGCTCATATTTCATCACGAACGATTTGGCCTGTTCTTACGTAATTAAAACAACTGTTACATAACTGCATGGACAATTTAATCTCCGTTTTCAATAATATATGATATTGAATGAAAGGTTCATTATTGAAATATAATATAGATTGGAAATTAGCTGAGAATACCTTCCACTACGTACACAAGGTCTATTGGTGGTGCGTTTGTAAACATATTTTTCAACCGTTCTCAACTGTATAAAACCGGCTATATTGTACGTATTATGAACTATTTATATCAAGTGGGTGGATAACGGTGGTAAGCAACAATACTGACTATCCTTAACATTGCATAACGATTGCGTAACAGAAATGCTGTCTCAAATAACATTTTCTCCCAGATTGTTTTCTCCAAGTACAATGTTTACACGATGTTACGAGACGTATGTCCCTACGGAGATATAACAGATAATTTGTATCGGAACATAACAATGCAAACAGGTTTTAAATAAACATCATATCTATTTTTGAATTACGTTAACTTTGGGCGATTTGTTATTCACAATTCTAATTCTCTAGAAACTTACTCCTGCGCTTTAAACGATTCTGAATCGTGTTTGACATTGGCATAATCATATTACATAACATTATATAATGACAGGGAGTAGCATAACTAGATTACCCTGATCACATGCTTTCTCACATGAGTTTTGTAAAATTCACAGTAGTTACAACACACAATAACATATCGAGTTTACCCACGTAATAACGGATGGTACGCAGATTATATCATGACATACTCGAATAGTGTTTCACTAGCAGCATGCACTATGTCTAATGTTCGTTAATGAATTCGTAAACAGCTTTGTCCGAGCATTGTTTTTGGGGTTTTACGTCCTACTAACATTGTTTTGGTTATTTAAACGGTGTCTACAGGAAGCCTATGGTAGTGCTGCTGTGATACATGACATTATACCGCAATCTGTCACATTAACAAGGCACCAGGCCAACTAGTCCTTGAATTGCCTTTAAAATGCCGACCATTGGCAAATATGCCACTTGTACATTTTCGCATTTTTGGTATGTCACCACCAGACGTCCATCCTCAACTTTTCTTGTCTGAGCTACATATTGTAAAATTATTAGCGTTAATAAGGCAAGAGTGTATCAATAAACATGCCTAAAGCAATGGTTTCTGAAAATTTCATTACTGTGTCTCGTACAAGGATGGAGCATACTCTTTATGTACTTCATATATGTAGAATAAGCCCGTCCGGCTTGCTTATTCCGTACATCATATAATATAGATTCGAAATTAGATAGAAACTGTGACAACACATGTTGAAAATTGCAATGTCCCGTTAACTAGCTCTACTGAAACGTGTGACTGCTTCAAGACACTCAGAGACCTGATAGTCGACATAAAGGATGACATTACCAGCCTTAGGAAAGAGCTCAAAACACATTAGAACCAGACGACTTTGCAGATTTGCGAAATGAAAGACATTATCATGAGCCTGAAATCATCTGAGAAAGTAACAGCTCAGGTTCTCACATCACAGATGAACGAAATCCAAGAGGGTACACATGCACTAAAGGAAAATCTAGAATCTGCGAACATCAACATTTCTCGAAACATGCAATCAATTTCGGACATAGTGAATTCACAGAAAACGCCTACTCCACAGAGATCGCTCGTGAATGAAACACGCCAAATTGTAAAATCAATCCCCAGAAATAATAATTCAAACACGCAAGAAAGGAGTTCTTCCAGCATGATCACGAATGATAGGCAAGCTACACAAGTTCATTCAGTGACTGACGGAGTTGGGGGGACAAACACAAAATGTCCATGTAGCTGTGAGAGAAAACGTCAGGAACAGGTAAAGAGCGTACCACAGCATTCAAAGAAAACCATACTGAAGGGAATACAACAGCGCGGGTTCAACAGTCAGGTTGAATTAGTACCATAACCAGGAAAGAAAATTGGTGACATTATGCACATACTACGTAACATGGATTTGAGAGACTATGATAATGTCGTGATATATGCAGGTGGGAATGATGCAGCAAACGGAAACTCTGTCAAAATCATATATGACGAACTATCAACAACAATTCGAACAAAGAAAACTTATTTAAACATCTACATTTGTACAGTATGTCCACGCCGTGATGCGAACGTTATCCCCATCAATGATATGCTGAAACAAGTATGTAAAGACTGGTCGGTGACACTGATCGACTGTTACCAGTCCTTCATTTATGGAGACGGAAGTACAGTGAAGATGATGTATGGCTATGACGGCATCCACCTTGCACAGAAAGGATCCAGCAGATTGGTGTCATCTATAAACAGGGTGATTCCTATCATCAAGCTCAGGCAACGTGTCGACTCATGGAGATACCAGTCGAACTGGACCAATTACCCAATCCAAACTGGGGTCAACAACCAGGAACGTATGGTGTAAGCCGCGATAGGGTTCATTGGCAGCAGATTTCCGGACCGGCTCTGCGCGCAGCACGTGGGGTGGTCACGGAGGAAGGGCCCAGAATCTGTGGTCGTGATAACCACAACACTGAGGAGTGCCGTAACCGCTAGGGGTATAGAGACGGACACACTGCTACATCCAAATTGACTTTAAGTACTTCTTTTGCCATTTTAAATAATATTTGTTCTGCTTGCAATGTACACTGTATCGGACTGTTCTTGTGTAAACATAGATTTAAACAATAATTATTCATATCAAACAAATAATCAAGATACTCTATCTACTATAAAAATTTCACAAAGAACTAGATATACACCTAATCATGAAGTATGTTCAAATAGTATAGATGATATTATGCAGATACCTCATAATTAGAATAATAAGTTTAATAAAACACAAATTACCTCTGATAATAATACTGTTCTAAAAACAAGAGGTTTGTATGTTTCTTGTTTAAATTTTCCACATTTGCTACCAAAATTAGACGAAAATATTTTTTTTTTTTAAAAAGAGTTTTAAGTTTTTGTGAAACGTTTTTAAATGATACAACTGCCGATTCTCAAGTAATGAGTCCAAATTTTACACTTGAGAGGAAAGACAGAATTGGACGAAATGGGGGGGGGGTATTGTGATATACATACACGAAACGTTGCAATATAAACTTAGATTTGATCTTGAAATCGATTCTTTAGAAAGTATATGCATATAAATTTGTCTTACGCACTCTAAACCCTTTTTACTTTGCTTTACGTATCGCCCACCTGACAACAAGCGGGAATAGTGTGATTTATTTGTTAAACTAATGAGCAAAGTTGATTGTCCTTAACATTGAGTACCATATTGTTGGGGATTTTAATTTTGATTACAATCCGGATTTTGAAGTTTTACAACCTGTTATTGGAATGATTTAATTATGCAGTACGGTCTTTAGCATGTTCATACAAGAGTAACTCAGAAAAGCTATCATAGATCATTTATATTCATGTACACCTGAACGAATATCGGAGGTTGTCATTCCAACGTTAAATATCAGTGATCACTATCCAGTGTGTTTCACACGTAACTTACGGCCTAAATAGAATAGTATTAAAACGCACAAAACTATTACATATAGATCATACAAACATTTTGATATTGCTTTATTTCAGACTGACTTGGTATGGTCTAATATGCATTGTATTGAAATGTGGCACGACCCAAATATGGCAATGGAAGTGTTATATAAGATTATGAATCAAGTCCTAAATAAACATGCACCAACAAAACAGAAACGGGTTAAATATGTAAAGCAACCTGAATGGTTCACTCAACAAATTAAAGAGGCAATTGATCAACGTGACAAAGTAATACAAAAAAATGAGAATCAGAGTCACGTACCTTATACGTCAAACTAAAAAATCATTCTATAATAATGCAATAAAACATAACAAGGACATTAAATTTCCTTGAAAACCTTGCATACTTTACAAAGGAATTGTAAAAAGGATTCGTCTATATTACCAAAGGATTTAATAATTGATGATAAAACTTATTCAGGGAGATCAAGACGTTGCAGAATCGTTGAATAAGCACTTTATAAATATTTCAAATATGATTAAAAAACAGAATTCTCAAAAGAAAATGTTAAAGGTTGGAATCAACTTTAAATTATATCTTGAAAGATAATCAATTTGATATTGAATTAATAACACCACTTGAAGTTAAAACAGAAATTAATCGATTAAATTGTAGTAAAGCCACAGGCTTGGATGGTATTGGAGCCAAAATTCTTAAATACTGTGGAGACCATATTGTTCTGCCATTAACTGCCATTATAAATAATAGTATCATTCAAGGCATATACCCCCAACACCCTTAAAGACGCTTACGTTCTTCCGATTTATAAAAATTCAGTCAAACAAAGTCTAAATAACTATATACTGATATCGATTCTTCCAACCATTTCAAAAATATTCGAAAAACACATTGCAAAACAACTCATGAAGTACTTTTATGAAACAAATATCATCCACAAATATCAATCTGGTTTCAGAGAAAAACATTCTTGTCAGTCAGCTCTAATACGTCTGGTAGAAAACTGGTTACAAAACATTGATGAAGGTCACGTGATTGGATCAGTATCACTCGATTTAAGAAAGGTATTTGATATGGTCGAACAGGTAAGTACTGTTCCAGGAACTCAGGAACGCTGATTATGTTTATTGGCTGTCGTATGTAACTGAAATAAAGTGGAAAAGAAACGGTGGAAAACTCCAACACACAAAATAAAACTCAAGAACAATACTTCCAGCGGTATTGGATGATTGTTTTTTTCATTTACCATTGTTATTGACATCAAATTGATTCTAACAACAAAAATACACTCCTTATATACGTATTTTGTCCTTTGTCAACGCAAATAGATATTATTAAACTGCATTTCGTTTATTAATCTATTCAGAAGGATGTTTTGTCATGCTGTCTTGCAATTACAACCATCCTTTGTTATGTTCTAGAAATATTTCCTCTATGAACAATGATTTATCTATGACGCCGATTTTCCCAGGAATATATTTTTCATTTTAGAATTGCTATTACAAATAATTTGCATCAAATTAATAGACGATATTGAAGACAAATCATGGTTCAAATTCACTGATGGATATAGTAAAACCCGTCCAATATGTAGTGACTAGTCTTTTAAAAATGTTCAACACTCCTTTCTTTTAAATGTATAGTAAAGCCTAAATAAGAAGACCACCCTCAGGACTCTCAAAAACTGGTCTTCTTACTGAGGTGGTCTTACTATTGAGGTTGAATAAAGAGCAGTACAGTGCTAATGGACTTGGAAATAGTCTTCTTAATTTTGAGGTGGTCTTATCATTGAGGTGGTATTTAAGTCAGGTTTTACTGTATTTATGTGCGGTAATATGGATAACATTTTCCCTTTAGCCTATATACATTCAGGTAATAGCATGAACTAGACACTGACTCAGATATGCTGAAGATTTGCAGGTCCATGTGTATCAAACTTCTGCACCAGTGTATGACTTAAAGTTTGCTTTTCATTTGGCCATTACCACATTTAATTAGTACACGTTCATGAAATTAACTAAATATGTGATTTAAGCATACATACAGCTGTGTTTCAAACCATCAGGTCTTTGTAACATTTCAGATAAATCCTTGCTTTAAAAGTTATGGGAAATCGTGATTGTAAACAACCCACGCAGTTTGGCACCGAACGTGCTACAGTCACGACAAACAGAAGTCGTGCTATTTAACCAGTACGCGGACACCAACATACACTAACAGAGAAAACCCCTATAGAGGAGATATTTTAAAGAGAAGTTCCTTTGATGGTTTAATTTCAAGATTGTATAACCTGAAAGAATGAAGGTTTTATTAAATTCTATTTATTTTGGTTTAAATAGCCACATGTATAAACAGAGTGTATACGATATGCCTGCATTACGGAGAACACTAAATGGATAATAAAACAAACTTTAAAATGGCCATTTTTTTGTTCTTCTTCACAAAATGGAACTATGCTCTGTGTGGCTAAAATAAGTAAAACATTTGGCGCATAACTGTACACATCGTGTCAAATGCAAACGCCCAAATGATTATGATGATAGCTCAGGAATTGTAACCAAACATTTCTGGCTTCATGTTGAATATTTTGTCGAGACTTTGTAAAAATGGCTTTTTAAGTATTAAAGCATTTTAATATGATTTCTCTTTTATTGATTTGAAGATTATTTATACAGACAGCCATGGTTTGTTTACCCTTTCAGGCCATTTACTGCAACAACAATGTTTGTTTACGTTTCTCAATCCGAGTTCGTCTGCTTGTAAGTTAAAAACCCGGAATAGTACAAATACGCGTTCGATACCAGATACCGGAAGAAGAACAAGTACAGTGCGAATATATGTGATTAATATTGACGTCAGTCAAGAAAGTTTTAATCGTTTACTAAACGCTTCATAAGGAGGTGTCCATGTACTGGTAGCGTCGGCGTACTGTTCCGGTCTGTCTATACTAAACCAAAATAAATTTAGTGATACTATTTCATTTACCTCAGGCTCAAATCTTTACCAGTATTTACTGACAGTTCCTTGGCTGTGAATCGCTGTTTTATTATTATTACTATCTATGTATTTAGATGCATGTAATTCCCATTTCCCCATGTGCAGTCCTTTTACTTTATATAATATTTATGTCCTTTGGCCCACCCTTTCAGCCAATTATGTCTAACTTCCATGTCTTGTTCTGTGATGTATTCCATTCATTAAACGATTCCCACTTGCTGTTCCCCTAAATTCCCCATTGATGTTTTGATGGTCGGCCAGACCATTCCTCGACCGCTGTTCCCATTTATATGTTCCAATGCACCGCTGTTCCCATTTATGTGTGTTCTCTTGCACCGCTGTTCCCATTTATGTGTTCCCTTGCACCGCTGTTCCCATTTATGTGTTCCCTTGCACCGCTGTTCCCATTTTTGTGTTCCCTTGCACCGCTGTTCCCATTTATGTGTTCTCTTGCACCGCTGTTCCCATTTATGTGTTCTCTTGCACCGCTGTTCCCATTTATGTGTTCCCTTGCACCGCTGTTACCATTTATGTGTTCCCTTGCACCGCTGTTCCAATTTTTGTGTTCTCTTGCACCGCTGTTCCCATTTATGTGTTCTCTTGCACCGCTGTTCCCATTTATGTGTTCCCATGCACCGCTGTTCCCATTTATGTGTGTTCCCTTGCACCGCTGTTCCCATTTATATGTTCCCTTGCACCGCTGTTCCCATTTATGTGTTCTCTTGCACCGCTGTTCCCATTTATGTGTTCCCTTGCACCGCTGTTGCCATTTATGTGTTCCCTTGCACCGCTGTTCCCATTTATGTGTTCCCTTGCAACGCTGTTCCCATTTATGTGTTCCCTTGCACCGCTATTCCCATTTATGTGTTCCATTGCACCGCTGTTCCCATTTATGTGTTCCCTTGCACCGCTGTTCCCATTTATGTGTTCCCTTGCACCGCTGTTCCCATTTATGTGTTCCCTTGCACCGCTGTTCCCATTTATGTGTTCTCTTGCACCGCTGATCCCATTTATATGTTCTCTTGCACCGCTGTTCCCATTTATGTGTTCTCTTGCACCGCTGTTCCCATTTATGTGTTCTTTTGCACTGCTGTTCCCATTTATGTGTTCTCTTGCACCGCTGTTCCCATTTATGTGTTCTCTTGCACTGCTGTTCCCATTTATGTGTTCTCTTGCACCGCTGTTCCCATTTATGTGTTCCCTTGGACCGCTGTTCCCATTTATGTGTTCCCTTGCACCGCTGTTCCTATGTATGTGTTCTCTTGCACCGCTGTTCCCATTTATGTGTTCTCTTGCACTGCTGTTCCCATTTATGTGTTCTCTTGCACCGCTGTTCCCATTTATGTGTTCTCTTGCACTGCTGTTCCCATTTATGTGTTCTCTTGCACCGCTGTTCCCATTTATGTGTTCCCTTGGACCGCTGTTCCCATTTATGTGTTCCCTTGCACCGCTGTTCCTATGTATGTGTTCCCTTGCACCGCTGTTCCCATTTATGTGTTCCCTTGCACCTCTGTTCCCATTTATGTGTTCCCTTGTACCTCCTTAGTGTCTTATATTTGTAGACTGTTATTTCCCTGGAGGTCTGTGTGTGTGAAGGCATTGCCTTATGTATTATGGCGTTCCCTGTAACAACTTAATCTCTCTCTTTCATGTTATTTTATTCTGCTACACGCAACAAAATTATATTATTTGACATGTTTGAAATGTAAGGAGTTTGTTGTCGGTCGAGGAACAAAATATTTACGACGTAGTTTAAGTCATTTTCGTAATATTTATTATACACTTTAGATAATTTCCTGAAATCCCTTTACATGATTAGAGATTATGGCCTGCTTGTTTCGTGATCAGAATTTCTTTTTAATAATTTCTTTCTAATGACGCCATTTCTTCTCATTTTTTGCCGTACGAGAAACAAAATTAAATTCAAAGATTTAATGACGACGTGTCACGCTAGAATCAAATAATAAACTAATGGACTCATTACAATGTATGAAACGGGATTTAAATGGCAAATTTAACATTGTGGATTTTCATTGAGCAATCATGCAAGGGAGATCACTCTTTGTATTTATTTTATTCGACCTCAAGAGTTACCGTAAATGATTAATTTCACCGTATACAATGCTGTATGCTATCATATATGTAACTAGATTCGCAAATGCATTTAATTCTAGTGAAGATAATGAAAAGAAGAACTCGCTCAACTGAATTTAAAGGTCATTAAATTCAGAACTAAGCATTGAATTTAAATGTTTACAATGCAGTTACAATGTATATTTAACATCCCAAGAGTTATATATTACGGGGAAACTATATTTGAACTGCTGTTGAGAAGTTGTGTCTCTACAGAGGTTAAGTGGTTGCAGAGTTTAACTACTGGATATTTGGCAAGGTTGTTTAAGACAGGTTGTTGCTTAAGAGAGAGTGTCGCTCTTTACACTGTTTTCACAAAAACTTCCTACTAGCAACACAAATTAAGTTACTGGCCAATAAACCTTCAAATTACAGTAAAACCTGGATAGTAAGATCACCCTTAATAACTGAAAATATTGAGGTGGTCTTGAGATTGAATAAAGATTAAAACACTTAAAATGGACTTAATTTCGAGGTAGTCATATTATTGAGGTGGTCTTTAAGTGAGGTTTTACTGTACATTTTTAAAATTATAACTTTATTGTCCCCTTTATTCTGAACACAGTTCAATCTCATGGAAACATACTGGTAAAACAAATGTATGAAAAGGCTTGTGAACAGTACGGCGCGGTGTTCTATCCTACAATTATCATGAGACATCGTATCTTGAAAGATATATTAATTCTCAAAATCACTGATTTATGAAATAATTTATATAAATGAAACCTGATTTTTTTACACAGAATAAATAATAAAAACATCACTACCAGCCAGTTACAAGGAACACATCGTGTTGGCATACGAATTAAATGTATTTGTAAATAATAAAATAAATAATAAAATATATATTTATTTAAAAAGGTCAAATGTCTACTTTGGTGATGTGGGAGAGTCTTTTTCTTTAACATTGTTTAATGTTTATGCTTAAAATTGGTACATGTGTCGTAGACATGTATCTATTTATGTAGCATTTTCTTAAAATTCTAATTTATAACGAAAGTATAAGCCGCTTTGTGATAACTGTCTGGCCTATGTTTAGGCTCCTTACAATTATCTCTTGTTAATTAGCATGTTTTGTACACTATTTTTAATTACCATTTTTCATGGTAATCTACCCAACAAAACATGTGATGATGTGGGGCTATTAATAAGTGTATTGTAGTAAATTTATGGACTTTCTGAAAATGTTTATGTAAGGCTTATATTAAAAGCGAGTTTTTCTGGATTTTTAATAAAAAGTGATTTTTTTCTGTTTTTTTTGGACCACAATGTGTGTTTTAAGGGAGTCTTTTTGGAAATAAGTGAGTTTAAAGTTGGTTCAAGTGGGTTTTAAAACCCGCTTAAACCAACTTATCAAGAAGTGGGTTAAAGCGTGTTTTTTAACTCGCTTCTTTGGAAAAAGTAGGTTGTTTATGCCTAAAACTCGCTTTTGCTCACTTTAATAAAAAAACAAATTCTGTAGAAGTGTGTTAAAAACACCCACATTTAACTGAGAAAAAAACCCACTAAGTGGTACAGAGTTTTTTTGTAGTTTTTTTTCTCTCTGGAAAACACATATTTCACCTAGTAAAAACCTGCTCGGTAAGCTAAACGACCCACTTTTAACCCGGTGCCAATACCACCGTGTTTAACCTGGATTAAACCCAGCTTAGTACCGGGTTTTGCTCACTTATAAGCGCTAGCATAGGACGTTCTTGTATCAGACTCCCGTTTCACAGTTTCAGGAAACCTTTTAGAAAAGGTATATTGAAGTTTTAGAATATATATGTACGAAGGTTAATTAACATGCCATTTTCTTAAAATTATTACTTAACTTATCTTGAACATAAGACTATCTACCTTTAAGTTTGGCCACTTATACCGTCTCCCTTGGCCGAGTGGTTGAGGCATCCGCTTTGGGAGCGGGAGGTCGAATGTTCGAATCCCGGCAGGGGTCCGTTCTGATATGGCCGGTTGGTGAGCCGCCAGCTAGTTAAATAATGGTTACCGTGTGCCTACCTGCCTGGTGCCTGGCATTAAAAGGATAGGAATCGGGAAGTGAATGTGCTCAGAAAGTAGGTGTCTCATAAGTCAGAATTGGCTGGCCCTTTAAATAGGGGTGACACTATAATAAATAAACACTTTACTTTTATACTCGATAATATAATTTGTACGTTTATTGGTACAATCTGCACATACAGTGCCTGTGACCATTAACAAAATAAGCATAAATATGAGATGGTCAAGACAGTAAATATACATGTTACAAATACAATATCAAACATGTAATATAAGCAAACACAGAACAGAACAAAGATATTTATGTATAACATTAAACATTAAATATAAGCAGCAATGGAGTAATATTTTAGTGTCTTAATTTTCCACAATAGTAAATATATCAACTATACGTGATAATGAGAAGATATATTATGAAAAGAAAATCTAACTATGGAGCTTACTAATGTAAGTGTGTCTTGTCTCAGTTAATGCACGAACAACTAAATACGCAAGCGTACTATATTGTCGTGTAGTTAACTGACATGAAAGACAATATATTAATCGTTAGACATGATGTAAACTTATATTGGATACTTCTGTAAACCGTTGTGTAAATGGTAAAATAATAACTCATATTATAAACTGATTCAGGAACAAAGCTTCAAAAATTTCAATATAATACATATCGTTACTAACCGAGTGATCAAATCACTATTTTTTTTTGCCTAATATGAGCGTCGTTTAAAATTTGTCTAAGGCTTCAAGCTTATATCAAAGTTTCATCGTTAATTTAAGAGTAACGTGAAACCAACGGTGGTGAAAATTGACATAAACTATCAAATATCTGTTTAATTTTATTCCCTAACGTTCCGCATGAGTCTATTTACGACCAAGATTGTGCGACCTGGCTACAGTAACCATATTACAGTTATTAAAAGGTCAGCCCCTAAATAGCATCATATTCTGACATAATGAATTTAGGGGCCGCTGTCTGAAACCGGTAGCTTTAGACAACGCGTGCTTTTATAGTTGTTTCGTTACAGAATAAATTGCGTAATTTGTCGATTCCGCCCCTATTATCAAAATATTTCTTATTTATTGCCTACACGAGTTATTTATTTCCCCACATTTTCCACGGTACGGACGAAAAAGCCGTATCGGGCCGGGAAACGTCGTTCTTTAACGGGTACCAAGCCTTCCCGCACGCGACTTCCTTTTGTTAATCAAATTCTTTATTTGAAATTCACACCAATATTTTGAATTTATTCCCTTACATATTAAAACAGACACGTGACACGATCCCTTACGCTGGCGCTAATGGTCCGTGGCGGCCCTTTTCTAGTCTTTGACTTTTAGCAGTAACGCATGCCTAGTATTTAATTAATTAGATAAAATTAGTTTACAGTCATTGCTATTTTAAATGATAACTTGTCACCCATATCAAAATATGCATCTGAATCAAGAAGACAGATACTAGGATGTACGCAACCGTGTGATTGAAGTTCCGGTGTTATTTTAACTTGCTACATTGCTAATGATATCTCGCTAGGTGACATTTTATTCGGATGACTTTTTCTTTTGTCCTAACACACCAGGATTTGTAAAATCGCTGTTGAATAATTTTCCTTTATTTGAATAGAAATACCTTACAATTACAATTCATGATGATATAAAAGACTCATTTACAAAGAAAATCATGCTTTAACCAAACTTAATGTGTAAAGGTGAAAACTTTAAATCAAACTTAATGTGTAATGGTTAAAACTTTAAAACGTTCGTTCATAAAACCGTTTTCAAGATCTCACACGTATATAAACGCACTTATTAAACAGTTTGCATCAAGCGGATCCGTGGTCCAGTGGTAACGCGCTGGACTTGTAATCTAGGGATCGCTGGTTCGATTCCCCGCTCCATCACTGACCGTACTAACAGTCTTTCGGACGAGACTTTAAAAACTGAGGTCCCGTGTATGATGCTTTACATCGAGCACGTAAAAGAACCACGGGTGCTTCTGGAACTGGGGCATCTCCTGTATCATGCACTATCCTCCAAAAATCTAATATGACTAACATTCTTCTGGAGGCGTCGCCCAAATGGGAAACCGGTGGAAATACAAACAAAGTTTGCATAATAGACAAACATGTATGCATATGTATTGTAATAACTTGTTACAATGCTCCGATCGAATTGCGCGGACACATCATGCTACTTTATTCAATTTATTAAACAGTCTTTTCCAATCTAGGATGACAGTTTACACATCTACTGTACGTGTAATTCATACCAGTATTGTTATATACTCTGTACATTTAAAAAAAAGTAAAATTTCTCAACATTTATGAACTTACCTAGGGATAAAAGATATAAAATTATCATAATATTATTTCATTTTACGCTGTGATGAACGCTTAATTTATTTCACTCCACGATTCAATTTTTAAGTCAAAATGAATTTTAAAACACAATAAGATAACATTTAAAAGACATCACATGAACAAAAATGTACGTTTTAAAATGTACCGACTATAGTCCCTACATGTAGTAGCAACTTAGTCATCTTAATTGTGTAGTATCGCGATCAGATGTACATGCCTTATATAGATTATGAAATTTAACGGTGAATATGATGTTAAAGTTAATACAGATAGTGTTTGTTTTGCTAAATATATTCAGTTGACTTAATTTTAAGTGAATATACCAACAACACAATTTTTTAAATTAAACGTGTAAGAAATATTCCGTGATGGATGGCATTTCTAATAATTTCGAGTTCACTGCTAATGTATATTCAACTTTGACATAAAAAATGTAGTATTATTCACATTAAAACTACAAATGTTAACGTACCAGAATATTGAAATATGACTGTATGTGAAATTTGCTTCTCTGCACTAATATTATATTATATTATACTATATTATATTATATTATAGCTTATTAATCAACATACACTTCTATCCATATATGGAAGTGGCCTAAAATAATACTCATGGATGGTTAAATGATAATTATATATTTTGTTTTCATTTTGTATGAAATAAAGCGGATATAACGCAACACTAGCTTGATAAAATAGACATTTATTATAACAATTACATAACATAGGCACGTAATGAGCTGTTTTAAATTATAATCTGTAACGATAGTATACAGTTATTGCCTTTCAGCGAGTATGAGGACGATATGAGTATTTATCAACCTTGGAAAAGTGATATCGACCTAGGACGTAGTTATAAATGGTAATGTGTTACGATATACGTTTTATTCACACGAATAATCGTTTTACAAAACGTATAAATACCACCGAGCGTGTGCTATCAATCTAGTGTCTAATTAAACGTTGTAAACACGAGAAAATCACACTTTTATATCAGCTTCTTAAACACTTACAGTGATATTTAAATACAAGCATCTGCCGGGAAGAAGACGAGGAAGAAATAATGATAAATGGACCAGCAAAAACAAATTATTTCGAGGACTTTCAAGTCGTCTTTATTTCACATCAACAACGTCGAGTTTTATAGGTACTCAAAAGAGCCCTTGAGTGCAGTGAATCCCTGCAAAGAATAGAGTTAATTATCTAGGATTAGAAATCTCTCTATAAAGGACCCTTTGTTGATTTAACAGCGAGTTTTGCATGTCGAAAACACGACAATAAATTGAACTTAAGCTACTCGGTGTATGAGAGACGCTTTATGAGAAGCTTAATGACATCGGTCAAACATGAAACACATTTAAAGACATCATTTCACAGTTTTCTGCAGCTTCATTCATAACGTTGTCATAAAAGATAATAAAACTCAATACCAGCTAGCGATGGAGACAGAATTGAAGAGAATTTATTAAAGAAGACTATCGCCTTAAGGTGACAATTTATGCCCCAGTTTAGGGCTCAGGGCAATTTTGGGTAAATTGAAATCGGAGTATGATAGGGAAATACTGAAGAACATATGCCAAGCATTTTCTTTCGGTTTCTATTCATGACCGATTTCTCTGCTTCAGCTAGTTAGTCTAACGTTTATTTTAGAAGACAAATCTGTTAACAAACCGTAAAGTATTTGACATGGAGATGCCCTAATACAGTAAAACTACGCATAAGGACCACCTCAATAATAAGACCACCTCAATAATCAGACCACCTCAAAATTCAGAACTCAATTTTCAAGTCCATTTTCACTGGTTTACTCTTTATTTCACCTCAATATTAGGACCCACCTCAATATATAGACCGGTGTTAAAGGGTCCCAAGGGTGGTCTTATCATTGAGGTTTTATTGGACCTATACCACAATTCTGTTAAAATAACTTATACTGATAAAGTACCTTTTATATGCATCTGTTACATATATCTATGATATCATTAAATCCATTTTATACGATATCATGGGACTTATCTTACCGTCATGGTGTATTCCGCACACTATGTTGATGGATATACGATGTTATTTGTCACGTTAACTGATGATAGAGATGTACGAGTAGCTAATTTGTTTCTCTTGTTTTTTTTCAGTTGTTCAATAGAAGGATAAATGTTAAGCTCAACCTCGGACGATTTATCTCAAACTAATTTGTATAATATATGACTGATTCCTGTTGATGCCTATGTATGATTTATTATTGTACGATACCGCTCACTTACACGTTGACAAAATGTACAGTTGGACCTCGTTCATTCGAATTCATCGGGTTCGAAATTTTATTTCGAATAATACATGGTTTTTTTAAACCCATTTCAATTCGACGTGCATAAGAAGATACATCGGCACCTGATATTTATTTCGGATGATACCGGGTATTTGGATAAAATGTTGTCGAATAAACGAGGTCCGACTGTATATAAACATGTGTTTTACACGATGTACGTTTAAAGCATCTTAATAAAATGTATGTTCTGTTCTATTCTATATTCTCACGTCATGTGATTTCGGACCCAAACGTTAAGTTAAGTTGACAAAACAAAACTGAAGCATTGTAAAAAATTTACGTTTGTACTATATAACCAACGAAAAAGTAATTTCATTTATGCAAAGTTTTATCATTTCCAATTACTACCATCACATGGAGATGTCAGAAAAAAGTTTGTACGGTGATATCTTTACATCTGTCCGCGTAAGCACACGTCAAAATATATTCAGATAGTGACTGATAGTCTAAATGTCCCCATGATAGTGAAAATAAGCGAACGGTAATCAATTTTCCATTCGACATTCGTTTTCTGTTCTTCGTTCAGGTGACAAAAGTTTTGATGTCCGCCGCGCTCTCAATTTCCGTTCTGTGTGTGAAAGTTTATGCAAATGTTCACCGTAAATTGAAAATTAATTTACTGTAATAGTTTATTCATTATGCAGTGAGGAAAATGGAAGAGCGCTACTAACAGGCATCCCGTTGAAAGTTCACATCATATTGCCTCCTTAATGTTGATAATTTCTCCACACAGTAATGTATTGAATGATGCGTACACTAATGAGAGGGTGATATAAAAAATATCACACGCGTCAACCTATAATTGTAGGTTAATATGACAGATGAAGTATCGTTTAAAAATGCGCGTTTTTCATCAGCGTTATAGCATATACTGTTGCAATATTAGAAGTGAGTTTTGATTTTTATCTCAAACGGCAGTGAAGTAATCAGTTAGGCATTTAAACGCAGTAGATCCTTATCATGACTTTGACATGAAATTGCTACTAGGCATCGCGTGATTGTTTTGCTTGTTTTGTAATATATCTTTGTCACTTCATGGTTGAGAATTGAACCTTACTAATCAGGCATTCGCTTCATCAAACAGAGTAAAATTTCATTATTTAAGCATTTATTCGGTTCATTTGAAACCAAATTGCCGATGAAATCCTAATGGGTTTGCTTGGCACCTGATTCCGGGATTCCAAAAAATATTCTATAATGTTCTTTGTCCACCGCACAGACATTTCCGGAGGCGAATTTTATTTACAATTCAAATAATATTTGACCCGTATTTTTGAATAATTTCTATTAATGACCAGCGGTCACTTTAAGTGACGGATTGTGATACAAAACGGCACGCGTCACGCACGCGACTTTCTCTACAAACTTCAACGTATTTAGACGATACGTTGTACACACTGTGTACTATTGCAGTGTCGTTGGTATCCATAAAACCTATTGAAGCCAAGAGATCAATGAAACGATGGATATTGTCCAAACAGAGCGTGAATTCAATTGAAGATCAAGAAGCCATCAGCATCTTGACGCGTTTAATGATTATAGTTTATCCAATGCCAGTCACATATTTAACGTATCATAGAACACTCAATGTTCACTCGAGCGGTAACTTTAGAAGAGAAGAAACAAGATTTATTACTTTGAAGCGACGAAGTACGGGGGAGGAGTCTGGTGAATGTGACAATGAAAATGGGAATTCGTCACGGCCCCTATTTATTGTATCGATCCTCGGGGGCTCCACCCCACTGGCTGATTTTATTCCAATACCCGCATACAACTATTTTTCAATTAAGATTCTGCATCACTTAAATTCATTTCATTTATTAATGTAGAAGTTGTGCCACTCAAATTTATTTCAAATTCTGAAGACTTTACAGGCTCATCATAGAGTGCTTATTTGATAATTTCCTAAGGGAACTCTTGCTTTTATTTTATACAAGTGTTAGTCTTATATACTAAGATGTCTAGGTCCTTCTACGTGGACTCACTGATAGTGAAGGACCCTTCGGTGTTTTCGCAGGATGCTGTTAAAGGGAAATCTTCTTCACCCGGCACTTTGCATTCCAGGAAGGTACCAACACTTTCACCTCCAAGAATATCGACACCATCAAATCTTCACGCATTTCATCCGTTTCCATGTTATCCACGGCATCAAGGTGATGTTATGAACTTTTGCTGTCCTCTGTGTATTCCTCCACCTAGTCAACTGTTTCAGGATCGAGGAGTCAAGCAAATACTTCCAGTTACAAGTGTGCCTATTAGTTTCTCCACGACTGTGTCTACATCAGATTTACAACAACTTAGAAGCTTACAGTCAATTAAACGCTGCAAGATTGACACACAGCACATTAAGGAATCGAGTGTTTCTTCAGCGGATATTCACAGAACTTCCCCGACGGACAGAGAAATAGGCATGGTCGAGCAACGCAGAATCAGATACGGTGGAATAGGTACGTATAATGAGTTCTATTTTGATATACAGAAAAAAATATGAAAAACGCACGAAATTTGAAGCAGAAATTAAATGTTCCGCCATACGGTGTCTGATAATTCATAATCACATGGTTTTGATATATATATTTTTTTTAATTTAAAAAAAATATAGCACGATAAAACGAAAACAATTTTAATTGCTCCCAAAAAAATCATTTTTTATCAGTGCGTTTTATGTTCAGATCAAACTAGTAATTTCTCTTATTTAAACTATAGCAAATCACCATACGTTCAGAAACTAGTAAAGCAGTCAGGTGTCTGAACATTATATATGGTTTTTACTCTTCTTTTTCTGTATTTAGTCTCCCCATAACAGCTTTTAGCATGCTTACTTACACAAACTTATGTTAACTATAAGAATTATACTAATGAAAAAAAACGTAAATTAATGTTATATACATTTCATTAACTTTTCTTAATTACTATTGTGTTTAATTTGAGATCATTGATCAATAGATAAATTAAAATATAAGATAAGAACTTTAATATGACATATTTGTTAGTCTATTTTAGATGTAGTTTAAGTCAAAAGAAAATTTAACTATATCAGCCCTGTTTAAATATAGTTGCGATCCTTATTATTTCTTTATTACTTAAACGAACGCGAATTCAGTTGCTTGATAAACCAATGTCTAATTATGCATTTTATTAAAAATATACTTCTAAAACCGCTTCTACGTTAATTAGTAATTAAAATCAATTAATGCAGACGACAGCAAATTAATTACAACAACTGTGTTCATTTCACCTTCGCCGACGTGATTAGCTTAAACAGGCATGATAAAATAATCAAACAAATTTAAATAGTTCTCATTTCCATTGAGTTTATAATAGACAGGTATTTTGCATATCAACAATTGGTATTAATTTAATAAACCTATTGTTGTTTTCCTTTCTTCTGTCATCTGGAAAATTTCTAATATAGAAATCTTTTCATAGATTTTAATAGTTTTAGCATATAAAGTAGTTTGCATTTACATATTCCTATTCAATGTAAAGTTAAATTTAACTGTTTTGACATGGTAAATTCACAGTTTATTCTAATTATAATTTTCTTAGTTTGAAATAAATTTTCGTATAAATTAATATTTGCTATTGAACTAAACGACTTTTAAAATCATCAGCATCAGCGGTGAATTTGAGAATTATTATTTTTTCTTATATTGGAAATTGAGAGAAGACTTTAAAAAAATCAGTATTTTATTTCGCCGTAATTGCTACAACATGAATGTTATAATTTTGTTTCAAACATGAAGATAAATTGTATTATCCGTAATGAGTTATGTTATTGAAGTTTGATAATGTTCACCAATATTACAATGTACAAAAAAGTATGGGAAATAACACGAAAACTAAAAATCAACACAAAGTGTTATTTCACCACCGGTCGTATTATGTAGCGTATCGTGTCTTGAGAGGCAATGATCAGCACTCTCGGAAATTGTCAAAATATTATTTTTTAAATGCTGACTTGTATATTTGTTTTTTTCAGGGGTCACAAGCTCCAGCGAAGATAGCAGCAAACGAATCAGAACGGCATTTACCAGCTCACAACTTCTTGAACTAGAGAGAGAATTCTTGTCCAACATGTATTTATCCCGACTTCGTCGAATTGAAATAGCCACGTACTTGAACTTATCCGAGAAACAAGTGAAAATCTGGTTCCAGAACAGGAGAGTAAAATATAAGAAAGACAGCAGTGAAGAAAGTGTTGACAAGTGTCGCTGCCTCAGGACGTGTAACACTAAAGGACACCAAAGACGTAAAACATCAGACACGAGTGTTAATCATCATTCGGAGGTAGACAGCATCACAAGTACTGATGATGATCAATATCTTGATGTACTGTCTGAGTGTGATAAACATACTGATGATGAATCTGAACCTGATAAACAAAATACTGATTGATTGACTGATTGATTGCATGATTGATTGATCGACTCTATCGATTATAATTTTAGTTATACTCTGTAACATGTTTTCGACGATTATGGCTGCGACTAACTTAATTTCGTTTCAGCGCTGACTCGAATCCTAATCCAAATTCAACATTTATTTTTATAAGAACAACGCTTCACAAAAAAAAAAATTAAAGTGTCATAACACTTGAAAAATGTATTTTTCATATTAAAAAAAAAAAGGTTACTTGACTTTCAAGGTAAAAATATCCTTAAGTTCCAAATCAAACAAATAATATTTTTTCTACATTTGAATATTTTTATATTTTCTAAATATCACCATAGCCTGTCATGATTGTTTTATTATTGCACCAATGAGAAATCTGTCGAGTCGGAATGGTTCTTGTCTTGCATTTGTCTGCGGCATTAGTAGAATACTCATTTGAAATTGCCGACTGTTATTTCAAATGACAGTAGATGAATTTGAACACATGGTTTTAACATCGATTTTATAAGTACTATGCAATACACTGCAATATTATATTGTATATATGTCCATAAAATTGTTATTTAAATTCTGTAAATAAAATAATATTAAGAAACAAATGTATTATTTCTTTATTTGTACCTGTTAAAGGTATATGTGGTTTATGTCGACTGGAACATATCTTAATAATTCTTTAAGTATTTCTCTGAATTGGTCTTTAATGAGCGGAAAAGGTAAACGTTGAAGCAATCGCAAGAGTTTTGGATTGCTTGAGATACTAAACTACAGTTTAATGTTTAACAACAATACAATTACAACAGATCCCATTCTCGAGGACGACACCTGGCCCCGAAATCTCAAAGTATCTCAAATAGAAATTTCAGCTCAATATGAGATTTTGCTCAAATTGGAGACTGAGATTAGGACAACAAATCTCATTTGAATCTCTTTATTTTAAAAAAAAGCTCATATAATCTTTGTCGTTTTGTAATACCGATTATGAGTCCGGTCTCAGATGAGGAAAATCTCAAAGATTTGAGACAAATATTTGTGCTAAGATTTAACTCGAATTGAGATGCTTCGGGAGACCGGGGCCAGAAATTTTCTATATCAGAAAGAATGTCACATGAGACTAGTGTATAAAGTCGACATTAGTTTTACGGTAAAACATTTCAATTTTTATTTCAATCTCAGAAGAAGTTGTCTTTCACAACATATATAGTTATATACAATACACTTCTGAAAGAATTCGTAATGGCCCATGTTAAAAAAAAAACATATATCCATATGCACAGTTTTCCTTAACATAAAAGGCGACTGTCAGTATAATATTGATAATTACATATATTTTATTTCAAATTAGCTAACAAAGGACTTTAAGATTCGTAATCAGTGATAATAAATATAAAAAAAACTACAACTAATGCAGATATGGCTGCTATAAAACAGATTTAAGAAATTGACACACGAAACGTTGCCATTGATACAGCGAACCGTTATACACTTTTCCTGACTAAAAGAACCTAAAATCACATCTTACATCATCAAATACCGTGTTAGTAAATTATTAGAAGTGAGAGAATAAGTTGCTACATGGAACGCCGCAAACATAAGACAATGCCTCTCCAAACAGACCTCAGGGAAAACAACAGTCCACAAAACACAAGGCACTTGAGGAGGCGCAAGGACAGAAACACGCAAGGGAACAGAGGCGCAAGGAATGGCCTGGCCGTCCATAAGCGTAATATATTACCAGAAAACAATTTATTCAACATTATTTATTATCTGAAGTCAGTGAAAGTATCGGTTTCGCCAACCATCAGTTGTCTAAAGAAAAAAACAATTTCGGAAGAAGCAATGCAATAATAAGAATGCGCAATCGACAGGAAATTAAGAAGTCGTCACAGTACAACCATACATCGCATTTCTATTAAATATCATAATGTATGTCCGTATTCTCTCCAATACCAATTAATCTTGTATTTTATTTTGATAAACAGAAACCTGATACTCATCGTCCGAAATGACTTCCATGACAGTTATAGTCGGAACTAGTCAATAAAATATAATTACACACGTGGGCATTGCAAAAGGTCGCGAGGTCTTTAGAAATCATATTATGTCAAGCTTTGTGTTTTGTAAAACACTTGATTTTGATTTATGAAATATGACTGTTTCGTGTACCCTTTGTAATTATAGCATACAAGGCACTTGTCGTCAATAGGGCGGGGTGAAAGTTCAATGTTATTCGGCTTAATTCTCTAATCGAAGTTGGTATTTTTAATAGATGACCGCGGGAAGTCGATTTTTCAGCTGTTTAATCGAGGATTTAACCCCATGTCTTTTTTCAGACTTCCCAGCATCTATCGTTGCATTGCCCTTAATTCGGTACGTTTGCTGCTTGAAATTGTCGGAATAACAATATGCCAAGTATTTTTCTTTAAATACATATTTACAAAACAATTAAGGGTATTTGACACGCACCAGGGGCTGCAAATTTAATCGGGACCCTTAATCGATCTGACAGAAAATGTGATTTTTAAGATCGCATTATTTACGAGATGTTTAAGCTGATTTTTCAATTATGTGGTTCGGTGACCAAGCGTGCATAACGTTTAATTCTAATTATATTTATTAATAAGGAAATGCGTTTTATCCAAAGCTTAGTAAGTTTGTGTGAAAAGTGTGTTTGTGTTATGTTTGTTGCAGCTTAACCAAGTTAATTTGCAACATAATTCCGGTTAGGAACGGTGGGCAGTTGACCTAACCAGTGTTCCTGGGTTACCAACAAATAAAAACATGTTATTCCACAAGCAACTGACAACATCCCCTAATGAATCAGACGTGGAGGACAAATGAATTTTGATGTAATACTATCCGTCAAAGTGTCACATAGAATATACATCTCAGAAATAGATCGAATCTATGGCCTCGAACATTACAGCAGAGTGGAGCCAAGATTGTTTGAAAAACGACTATATTTCATGCGGCCGAAATTTTCAAAATTCGCAAAAATAGACGTGTGCTTATAACATCGGCTTATTAGCGCCAGTAAGAGATTATTAACAACATAACGGCATTCATATCCCATGTTTAATTAAAGTACATGCATCTAGTCATGAATTCTGACTTGCAAAGTGTAACTTATAGTTGAAAATTGAACAAATTGTCGGTGTAGTTAAGTAGTTTACAGAAATTACAATTCGAAATACGTAATGAGAAATCTAGTGTAATCCAGGTGGCTATGCAGTTTGTATGCGGCATTTCTTAGCACATTGCAGTAATACTATAAGAAATATTCTGTTCAATTTGCATTTCCATAGAATGAATCTTGAGATTAAATTAAGATGATTATTTAGTTTAAACTAACCTATTGTCAAGTTGGGGTATTCATATTACAGTCATAGTTAATAATATGTGTGACCCACTAAAATTTAAAAAAATCATATGTCATACAACGGACAAAACAAACGTGAAGCCATGTTCTTAGCGGGACGCCTGTGCTTGCATGTGCAAGACCATAGACATGGCATATATAACGGCTTTATCATATCATTGCCGGGCAACGGACAATAATAACCAATCGTGTCAAGTTTCTGTCCAATTGAAAAAAAAACACTGAGAGGCACATGCAACAAAATGCCAAACTGTATTGCGTTTCATGCATTATCATATCTTATGTTAAGAAGATGCAGAAATGTAACGATGTGTGTGGCACCTTGTTTGGAGTTAACAAAGGACGATAATTGCATGGTACTTCTTTTCCCTATTCTTCTAAATATCCTAATGTCTCTTGCAACAAGACCTGTCGATTATGAATTGACCAAACATACTCACGGAACGCGGTTTCGCCAATTAAGCACGGTCTGTCCTTTTTATGAGATGTAATTTTAACTGCTGTCTTGCTTTTTCAAGACATGCGTACTGGCTATAATATTTAGGGTGAATTATACGTGGTGCGTGAGGCGCTGTATTAATGCAATGTTACGTTATTTTTGTCAATGGTTTTATTTGTGCTTTGCACCAAGGTGGCTTCATTTAGGCCCAGAGTCATTGCAACATGATATCGAGATGATGGTGACGACTTGTATTCTATCAAATGATATGTTTATCTTTTTATACGCTGCGCTACTTGACGTTATATTTCATGTCGGCCAACAGTGAACAGAAGAACAATTAAGGACAGACTTAACGCGATGTCTCCTTTCATTCGCTCATATCATTTGAATGTCAAAGACAAGAGAAACTACTGTTGGTGCATATGGTAATATACATTTTAAAATATATTAACACCTTCTATTTAATTTATCAAGACGGTTGGTCGGTAATATTATTACGTTTTATTATTCCATCTTTATTGTACGAGACTTGCGCTTGGCATTGATTAGCATCTGATCTAGAAATATAATCATTGACGGAAACTTACGTGGAGAGTGTTTGGTTGTGTATATATGTCTGTTAAGTCAGCATAACTAGGGATAAATCTTTTTTGTTGAGTTTGGCTGTATAGATAAGTCGTCCCTCTATGTTTATAGGCATTTATATTGAAATACTGATAAAATTGTATTGTCTTTATTAACACTGTTATCTTGGTAGTGGGCTCTGGTGTTCTGTAATTCTGTAAAATGTATACAGTCGGACCTCGTTTATTAGAATTCATCGGTCCGAATTTTTATTTTCGAATAATAAATGGTTTCGAATAACCCATCTCAATCGTGCCTAAGAAGATACATAGGGACTCGATTTTAATTTCGGATGGTACCAAATATTCGGATAGAATTTTGTCGAATAAACGAGGTCCAGCTGTAAATTTATTGATTTATCGCCTCGGTATACAGAAGTGTAATTTCGATTTTGTCTACAGAAGAGAATATGTGAAAATTGTAATTTTCAGTTGTAAAGTTGTAATTAAGTAACCCATTTTAAGAATTTCAACCCTTTAGCACAAAGTTAGTTAAGTATGGACGTCTACAAATGGTTCTCTATCTATATTGAAATATCGAACAAATCATGCACCGTTAAATATGCTATAATAATATGCGGGTTTTTATTTATTTATAGGCCGAAGACCCAAGTTCGAAGCCTGTGTGAGGCTTAAATGGTTTCCTTGATATATTGATTGAAGATGAAAGACACATTCAAAGTTATTTGTCCTCCACCTCTGATTCATGTCGATTAGTTGTCATAAGCTTGCGGAATACAGGAGGGTAGTTCTGGTTGGTAACACAGGACCATATCGAGGGTTCAGTGCAAGACTATCCTAACTCCTATATAAATACATAGGCGTTAGTATAGTCTTGCGCTGAACCCTCGATATGTTAGGTCAACTGACCGCCGCACATAATTGATAAATCGGTGAGCTAACATTGAATATACAAAACATTAAACATAAAATTAGTTTATAATACATAAAGTATAGTTTATATACGGCGTACGTACATCATCGTTTAACAATTTCATTACATTTTTGGGTCGCAGTTCTTCAAAAGTTCGTTTTACTTTCTTTTTAAACTGACATAACGTTGTAATTCATTAAAATTTGTCTCTAAATTTGGACAGGAAGCTTTGTATTATTTACCTTCCTAATCAATCTACAATTTGACGTGAAATTGTTAATTTTTAGATAAAAGATACTGCACTAACACCGCAATAATAAGACACCCCTTGGAAACCTTGAAAACTGGTATTCTTATTGAGGTGGTCTTAATATTGAGGTTTAATAAAGAGCAAAGCAGTGAAAATTGATTTGAAAATAATTTTCTGAATTTCGAGGTGGTCTTATTATTGAGGTGGTCTTTAAGTGAGGTGTTACTGTATATCAATAAACATTAAGCATCTTGATTCAGAAATTGACATTTACAATTGTTTTGGGAACTCAGTCAGAATTAAGCATTGGACGGTATTTTGGGTGTGTTTTGTAAACATGTCACGTTAGTATGGGATGAACGAAGCTGCGGATAACTGAATAATTAGCATTCATCTCACTGGACACATGGCCAGAGCCCTGCGGACTAAACAAACATCTAAACTGACCGTACTGATGGGGCATACAAAACGGATAGCCTAACGTACGATTTAAAGCCAATTTGGATGATAGCTGTCTTCAGTAAATGCCACGCCTTCTTTTATGAGATAATTGTAGAAAAGTAATGGTCAAGATTCTGCACCACTGGCATGCCCCATGTTGTCCGTGTCGCCTGCTCCGTGTTCATGTCGTCTGCCTGGCATATGCTGCAGAAATTAGCTATTGCCCCGAGCGTAAGGACACGATAAAGACAAGTTTTTCCAATAAATTGCAAACATCAACAATAGCGTACGGACCATTACGGTGCTTCAGGAAGGAAACCAAAATTGTTCACTTCAAAATCATCCCATTTATCAGATAGGATTTGTAAATTTTAAATGAATAAATATATGTACGACAATGCAATCTCTCCAAAGCGGCTCTCTCTAAGGGAGCATCCTCTACAACAGCTTTTTCATTTTCCCCTTAAACAATACTACCAATTTAAATCTCTGACGCAAAATCTTTCAACTACAGCCGAATTTGTTTACTTCAAAATGGGAGTGCTCTGGAGAAATTGGATAGCATTACTAAACTTACTGCACAACACATTTTACAGAGATCTTAACGGTTACCTTTAGTGTATAGACAGTCATATCAACTATCCTAGATACGATACCACCACGGTATAATTTATAATGTTTTCATGAACACATGTTGGCTGATCGAGAATGGAAAAACAAAGAAATCAAAATGTTAAAGGTGCTTAAACAATGAAATGAATTTTATTGTACGAGTATAGTAAAGTGAATACAAAGTGCAGTCGACGGTCATAAATCATTTCTAATTTTCAATTGGGTTTTACGCCGTTTTTTGACTATATTTCAGTTACGTACAGCAGCTAACCTAACCAGTGGTCTCGAGCTATCAACATAATGTACAATAACTTTGATCATATTACTGTCATAAGAATCCACGTAACTAGTACGATTCTCTGTTATCAAAGTATACTTAACGACATAAAAAACGCAACCAAAACATGTGCGAATAGCTAAAGTGACATTACATAGCCAAAACTAGTCTGTTTCAAATATAATTTCATAAAATTAATCAATGATGAAATGAAAAAAAATTGGTCTAGAGTTTAATAAAGTTTTGAACAAGAATTAAGACATATATAACTCCAACACGCTTTAGACAGTTAGTACTACAAAAAGACGCGCCTAATTCAAATAGTTACTTTTTTAATGGCGTCGAGTATAAATATACATGTGTGTTATTTATGTTAATTATAGTTGGTTGGCCAATTTAAGATAGTTACAATTAGTGTAGAGCCGCGGCCGTGGTCCAATGATTAGTGCGCTGGACTTGTAACCCGGCGATTCGGGTTCGATTCCCGGTCGCGGCAGGTCATACCCTTCCATGAAAATTTGACAAAAATGTCGATTTTCCTCCACATGTGGAGAAGTTGCCGGCTTCCTTGTGGAAGGGTAAGTTAGTACTGGTAAGAATTCAGTCCAGGAAAAACTGGTTAGGTGAACCGGCCGCCGTATATAACTGAAATATCGTTGAGAAACGGCGTTAAACCTGATGAAACAAACAATTATTGTAGTTCTTTGATAGACACACATGCTGTATTTCTGTTGCGTCTAACATGACGCCATACGTAATCACTATTACAAGTTTGTTGAACTGAACGCTTTGTCTTCAAAGTCACGTGTGCGTCATCAAAATATATAATTCGTAATTTCACGGATACGGCGTAAGCACTGACGAATCTCATTGTCGCCTATTAGCAGAAGTGATTAATCAACAGTAGCTGTGTGGTCTTCAACTGTAGAATGCGAAATGAAATGGCGTGTGCACGAAAAATATATAATTACGAAACAACTGTGCGGCGTGAACAATCATTGATAGCGTGCTTTCCTATTTATTGTTAACCTTTATTAACATACTGTAAACGCTATATTGACGTGTGTCTTGTTAAGCCTAGAAATTAAGACTATTGTAGCTACACTACGATTGTTGAACGTTTGTATTCATAGAGATCGCGTGGTACACTTATTGTATCTATTTATGCACATTTCAAAATATCTACCCTAGATCTTGCACATGGCTTAATCGTTAAGTTTATAAAACCAGGGGCGTAGATTAGCTGAAATAATGTGTAGGCCTAGTTTTATAGGGGGGGGGGGGGGTCCTTGAACATATTTATAGCTAGATCGACAGAGATGCGTTTCGGTGTATATTATGTTCCGGGTAATTTGCTTACAATAACATCCAAAACAAACATTAACTATCTTAATGCAGTTTTGGCCATTTCATTTTTATTTTTTAGGTGTAGGCTGCGGTCTACAGGCCTATAGGATTATACGCCCCAAAAACCGTTGTGTTTTAAAATCCCTGAAATAATATACAAGTATTTGCAAAAATATAGGTGCAATTTTCATTGAAGTTGAAACTACATTTGTATTCTTATATGAGTTAATCTATTATAAACCGTGTTTATGTTGTTTTTTCAGACACTGTTTATCCCAAATATGGATTATTGAAAGTCAATTTATTGCCTGTCAGTTGGGAATTACATTTGAATGTCAAGAACAAAAGATTTATTCATGCAGGTAGAACTTACTACCGTACGGAACTCCTTTTCTTAAAGTAAGGAAGTATGAAACCCACAATAATAGCATCGCCTGTAAGCTAGTTATTGTCTGTGAAATTCTCGAGAGGGTCCTAGATAATGACGTTAGAACTTTCCCCCCCTACCAAGGCTTATGTAATTGTAAGCTTGTGTAAATATGATTCAAGTGTGTGTATTTACATACAGTAAAACCTTACTTAAAGACCACCTCAATAAGAAGACCTCCTCAATATAACGAACACAATTTTCAAGTCCATATTGAATCTATTCAACTGTATTCAACCCTAATATTAAGACCACCTCAATAAGAAGACCTCCTCAATATAACGAACACAATTTTCAATTCCATATTGACTGTATTCATATGTATTCAACCCTAATATTAAGACCACCTCAATAAGAAGACCTCCTCAATATAACGAACACAATTTTCAATTCCATATTGACTGTATTCAACAGTATTCAACCCTAATATTAAGACCACCTCAATAAGAAGACCTCCTCAATGTAACGAACACATTTTTAATTCCATATTGACTGTATTCATATGTATTCAACCCTAATATTAAGACCACCTCAATAAGAAGACCTCCTCAATATAACGAACACAATTTTCAATTCCATATTGACTGTATTCAACAGTATTCAACCCTAATATTAAGACCACCTCAATAAGATGACCTCCTCAATAAGAAGACCTCCTCAGTATTACGAACACAATTTTCAATTCCATATTGACTGTATTCATATGTATTCAACCCTAATATTAAGACCACCTCAATAAGAAGACCTCCTCAATATAACGAACACAATTTTCAATTCCATATTGACTGTATTCATATGTATTCAACCCTAATATTAAGACCACCTCAATAAGAAGACCTCCTCAATATAACGAACACAATTTTCAATTCCATATTGACTGTATTCAACAGTATTCAACCCTAATATTAAGACCACCTCAATAAGAAGACCTCCTCAATATAACGAACACAATTTTCAATTCCATATTGCCTGTATTCATCTGTATTCAACCCTAATATTAAGACCAACTCATTAAGAAGACCTCCTCAATATAACGAACACAATTTTCAATTCCATATTGACTGTATTCAACTGTATTCAACCCTAATATTAAGACCACCTCATTAAGAAGACCTCATCAATATAACGAACACAATTTTCAATTCCATATTGACTGTATTCATATGTATTCAACCCTAATATTAAGACCACTTCAATAAGAAGACCTACTCAATATAACGAACACAATTTTCAATTCCATATTGACTGTATTCATATGTTTTCAACCCTAATATTAAGACCACTTCAATAAGAAGACCTACTCAATATAACGAACACAATTTTCAATTCCATATTGACTGTATTTATATGTATTCAACCCTAATATTAAGACCACCTCAATAAGAAGACCTCCTCAATATAACAAACACAATTTTCAATTCCATATTGACTGCATTCATATGTATTCAATCCTAATATTAAGACCACCTCAATAAGAAGACCCGTTTCCAGGAGTCTATATGGTGGTCTTATTATTGAGGTTTTACTGTACAATGTAATGTGATAAAATCAGACTTTGCGGAACTAAACTTTGAATCAGTACGATCTCAGACTCAGCTCTACAATTATACAGTGAACCGCTTCCAAGATCATACCCTCAGTAAAACCGGATCCTATAAAAATCGGGGAGATTTCAAGTTTCTAAACTAGAAATCGTATAGAGCAAAAAAGGTACCGATCTCCTATGTCGCTCCGCTTTGGACAATTTTAATAGTTGTTTCTATATTTAAACCTTAATTTATAAACTAAGTTATTTATAACTCGTATTGTATCTCGCTTATTGTATCGTCAATGCAGTGTATTATTGTATGGTAATTTCATTGAAAATTTCACTCTTTTTATAGTACAAACCATATTTTGCAGTATTGAGTATAATTTAACAATCTTTTGTTATTTCCGAAAACCGATTCGGTTATAAAGTAGAAGAAAACATAACATTTGAACTAGGATTAAACCTTTTTCTTTAATTCAGTGCCGCTAGCCTTTTTTTCATAAACATCTAAATTATTGGGTTTGTTGACAGTTGTTA
Source organism: Mactromeris polynyma (assembly GCA_032209605.1). Classification (NCBI taxonomy): domain Eukaryota; kingdom Metazoa; phylum Mollusca; class Bivalvia; order Venerida; family Mactridae; genus Mactromeris; species Mactromeris polynyma. Next base: position 18,619,751 of record JASFXZ010000006.1, on the reverse strand, counting down.
AAATTAACTTTAAATTTAAACTTTTGAAACTCGATATTCAGTCAAGCATAATCTCAAATTTGTGTTAAAATTTAACTGCGTTAATGTTATGTAAGTGCAGTGCATTTTTCAATGCTTCAATGCACCTAAGTTCTTTCATGTACTTAATTTATAAACACCATGCAAAATACATGATTTGAAATATTATCTATTTATATTCCATGTAAACTAAACACACGCTTTAGAATAAATGAAATAAAAGCCAGACTAAAATCAAATCGCTATTTATATAGTTTGGTGTTTTAAAGATTAATTCTCAAAATTGCCAAAGTCTTTGACAAAATGTTGTTTTTACGCTAAGATACAGTTATCTATTCCTGTAAATTAAAAACGTCAAGTAGGTGAGCCTACAACTTTGTAGACACTTACGTGATGTACGCGATGCGTAAAATACAAAATTTGATATTCAGTTCAGATCGAAATAGTTTGTCCGAAAATTATTAACAATAGGTTAAATACAAACAATAGGATGTGCTCACAATTGTCTAAACAAAGATACTGTAAACATATATGTGCGTTAACTAAACAAACACTTGTATTTAACAGTGTTCTATGGAATACCAGACTTCCTTCATCGAGCATGAAATACAGATATGAATTAGCGGCAGTGGACGGCAAAATATTTCTTCTTTATTCACTTTAGCTTAAAACCAATATTTTGTATTGGTCATCTTGACCGCACAGATCGTTTTAAATATACACCCTATCCAAAACTATATGCCGAAAACAGCACATTAATGAACATGCCCCTTCTAACTAACAGTCTAACACTCTATCCAGCCATCTTACATCGGCAAACTAACGTCAATAGCTAATGCGTAGTTGCCTGCTATACGCTACTGAATGAATCGATATTTCGCGCCATTCAATATGGCGCCAAAATCAAAGTTTCAAAAGCGCGCGATTTACAAAATTATGGTTAATGGATGTGTTTTGAGGGGCTTATTTAAAACAAATCGACGTAGAACGGACGGAAACAGTTTTTGCAAATTGAAATACACCTTATCGATGATGCATTGAAGTCTGTGCAACTGTACTCATGTTTCAATCATAAAAGATGCATACCCAAGTGCAGCACAAGCCGGAGATGTGAGCATTTGTTTGTATGAAAGGTCCCTTTGTAGAAAACGAAAAGCTAACCGCCAATCACCAATAACAAAGAACAATTAATTAGTTGTTTTTTCCGCAGCCTAGCAGATGGTTGGATTGTACAGGACTTGATTTTGCAGTTCATGGAATAAATGCAAAGGAGATTTTATAATCATCCTGACACAATGTCACGACGTAAACGAGCTTTAGAAAATGTTCTTTTAATCAACTTGCATCATAAAATAATTGCAAAAAGTTTCATGGTTGCAGCAGAGCGGATATATGATAATTAGGATCGAAAAGGTGCATATGATCTTAACAATTATGGACAAAAATGCACCGTCAGAGCTTCTAATCTTAATTTAGGCCACGTGGTTTTCAATGCCCCCGACTAGGAAAACCGTATGTCAAAGACAAGCCAAAGAAAGGTCCGCAAGTTTGCTTGTCGCTTGAAATCACCGAGTCTTTTGTATGATTTGTAATGACACAGCACAAGCAATTTGGCCATAAAGGGTCCACGTATGGCCGTCTTGATAGCAGAGACGGCACACCAGACAAAACTCCTGTGGGCTTCCTGAGCTATGAAACCGCACATGAATCAAGCCGAGACAGAAATGCATTGCTACTACTATCTGGATATGAGGCGCACCTGCATAGAATAACTGGAACTATCAGACGTCTATTTTCGGTATGAAAAATGTATACCATGCCGGCGCCCGCCGTTTAATTTGCACATATTGCGCCAGGGTATGATCACAAAAGGCTGTTGATGCAAGTTCTGGATGTCGGAGGATAATTCATTAAGATGTAATGTCTTGCATGTGCGACATAAAATCAGGAGTAGTTTTGATCAACATGGAGTCCCAAAATGACATTTGAAGATGGGAGAATTGAGTGTTTGATTAATGCTCTGGTCATCAAAGTCAAATCATATAGAGGCTAATAACGTGCCATGAATTATTCATTCGCCAAAAAGTATAAAATATCGCCCACATGATTTCTGACAGATTCTTCTTGAACTTATGAGTGCGTTGTCGAATGCCATTTATTATGCAATCAAAAATAATGTGCCAAAAGAACTTAATTTCCTCACATAAACAGATGGACTGCAAGCAATGACACAGATAGGTTACATGAAAGTGTTGCCATGACAGTGTTATGGTGTCATGTTGATTGCACACCATTCTGTTGCCTGAGATGGCATTTTCAAGCTTAAGGGTTTCGAACAGCAATTAATGAGCATTGTGTAACGCAGTTATTGTCTTCAAGTGACATTAAAACTAATGTGTTTTTATGAAAGGATCATTTAGCTGAAATATGAAAGACCCAACCTCCAACGTATGCAGTAGTGCACCAGGCTTTGGTTGCAATATCACTTCTTAACACATGATGCAAGTCATATCATATTATGCCAATTATGGGTATGATTTGATACAATAATGAATGGCAAATCATTTGACTAAATTCATAAAATTTTAAACGAAAGGTACATTTGAAGCCACATAAACTTTCATTGTATCATATTTAGCGATGCGCGTATCAGCTAGTGCCATTGCTTCAGAGTGCTAAGTTACACCAAAACGCCGCTGTGGCATTTGTTGCAATATCAAACGCTTGTTTATATTAGGTAATCCTAGATGACGCTTAACACATTGCAAATGCACCCACCTTGTATCAACTCTTAACTGTCTATTGTGTGTGTATGATAACTATCATACCATGGCGATATCATGTCAAACAAAAAATAATAATACAGAAACCAAACAATGAACTGATTTAATAATTAGAAACTAAAATTTAAAACTACAATATTAAAAATGATCATGATAATCCAGAAATGTATTCACGTTTATACAAAAACTTACTTTTTTCATAACTGTAACACGGTTATGTACACGCGCAATAATTATATCTAAAACCATTGCATGTTGACTTTCATATTGGCGCCGTCCGATGTATTCCTCAGTCAATAAAACATATCTATTTGCTAAATTTTAAACCAACAAGTGATAGTAGACAACACACATATATTGCATTCTTGTTATTTCAATGTTGTTTTAGTCCGATGACATTTACCTGACGACCATGAACATTCGTACGATTTCGTAAGTTATCGCAGGCGAAATAAGCAGAACGGCATTCTATACGCGTCTAACTAGCACGTGCCCACTGGACGATAACGGCGATAGTGCCCGAAGAGATTGGCGAAGTTTAATGAGTGCCAGTCCAATATTGTTTAATTACATCGCCCGATGATATAAACCTGGCACTCATGAGTATTCCCTCAAATGCGTAAAGTCTCAGCGGTGGCTTTCAATATCCGTACAGCGCAAACTCTCCAGATTCTCACTTGAGCAACAACCTATTGTTATTTCAACGGCATGATCAATATTCCCGTCGTCAAACATAACTACAAGTTTAAGCTCTCCAAAGCAACAACCTCTCAACAACAGCTGAATTTGCTTCTCTCAAAGCGTCTTGGTATAGCGAGGTTGTGCTGTATAATTAAGTATTACTCGGTAAGAATTGCGATTGTGTCCGAAGAGGATTAATGTACACCATTGATGTTCTCTCTGATTATACCATAGCATCTTTGTTCAACAAACCAATCTAATAACAGTTGATAATCTACATTTTAGTTACAGTATGACCGAAAAAGAATACGATGCTTGTTATTTTCACATCATAATTTACATTTGTTCCTTACCGTACATTTCTTGTGATGCATAACTTCATAAATTGTATGGAAACAACATATGCAATTTAAGAGATCTAAGAAGGGGACAGCAGCAACATTAACCAACAATACCTTTGCGTTATTGCTAGCTTTACTTCAAATATCCGCAACACTGAAAAAATAGAAAACAGTAACGACTATCTGTTTCTCACCAGTCACCTATTGATAAATATTGGATCTTGTGTGAATTTAATAAGCATTGAGTTTGTGTCAAAAGTGTCATAGGCTGAAGACAATGTTGTACGTTTGTACGACTCCCTAATGTCAAATTGGTAAATGAATTGATATGGTTCAAAATGTGAAAATGGTAAAAACGTGAAAATGATCACACTCACAGCTATGAAATCTGTTTACATTATATAAAAACATCGCACCATTGTGGAACCTAGAGACGAACTGTAAGAACATTTCGGTCACGTGTATAACAATAATTACTACAAATACGAAACCATTTTTTTCGGATTCAACTCGTGATTTCAACAATACCTGAATGTTTTAATGATACTATTCTACAAAGAAATGTAGCCAGCCTGATATTCACGTCCTTTTTTTGGGAGCGGGTCGGACATCTTACAAGTGGCTTGTCTACCAGTCTGTTTGTTCCTTATGCATAACTCATCATGGAATGCTACTATGACAAAAGGGTCAATTGCAGAGTGTAGGAACGAGAACTCGAAGTTTCATATTGCTAGTATTTCCCCATATCTATTTAAAAAGTATCTTAGATGAAAGTATTGAATTATATGAATCATGAAATCAGTGGCTAACATTGAGCAGTGACCATTACTATTACCATTATAACATACCTAATGTACCATTTTTCAACCAGTATGCATTTCAGAAAAAATGTCGATTTGACATTTGTATGAGTGTATTATACATAACGGACCAAAATAGTCTTATAGTTTTATCAATTACGTTTCAATTTTTTAAATACTGTTACATACATTGTTTTGTATTGTAAACAAATCTTCTCATACTGCTTAATGCCATCATCATCCCGTGTTTATTTTCCCAACATAATGATAGATTTCAAAATAGGTAACAATGTGACTTTTACTCACGTTTTACTGTCAGTCCGAATGAACTTGCAATCGCTGTTGGTGGGTAAAAGTATTCGAGCACGGAAGGTTGAAGTCACTAGGAAGGAACTCACCACACCGCTCCCGGGATTTGAAATAAAATGTGACAGTGAACAAGGTGTATAGAAATAAAGTCATGTTTTGAGGAACACGAAACATCGGTCAATGGCGCTACCGGGATTCGAACCCGGGTCTTCGGATTGCCGGTCCGTTATGCTAACGGAGTATAAAGAGTATAAATACAAACAAAATTAAGGGTAAGGGGAACAGCACATAATTGAACATCAAATAACCTTAAAAGGAAACATCGTATTGCAATGGCCACACCTCCTTGTAACTGTCAATATTAATACTAAGGGCTTATAACTGTTCTACTATACGATTCGAGACACCAAGCCGATGACGAACACGTTCATGATACCACGACGAGAAACATCATAATGTAGAACCCAAACTTACTCAATGTATATAATGAATATATAATATTCGTAACTAACAGGTTTCCAGTCCCTGATGAGTTCTCTCCTTCCTTTCCAGCAATGGTTTATCATGTTATGATACTGAGCACGCACGGGTAGCTCAGTTGGTAGAGCGCTAGACGGACATTCGGCAGATCCGGGTTCGATTACCGGGTTAAGCAAGTAATGTTCTACTGTGACATTGGCTATGAGCATGTCTTTTACGTGTGATGAAGTTGTCATGTGCCCGTGGAACAGCAATTCAGTACTGATTGATTATTTGTTCCAGGAAATCTGGTGTGGTCAATTTACCGCCGCATAAGACGGAAACATAGTTGGAAAACGGCGTAAAACTCGATGAAAACAAACACAGATATATAGTATACTGTATACGAGGGACGTTATTTAATGTTATCACTGGGCCTTCAATAAAGCATATCATAATTTCCAGTTACTTTTATCCAAAAATATCTCCTCCTTAACAGAAACACATTCTCTGAATGCTGCAACTAAGGTTGCCCTTTGAACATCATAGAGACGCCGGAAAATCGCACAAGGGATCGCACTTGGCGTGCAAAATCTACGTCCAGATCGCATATTATGTCAACGACGGAAAACATCAGACGCATAGACAAAGATCTTATGAGTACGTTGGTTTGGAAAGTTGAACAGTTCTCTCCTATTTCAGCAAAGCCTGAACAGGCACAGGCTTATGTGCAGCATATTATGTGTTAGGCTAATATCTTTTAGTCCGCTGTCCTTTTTCAATAACTCGTCTTTCTTGATCTTTGTGCAACCATTGCTTATTGTAATCACGCCTTGTGGTTCAAAATAATATAAATGTTTCATCGCTTGTTGATAAAGTTGACAAGTCATTTTTACACAGAAGGATTTTTGTTTGCCCACAAGAAGACATTGAACCCAACGCGCACAAACCTTTGTACGTTTTACATTTTAGTCAAAATAATACTAACATATCCCGCTGGTATAGCAACACCATCAGCAATTTTCTTCATCGCTAATCTGCCATCATGTTGTTGGTAGTTTAAACGGGTATGAGAGACTTTCGGTTGACCAGAACGGAGACAGTCTTTAAGATAAGTTTTACAATCTTTGAATTTCTTGACCACATGAAAACTGTTCTTAATTCTACCCATAAAGAGTCCACATATTTTATACAATTCGCGTTGTTATATCTGTGAAACTTTTATATGTAGCGCATTGTGGCCTTTCACGAATATGCTCGTATTTCAAATTTCACCCTTGTCTTTATAATTTAGTGTTAGATTGACCGCGAACAGCCTTGCGTTCAGTTTGCTAAGGACCGAACAAGTGTATTGACCACCTCGTTTTTATTCTGGTGCCCTGCGTCAAAGACGGTAAAGGCAGTGAATCAGCCCTGCGTTCATTGTGATACGTTGGACCAGGGATACAAAACAAAACGTGAGTGACTGTGTTCGGCTCAAATATTCGCGTGCTACCTCCGAGTTGCGATATGGAAATGCTCTCGTTTCTATAAAAACACAACCGCGATGTTTTCTCCCTCAAGCTTACGAACAAACACGAACATTTCAATGCACCTATTAAGAAATGTAATGGACCAGTAATCATACTATATTCATACGTTCGCAGTTAATAAAATCGCCCTTACAATGAGCCAGTATATATGAGTGACCGATTTGAAATGGCTATAACTTCACCAAAATAACATGGTTTTACGGAATTTCAAGAACTTCGTGTTTTACGTAAAATAGCTCGCCCGTGAAACTGGGCACATTTTCCTCGTGCTGTTTCATACGGAAGCTCATTAGTGACAAAATTAAAAACAACATGCCCAACGACAACGTGCTATATTACAAACATTTCAATACAAAACATAGGACAGTCTTTACTTCAAAAGTTAATGATATTAAGGCAATATAGCTTACCTGACACTTACATTTGCACTAAAATGACAATATTTTCTTTTTCATGTTAGTATGATTCTTAACATGCTTAATATGTTTTTAATTGCTTATTCACATCAAATGCATATCAAAATCATAGTTTGTCGTGTAAAAGTGTCATTTATTATAGTGCCATCCCTATTTAAAGGGCCAGCAAATTCTGACTTAAGAGACACCTACTTTCTGAGCACATTTACTTCCCAATTCCTATCCTTTTAATGCCAGGCACCAGGCAGGTAGGAGTACGGTAACCATTATTTAACTAGCTGGCGGCTCACCATCCGGCCATATCAGAACGGACACCTTTCAGGATTCGAACCTTCGACCTCCCGCTCCCATAGCGGATGCCTTAATCACTCGACCAAGGGAGACGGTTGTATGTCGTGTTGATAAATATAAATAACGTTTTATGCACACAAATCTAATGATGCGAAATGGAATGTTGACCATCAAGAACATATAAGGTACACATAGGAATTAATAAGACTTAAATAAAAAAATAAAAAATAGGTAAGATTCGAACTCATACCGTAGTGTCTTCAAATGTCGTAACGTGATTATCTACTAATTACGGCGCAATAGACACCCATGCTGTTAGTTAAATACAACCCCTATTTAAAGGGACAGGTAAAAAATCTGACTTATGAGACACACTCCCTCTGAGCACATTTGCCGGTCATAGTCTCAATGTCAGGCACCAGGCTGGTAGGCATTCTTTGACTAGCCAGTGGCTCACCAACTGGCTATATCGGATTCGAACCTTCGACCTTCCGCTTCCAAGGATGCCTTAACCACTCAGTCACGAGTAATACCGCTGTTGCTGCTACTACTGCCTACTGTGCCATCGCAACATTGTCATCCTGCTTTCAATTTGTAAAAAAAATCATCAAACATTTTGTAATGCTTCGCTAAAGAATTCTTTTTAAATACCCATTAACCCAAAATGTCAACAGAAATCATGAATTAAAGCGATCACATTGTAACATATGGATATTTTTGACATGATTAACATATTTTTTGCCGATAGAAAAATTCGCCTTATATAATCGATTACAATAACACGAGCACGCGGTCAGTCTGTTCCTGTTAGCCACGAGAAGTAATTGAGATGCACGAAACGCGTGTTGCACATTTTAGGTCACGTGCCTCGTGTTTGTCTTTTATATTTTTTGCAGATGCTTATACTTCGGTTTTGCATGTAATGACATGATTTGTATTTTTCTTGAGCAAGACAAAAAAAATGGAAGTCACTCTGTTACGACCTTTGGGGCTTTCTGCATTATACACGCGATATCTTTTAAGATAAATATTACGTTAGACAATTACCACGTGGACTAAATATCGTGTCTTGGTCGGTGAACAGATGCAATTTCTATTCAAGTCTTTATCGTAAGACATCTTACTAATTTTTTACTGCCGTGAATTTGATTCTATTGTATTTTTTTATGAATTTTATGTCATACTCACGTTTTTCATCACACTCACAGAATAACGTCTACTTTTAGTAGGAGTGACTGCATTGGACATAGTATCTTCAAGATCGATTCACTTTCCATTATTCATTTTTCCAACTTTTATACATTTCAGAAAGGATATATCCTGTGTTACAATTATGCGTTAACCGTTTACATAAAATAAACAATTTTACGACAATGCGTAACGTGTTTCGTGTGATAAATGTCCGTTTAAATTTCCCGCCAAAATACATTTATCCGGAAGTCGAGTTTTGTTTACATTTTCTGTGAGCCTCGATTTCGTTCACTTAAATCAATACATCACCACTGCACTGCATAATTATATGTGCATTTAGTATGCAGTTGCATTGCAGACGATATGCATTGTCGCCAAGTACAGAATAGAGCCGCGACTAATATTTGTATTTTGTTTCTAAAATTAAACAAGCTCACGTGACCCAATTCAGGAAATTTACATTAAGTGAATATGAATATTTTGCGAGACAAATAAACTTCTTAATAAGCCGACGACAAATTATTAAGCAATTTCGTTTAATTGTTAAAGAAATTAACATTAATCTAACCGCACGTTTCGTGTTTTGAAATAGCAAACACCTCATCAATTACGTTTGTTTCCTCTTTACTGAATAATTAGAAATTTCACATATTTAAAGATGTATCTGGCTCATCTGAACCTAAAATTGTTTAATGGGCTTCATCCAGTTTTGTTGTTACATAGTCTAAAACATCATTAATAAGAACCATTGCCATGTATAACAGTTTAAAGTAATATAGTTTAATCATATTACTAACAGACAAAACTATTAAAAAAACATCTGCTTGTTTTTTGTTTTTTTTTGGATAATACTAACATCTTTTTTCGACAAATACAAAGATATAAATGTATGTTGTGATAATGCATATTTAATGAAGTTTTAACTAGATAAAGTATATTTTTGATGTTTGTTACGGAAAACAAATGATGTTTGTTTGTTTCATCGGGTTTAACGCCGTTTCTCAACGATATTTCAGTTATATACGGCGGCCGGTTCACCTAACCAATTTTTCCTGGACTGAATTATTACCAGTACTAACTTACCCTTCCACAAGGAGCCGGCAACTTCTCCACATGTGGAGGAAAATCGACATTTTGTCAAGTTTTCATGGAAGGGTATGACCTGCCGCGACCGGGAATCGAACCCAGGGAAAACAAATGAGCATAATATATCTTAAATACACGTCCCCTTATTAACACATGTAACAGTTTTATAATGCACAACGCAAACATCTACATAGCGACCTTTCGATCGTAACCCTAACCACTGTAGAGCAACAGCCTCTAATCAAGGGTCAGCATTTGCGTTTCCAAATGGGCGTGGCTCCAGAGACGCTAAACTACTAAAATTATGTGTCGCTGTTTGATTATTAAAACGAACACACGTATTAGACATTAAAAATGAAGGCATGTTCTCTTGAATTAAAAAAGAATAATTTGCAATTCAAAATTTAAATGCAGTACAAATTTGTCAAGAAAAAAACTCGGTCGTCCATAAATTATCAGAATAAACACCGCCGATAAAACACTAATTGACCTCTGTGTTCGGGGTCGTGAAAAAACACCACCCCCATATTTGTGAAATTTATATAATTAATGACACTTTGGGCAGAAATAATTGTTTATTACCGAACGCTAGGCGTGTTGATTCAACCAACTAGATCGTCAAATGTGTTTGTCAAGCCTGTTATTATTACACAATATTTTCCCTTGTAATTAATGCACCATAATAGTGAAGTATACATTGCAGCCAGACCCCTTTTATTCAGATTCTATACAGATGGGATGACCCCTTTCTATCATTCAATGCATTGAAAAATGCGTTTTATTCATACCAAAAACCTGAATTGATGTAATCTTGAAAAACATCTGTTTTGGAAAATCTATTCAACACGCATCCCATAATTGACTTTTTATTGAAAACAATTTTTAAAACTATTAAGATCGTAAATCACGGTGTTTCAAAGACTATGTCGGTGGTTTAATTTTTAGGCTAGCGAAATCGTAATTAGTCTAAAAATCAACGGCTCTCTGTTTTATGAAAGTCATTTTTCATGTTTTCTTTCGTTCTGTATTTTTAGAATTTAATATTCCGCCTTTTTATTACGTGGTGAAAGTTTGTGACAATGAAGTGACAAACTCACAGCCATCTGTAAAAATAATAACATATTATGCACAAGAGATTAGATCTTTGAGTGAAAATGTCTAGCATGTAGAAAACGTCTTAAATGTGAATCAAAATGATACTGATCGGTTTAAATATTTTAATAAATATTTTACCAAATTATCTAATTTGCCAAGATTGAAACAGTGTCGAAATTAACGTAAGTTGGTAAATAATCATATGTAGCGTTATTAAATAGCTCATCAAAGGATTCAATTGTAACAGAATATATTTTTATTTTTTAAATAATATATATACGCGTTTTTTTAGTTTTTCTTCTTCATAACAGCCATTATTATGAACAACATACATATATACATGTTCAAATACAATATAAATAAGAAATAAAAGGGTTAGATAATACCATTCATATCTCAATTACTGAGATATGAGACATATTTTTATTTTAATCTCATCAGTGTACATATCACATACATTATACAATAAAAATATATATGATTACTGGTATGAAACTTTAATACACAATACACATATGTTTACAACACATTATGTTCTTGAACAACGATACAGAAAACAATACTACATTAAACAGTATTATATATTCATATAACTATGCAGCCTTCATAAAATGTTCATCAATATACTATCAAATATGTAAATAAATATATAGGAAAACCTCAATAAAAAGACCACATTTGGGACGCTTTAAAACAGATTTCCTTATTGAGGTGGTCTTAATACGGAGGTTGAATAAAGAGCAAAACAGTCAAAATTGACTTGAACATTTAGTTCTTTATTTTGAGGTGGTCTTATTATTGAGGTGCTCTTTATGTAAGGTTTTACCGTGTATCGTCAATTAAGGAAATCATACACATTACCAAACTATGGAAACTCAATTTTTTGGCTACTATCAGAGATGGGCTGGAAAATAATAATTTTATATTTTCGATGTCACAGAAACTATTAAAATTATCACAGCCGGATAAAGCCTTCAAAAATATTTCCGTTCTTAAATTTAATATCGATTGCAGTATACACAACATGTACAGTAAAACCTCAATAATAAGACCACCCTTGGGAACCTTAAAAGCTGGTCTTAGTATTGAGGTTCTATAAAGAGCAAAACAGTGAAAATTGTGTTCTTAACTTTGAGGTGGTCTTACTATTGAGGTTGTCTTTAAAGAGCTAAACACTGAAAATGGACTTGAAAATTGTTTTCTTAACTTTGAGATGGTCTTACTATTGAGGTGGTCTTTAAAGAGCTAAAAACTGAAAATAGACTTGAAAATTGTGTTCTTAACTTTGAGATGGTCTTATAATGGAGGTGGTCTTTAAGTGAGGGTTTATTGTATTTTATTTTATTTTCTATCATAAAAGTAGCCTACAATCTGTCCGCTGATTTGTGGTTCATATGTATGTCTTTATTGTATTGTTTTCAATTCATTTTTATGATCTGTTTTATATTCTTACACATGTAAATATTATTTATACATTATTTCAGTAGAATCGGATTTTCGCGTCAATTTTTACTCACATTATAGAAGTACCGAGGAGCCGATCAGAACAACAAACGAGGCTATTAACGGAATAAAATATCAGAAAATATTTTATTGAAAAAAGATTAATTTGGAATGGAATAAATATTGCATTATAAACAAAAACATCTTTTGTTATTTAACAATATTGGAATCCCAAAAACGACTCAGATTTGTGGCAGCATTTTTTAAAAAAAAATCACAAAAAAATATTAATAGTCCAGGAATACGATCCGGTTAAATCATTGAAGTTTTGGTTGATATCCAAAGAATAAATCTGGATTTTAATTCATCTGTGCGCCGTTATCAATTATCACTGATAAGAGATATAAAAATTGAGCTAATTTGCATATATGTGGCTTTTATCGTTACCCAAATGTGTTGCGTTCTACAACTAAACAGATGCAGAGGTTAACTTTCATTTTCTCGCGAACAAAGCTTTTTGATTAACTGTCGGAGTTTTGATAACTTTATGAGTTCCTTAGTTAGTAATCATATGGTAGAAGATTTTGTGTATTGTGAAATTATTACGCTAGCTCCAACTGAAACCAATAATGCCCGACAGAAGTATGTTCAAATAAAAAATTATAGTTTCTTTGAAATAGCGACTGAAAATTCGACCGTATTTTTGAAATTGTGTCGATGGTTGAATATACACATTGAAGAGACGCGTTCAAGAGCTTCTGGTTTGTGGATAGCAGTAAATCATAGAATTCGTGACTGGTGTTCTATGAATAATTTCTCTGAAAAACGTTCTTTTATTCGTTGTAAGAACGCCAACGGTCTTTATTCGGTTCGACCAAGAAAAAGACACATTGCATGGAGAAATGATTAGGTAATGAACCACGAAAGTATTTTAAAATGATGTATATTACAATATTTATGTACAATTCATCGAGTTACATATTTGATGTTTGGCAAAAATGCTATATTTTTCCATAACTCGCCGAAACAAGCCGATGACTACATTCACGAGCAAGTCCAGATTATGTTTTTGTATAATATGGAGATAATTATAAAAATGTCATAAGTTTCGACAAAAAATAGCTTTAAACATATCCGTTAACTAATGTATTCTGTATTCAAGGGGTCGAAAGAGTTAAAGCGAATACAAATCATTATTTCCAAGCGTGAGTGTGCTCTCTCGCAATGCACAAAAATCCTGAAATATTATTGAAATCCAAGCCATTTTTTTCCATTAATAATGTCAGTAATGTAGAAAAACACATAAATTGTGTTATTGTTATATAATTGTTCCATGAACGCACGTGTTATTTATGACTATCATCCACTTAAAGGCTCTTGAGTTGTACAAAGACCTCGAAATATGTTCATTTTCGTTTTTAATTGTGCAAAACAATTTGTTTCAATATGTTAGCATTTATATTTATTCAAATTAGAATTAATTCTTCACGCTCAAATGAATGGATGCTTAACCTTATTTTTTATGGCTGCTGGTTTACAAAAAAGACACCCGACTTTTGCCCTTTCATTTTTTCTTGAGCTGCCCTCCTACTCAACCTGCGACTTTAAAAGATATAATTACAGAAGCGATGAAAGAAACTTGATTTTTGAAGCCTGTGTGAGGAAGTTAATCATTTTTTATCGCCGTATTAAACACTGTGAATAGTTTATTTAATTTACTAATAGAGGACATCTTCGTGTTTAGTTACAGCTGGGAGCGCAAGACAGCAGGTGCCCTCAATTGACTCATGGTGACCCAATCACACCGTTTCGGAGAGTGAGAGCAATATTTCACACACACTACAGTAACGGCTAATTTCATGCACTGCCTCTTATGATTTTACAGGACAGGACAGGACAGGACAGGACAGGACAGGACAGGACAGGACAGGACAGGACAGGACAGGACAGGACAGGACAGGACAGGACAGGACAGGACAGGACAGGACAGGACAGGACAGGACAGGACAGGACAGGACAGGACAGGACAGGACAGGACAGGACAGGACAGGACAGGACAGGACAGGACAGGACAGGACAGGACAGGACAGGACAGGACAGGACAGGACAGGACAGGATGATTTATTAAAATATGGATTTTAAGTATAACACCTATCATCCAATAACTACAATTTACAAAATAATAATATTAACATACTCTGTAAGAGTAAGTACATGTACATTTATGCATACTACATAGTCAAACGAGATATTAAAATACACATGACAAACGACAGTGATACAATATGAATAAATATGGAAAACAGCATTATCAATATAACATTCAATCAAGAACCTTATAGCTTAGTACGTACTTTAACAGTACTTTGTAGGTAAATTGTCAATCTTTTTAAGACTACATCATTATTAGAACTAAATATTTGAACCGATTACAGTGGTTGCTCTTTTTCATAATTTATTGAGAAAAATAAAGTTGTTATGCTTTGACTCGCTTTGCTCTGATACAATCCAGTTCAAACATACAATCCCCTCATACATATGGACGAGGGAAAAAATTCTCTCTCAAAACAAAAACAACAAAAAAACTCTTGGAGTTCCATTCGAAATTTAAGATATTTTCTGTCAATACATTTATGCTGATAAATGCAATTCCCTAAAATGCAGCTTTTTGGAATACAATTGAATGCGGAAAGAATAATTATAAATTGATATGTTTAAAATATTACATTTACAGGAGAAAACAGCTTTTCTGTTAGTGGAAATACACTTGAACTGGATAATTATAATTTGTTCCTTATTTGAATATCGAACTCAAATGCAAATGACAAATTTTATCATCAAGATTTTTTTCAGACGAGAACGCATGTGCCGTGTTTAAAACCAACAGATAATCCTACCGTGAATCGGAGGGTTTAAATTACCAGCAAAATAAGTTCTCGACAACTAAGTTATTGAAATGACATCATGTGAAAGATTTCAACGGATGAAATTTGATTCAAATAAAGAAAAGAACAGTTAAACACATTTTGTCAACAATTAAATTTCAGTTTTAGACAAACGAATTAAGAATTAACGACATATAAGATGGATCGTTAATTTCCGGGTTAAAGCAAGCGTTTCTCGCTGATTTCTTTCACTCGAATTTCAAATCCTGATAAATGACGTAATTGATATTTTACAACATTTTCGCTCTGTCTAATTATTTACGAAACATTGAAGTTATGTCAACGGGACCATGTCTTTAATTGAGTTATATTGATGGCTGTTTACTGACAATTGAAATGAACACGTCATACCATACGTTCGGCGCATGCGCCTAATCAGGAGGTCGCTTATTCCATTATTACAATTCTTCTTCTAATTGGATGTTATGTAAACAAACTTCTAACGTTATTGTGCGAACTGATCTAAGGTTACATGAGATAATGAGGGTTATGTTCGTATTCTTTCCCTATTTCTTCTATACACTTGCCAATTTTTGATAGCCAAGGCTTAGCAATTAATCATGTACGGTTTTATAATTATTTGACGATTCAAAAGAAAATATCGTAAACACAGAAAAGGCGATAGTAAATGCAAAACCATAATTGGGTGTTCATTTCAAATGTTTAGCGTATTGGCAAATTGACCCACATGCAAGTGTCTGACCTTACAACTAGGGGTCAGCAATGAATTAAAACCGTTAATGTTGTTAGTTTTCTTGCTATTGGGTGCAAAGTCCCAAATGTTCTTAACCGTTCTAATTTATTGTGTTACCCCAGGGTACGATTCATGAAGTGTCAAAACAAATTGGATGGACACGAAAAATGAAAATGCGTTTTTATCAAGAGGCCACAAGGCAATTTAATTATTTGTGTTTTTATTTTAAGAAGCTACGTTTTCGGTCCAGATTCTCTGCACGAGATGTATTTAAACAGATGTAGAGGTCTTAGGTCTAATATTCCATTTTTGTGACATACAACATCATAAACACTTTAGTAAAATGTCAGACATTCTCATTAGTAATTTTTAAAAGCCAAGAAATTAGCAAATAACTTTCATTCTTATAACCAATGAATATCCAACGGTCAGTTTAATATAAATTAATGTTTGAATACAGCGAAGTTTATGTGACATTAATTGTAAAACAAGTCCTTTCAAATAATATTAATCACTGTCGATGACTGCTTCCTGGGTTACTTATTAGTATTTGGTTTACTTACTAGTTTTTGGGTTATTTACTAGTCTTTGTGTTACTTACTAGTCTTTGGGTTACTTACTAGTCTTTGGGTTACTTACTAGTCTCTGGATTACTTACTAGTCTTTGTGTTACTTACTAGTCTTTGGGTTACTAACTAGTCTTTGGGCTACTTACTAGTCTTTGGGTTACTTACTAGTCTTTGTGTTACTTACTAGTCTTTGGGTTACTAGTCTTTGGGTTACTTACTAGTCTTTGTGTTACTTACTTGTCTTTGTGTAACTTACTAGTCTTTGTGTTACTTACTAGTCTTTGTGTTACTTACTAGTCTTTGGGTTACTTACTAGTCTTTGGGTTACTTACAAGTCTTTGGGTTACTTACTTGTCTTCGCTCTTTATTGTTTTTTAAAATCTTCTAAGATCCAAATATACTCAGTACATTTAAAACCGTACTCTTTTTTGAAACTCATTTTCTTATGAAAATACTTGTCGATTGCCATGGAATTTAGCATACATGTTACGTACACATGTAATAATATCGTGTCAAGTTCTTTTCTTGTATCCTAAAAGGTCAGTCAATGAAAATTTTGAAATCTCATATCGTGCGTTATTAAAGGTACTGAGTATATTAATATATTATTCTGTTCTGTCCTGTTCTAAAGCCGATAAACTATTTCATAGTTTTCATTCGGAGGTATTGGTTGTAAGTGTCTACGCTTTGTACAAATAAATGGTTTATCCTTAGCACCGTTCAGACAATCTTGAAATACACGGAAATAAAATGCAAACGGCATTATTCCGAGAAAAAAATACGGTGGCAATCAATTAAAAAAACTAATATTATGCACAAAACAACGTTTATAAAGTATAAATGTCAAAATTCACGCGTTACTATAATTAACTCATGATGGCAAAATAAACTACGATGAAAATGACTTTATACAGTTTATCGTCGTTGGATGTAATCATATGCAAACTTTTATTTTTTGCAATATCTGTACTGCTTAAGTAAGGAGGTATTTTTATTACATGTTTGCTATGACATAAAAACCCACTCTGTGGGAGATTTTGTTTGATAACGGACTGTTAAAATTAGTTTTTTTGTTAATGCAAACAAATACTGAAAGAGCCTTGCGTATTAATATTAAGAACCCCGCTTTGCTATTTTTATTAATCTTATGAGGGTATGTAATAAATTAAGTTAAAATGATTTTAATTACAAACAAGTTGATTCAAATTTTAATATTGCAAAGTGGAGCCGGTTTGACACGCGCTTATGACAGTATCTGCTTTGAAATTAAGATGATGGTATTTAAATATTGATCCTAATTTTATTTTACAACTTTGAAACAGTTTTATAGTTTTGCTTTGTATTTTCTTTTATTCAAACTGTTTAGCATTGGATGGTTAAACAATCGGAAATTAGAATCTAGTTAATTTTCACACTTGCCCTCCCGGGTAGATCTTTCGGTAGAACAGTCGTTTGAATGAAACTGAGGGTCGTTCGTTCAAACCCCGGGTGAGGCGTATATTGTCCGTAACATTTAAGCTGAAGACGATACAATAAAACCTCAATAATAAGACCACCCTTGTGATCATTGGTCTTCTTATTGAGGTGGTCTTAATATTGAGATTCAAAAAGAGCAAAACAATTAAATTGACTTGAGCATTGTGTTCGTAATTTTGCGGCGGTCTTTAAGTCAGGTTTTACATCCAAAGACATTTATTGTTCCCTGTGGTTCATGTAGATAAGTTGTCTGTTGCTTGTGGAAGAAAATGTTAGTACTGGTTGGTAACACAGGAACACAATATGTTAGATCAACTAACCACCACACAAGTCAGAATCATTATAAGAAATGGCGTAAAACTCATAAGTATCCAATCCAACTTTTACACAGTAAAAACATTAACATTAAATAAAATATATGTATCGCCTTTTTTCTTGAAGTATGTATACATTCTTAAATGTTAGAGTATGAATCCTTAGCGGTTGCTAGCCGCGACCGTGGTCCAGTGGTTAGTGCGCTGGACTTGTAACCCGGGGATCCGGGTTCCATTCCCGGTCGCGGCAGGTCATACCCTTCCATGAAAATTTGACAAAAATGTCGATTTTCCTCCACATGTGGAGAAGTTGCCGGCTCCTTGTGGAAGGGTAAGTTAGTACTGGTAAGAATTCAGTCCAGGAAAAACTGGTTTGGTGAACTGGCCGCCGTATATAACTGAAATATCGTTGAGAAACGGCGTTAAACCCGATGAAACAAACAAACAAACTTAACGGTTGCTTTCGCATATTATACCGATTACGTTCTACTAAGGCAGTTTCCATCTGTAACTAGAACGTCCCTGGTTAGTCTGAGTATCGACTAGATAATGCTTTTTATCACCTAGAAAATATGAACCATTTCTTGTTTAACTAGATCGTATTTGGCTCGGAGTTTTCGGCTCTGATTATCTTATGTTTGAGACGCAAAGGGACATAATTTCATAAAAAATCCAGTATCAGCAGGAGTTGTCTCCTTTAAAAACATAATAAAACAAAGGGTTTGTATAGAGACTATTCCCTGGTGTGGTGATATTGCTGGACAACAGTACTGTGTGTCACTGTATATGATATAGAACAGAACAGAATTGAACAAACGTTTATAACTATAAGAACATAGAACAATCACTAGTATAATTACACAAGTCATAAAAACATTCATAAAATATAATTACACAAGGGTGCATCAAATGTACTCAGTACATTTTAAAACGCACAGCTCTAAGTCCTGCCAAAGTTTTGTAAAGCATCACTTGATTGCATTTGAAACACATTTTATATGAAAATACCTGTTGATCTATAGCATACATGTTTCACAAACATGAACTGTTATAGAGTACAGTCATTTTCTTGTATTCCTTAGTAGGTCCATGAAAATTGAGAAAATCTGCAATGTGCATTTCTAAATGTACTGTGGTATATACACCCAGTACATTTAAAAACGCAAAATGTAAGATTTCTTAAAATTCATTAACTTACCCAGGAATGCAAGATAAGAACTTAACATGATATTAATTCATTTTACGTAATGATGAACGCTAAATTTTCTTTCAATCAATGGGTATTTTGCTACAAAAAATGAGTTTTAAAACACATTAAAGACATATCACAGGTACAAAAATGTGCGTTTTTAAATGTACTGAGTATATTTCGGATACTTTTGGAAACATTTATTGCAAGGATATTATGTCACATAAGATACTGAAATGTTTTACCATGTAATGGCTCATTCTGATAAGTACAAAACAAATAACCGAGAAGATTATTACTATGAAAATACCACCACCTACATCACTTCTGGTATGATTTATTGATATATTAAGAGATACCTACATACTTCATTTAATAAAATATCTAATGTTATAACTACTCATATAACGTGAACATGGGTATATATAAGTATATTTTATATTCACGTTTCTACGGTCATCGTTTTAAATTCATCACAATTGTGTCGTATTTGACGGATCTTTCTTTTAATCATGTGTAATGATCGATTAACATTTTTTTAGTTTAGTGCATGTGAGCAATTGCTATATCTAATAAATCTTATCGAATGGCTATTTTCATTATTATCACATATTGAAGTAGTAAATTGATATATGTATGTGCACGAGACAATACATGTAAATAACAATTGCTTCTATCTCGCGAGGGAAAAAGTCATGATCGTTATTAAAGTATTCGTATGTGATACAATACGACTATGATACTCCTTCTCCGCATAACAATCTCATATTTACCGGAACATCTGTGTACACCCAACATTATCAGGAACCATGTTAATTGTGTTGCCATATTGTTGTGTACTACACCTGTTGTCACCTGTTACTAATATCATTTTGTCATATAATTATGTACGTGCGTTTCATGTATATACATCGGCCTCAGTTAAAAATATATTTTTAATATTCTACAATATACTGACCACAACGTTCATTGTATCGTCATATCGTCTTCTGTGTTGTTGTTTTAACGAGATCTGTTATCACCCGTTATGTCTTATTGCAAGACGTATGTAGTATCAATTAGAACGATAATTAGCAACATTACTGCTCATTATATTAATTTATTTATTTTGCCGTTGAAGTAGACCCATAGTCACCTGTTGTAAATTTTGTGTATAACCTCAATAATAAGACCTACATTGAGAGCCTGGTCTCTTCTTATTGAGGTGGTCTTAATAGTGAGGTTGATTAAAGAGCAAAACAGTGAAAATTGACTTAATTTTGAAGTGGTCTGATTATTGAGGTGGTCTTTAAGTGATGTTTTACTGTATAAGTGTATGTAGTGTTTTTTCACATGGGCCTTTGGTCTACTGAAATTGAAATAACCTTCTTCATACATATGTGATGATTGTGCTTTAAGATGGTAGGATTACATAGGAAATAAGTTGAGCAAGGTGTGATGATATGCTTTAAATATGCGATAATTTACATGCTGTATCTATGCCTTGTTGAACCAGATAAAATTCACTTTAATAAGTCAGGGGAGACTAATCTTCAAATACTAAATAACTCGCGACCAATATCGCTTCTTATATGAGTTTTCTCCCTTGGTATGTACACGCTTTTTATTATTCTGCGCTATCAAGGTTTATTATTCATACAATGACCGTTTCCGACCCGGTTTAATGGGATGTCAAGAAAAAATCACAATATCTTGGTAACCATTAAGATTTTGCGTAGATATAATAAAATATTGCATTTTAAGCAGACACGGTGACAACGATGTTACCGTATGTCGCCCATTACACTGGTAAATTACCCACCGAGGCTTGAATATGAGAAAATAAGGCAATATATACTTGTTTTCTTCGTGAAATTTTAAGATTGTTTAATAATAATAATAATAGCTTTATTTTCAGAAGGTGAACACAAAAGACAGTAAGCTTTACTTTGATACATATAAGAACATAATTATAACAAATACAAAGCACGTCTTATTTCCATATGGCCTTCCATAAATCAGAAAGGTTAAACTGGTTAGAGTTACAATTATTTCTTAAAGTTATAATGAATTGATTATAATTTATATGAAACATATTACATACATGTAGAACTAATATTAACAATTTTGACAATATGCGTTCAATATCTAAACTTTAAGAAACAACATTAAAAGCAATATACAGTATGACAGACACACACATTTCATAAAAAGTGAAGAAACAATCAAATTGTTATTATTGAAATTTAAAAAGAAAGTGCTTACTTCTGGTAGAAACATCTGCATGCGTTATGAGCTGTTATACTCAAAATGAGCGCTCTCTGATATTCTTTGGTTTAAAAAATGAGTTGTCTTCACAACTTCGTGTAGATATACTGGAATCATTATCATAAATATATTATATAAATTTAAATAATGAATAACTTTTATTTAAATTATGAATATTTGTTTCCATAGCAATGTTAACTGCGTGAGAGGAACGCTGTCGCATTGTGTTTACTTTACATCAATACGAAAGGCGAACAATACAAGATGCGTTGTCTGTGTTTCCATTATGGAAAAAATGCTGTCCAAAGGCTGAACATATGAAAAACAACTAAATATCATTATATTATTGAGAAACTAATTGTCTCCGAGATTGTAACTAGAGCGATAAATACAATTTTACATAATAATATTTCCTCATAATAAGTAGTTTTCGCTGGAAGTTCTGAGGAGTCCGATTTTATTCCTCAAAATTTATTTAAATTGCCTGTCGATGTGTTTTTGCCTGTAAGAAATACAAAAATGTGTTTCGAATTTTGAGTTACATCATTTTATTCATTTTTTTAGAAAAATAACTAATATGTATTATGTTGAATATCGAATTTATTGGTACATGTAGCTATGAATTGAAATTTCATAAAAATTAATTCATCTAATATTTAACATGATATAGATATAAATATAATTTAGACATCAGATTTAAGCAATCATGCACATTCCCGAAATTTTGGATTATTTGTCATAAATATTTTATTACCTTGATTTGTATCAAGTATCTCCTATCGTAGTGGAAAGTATCATAAAATAAAATTAATATATGTTTTGTATATTTTGTTTAAAACAGACCAACAGATGTTTTGAAATACAGTAAAACCTCACGTAGAGACCACCTCAATAATAAGACCACCCCAATAAGATCACATCACATAATTTCCAAGTCAATTTTCACTGTTTTGCTCTTTATTTGCTCTTTATTCAACCTCAATGATTAAGACCACATCATTATCTAAACCAGTTTTCAAGGGTCCCAAGGATGATATTAGTATTGATGCTTTACTGTACAGTAACAGACAATACTTACAATACTTCACACAAATGTATGCATTAAAACCTCACTTAAAGTAAATAAATATGACCGAGATTTCTTTTTTAATTCGATAATCAGAACTCCTCACTCACAGCTCAGACCGACTCTCTTCGAAACCTCTAGTGGTCACATATTTTAGGTTTCACTGCAAGTTCCTTTAATATTTGCTTCAGAAACATGCCTTACAATTTACGTTTTAGACCGTCAGGCTATGTAGACAGTATCTATCTACGTAGTTTTCCTGTAAGTGTTGCCAATTTCTTATCATTAATTGTTTTGCAAAGCAATCATTATGTTTGTGCAATTCCTGTCCTTTTATAATTAATTTATGTCTATGTTTTACGATGTTTGTTAACGAAAACTGATTTCTCTAGCACACGAATACAGTGAAAACTCAATAGTGCGATCACTCTTAAAACTGGTCTTATTATTAAGAGGGTGTTAATATTGCGGTTATATGAAGAGCGAAATAGTGTAAGTGGGCTTAAAGATTGTGTTCTTAATTTTGAGGTGGTCACATCATTATTGAAGTGGTCTTTAAGTTGGGTTTTACTGTATATAAAATTCAATTTATTATATGTATAACAATACGCATAACTACATGTAGGACTACTTAAATACATATTTTAAAATTATTTTTTAAATTCTGAAAAAAATTGTCATTAGGTTTAACAGCACTCGACAGACGGCAAATAAACATGTTCGGTTGGAAGTATAGATATATTTTCTTTTTTGTTGTTGTTAATTTCGGGGAATATACGGAAGCCTGTTAGGGATATCGCTATCTGGCACCTCGCCTATTTAAGTGACCAAGAAAAATCCCCCGCGAGATTCGTATGTTACAGTCTCGCATCTTTTTTCTTTCAAATGTGTACTGTATACACAAACTACTCTGTTTGCATTTGAAATTCGATAAAAAAGGTGAGGTTCTACCACACAAGCTCGTGTATTTTTTCTCTCCGACCATCCTGGTTGTTTCAGAGTAGTGAATATGATGCGACGAAATAAATGTCAAACCTCGCATTTTTTATCGAATTTCAAATGAAAACACAGTCGTTTTTGTAAACAAAGTATTACAAATTTGAAAGAAAAAAGATGCGAGAATGCAATAAACGAATCTCGCACTATTTTGTGGAAAATTGTGGCAATAGTACACAAAACTAAATTATATATACTTGAACAAAAAAGCATAATTTTGGTGTGCACTATTTCTTGCTTATCAAAGTTGAAGATATTTATTTAAAACTCTCTATATTCGAAGTGCTACCGTACGATTTTAATATTTGTGTTGTTCTGTCTTCTTGCGTTTGCTATAAGTAATTAAAGTATGTCTTTCTTTTTTATTGAGTACATGTACAGGGTGTTTACAAAGATCGTGCACAAAGTTCGAATTTTATATTTTTCTAAATACTCTTCCCACCTACGCCGCTATAGACCAATAGTTAACTTCTGTGTGAGAATTCAATATAAAACAGATATTCATGAAAAAGTAGTACCTTTCAATATGCGAAATAAAGCCAGTGTACACAGCATTATTCTCATTTTATCTAAATTCAAACTTTGTGAACAACCTTTTTTTAGACCCTATATATACACCACATAGTTTTATTCATGATTTAGTGTAAAATTTAGTCCCTTAAAAGTGAAATTTTTATATTTTATAAAGTTCTGAAAAGTTTAAATACAATAGTTTATAAATAATTATTTCTTTATTCCTATTCTAGTATGTTTCTTTCTAATGCATTATTTTCATTACTTGTTGTAGTGAGATTATCTACACACACAATAAGAAACAGTCTTTAAATAAGCTACTTCAATTTTTTCAAATCAGAATAAAATTAAAGTTACCAATGTCCGTTGAAATGATTTATTTCGGTAGGCCTATATACAGTTCTTTAAATCAGAAAATGGCATGAATTACGATTTGTAACCCAAAAATAAAACAGTAGTACATACTTCGACGTGTAGCAAGAACATCATCAGGGTAAAATACCTCGATTGAGAGTGAAGTGTTATGGAGTAGTCCTAACAATTTCCTAAGGAAGACTATTTAGTAATTTGTCATTGAAAACGCAAACAGATGTTCTGAAAAATGAATAAATAAAAGAATGACAAAACGGTGTAGTGACATTCGTTATGCTATCATTTCAAACTAAACAAAGACGTATGAAAGCATATTTGACAGTAAAAGTGAGAAAGAGACACAAGGTAGGCCACATTCAATTAAATAAAAACAAGGTGCAATGTATCTCCATGCACGGATGACCTAAAAACTATCATGTATTTGGAACAAGCTTACTTGTTCAGTGTCTAAAAAGCATCTTATACGCTCAAGTAACACTCGTAGATTTGTGCAATTTCGTTTACTTGTGAAATATCTCCTAAAATGATTTCCGGGGACATTTCATGTTGTTTCGTCTTCTGTATGTACCCTTGAACCTCCTCAAGTGCCTTATTTTTCTATGGATTGTTGTTTTTCCGGGGGTCTGTGTGGAGAGGCACTTGTCTTACGTATGTGGCGTCCCCTGTAGCAATTTACTCTCTCTGTCTCTCTGTCTTCTGGTCACGAAAAACCAAGATATGTATGGAATCATTCACTATGCATGTCTCGGTGTGCGATCATGGAAATATAATATAGCAAAGATCACGCACATTCTGTGGAATCAAACCCATGATTTGCTGTATGTTCTCCGTGACAATTTGCCTAATAATAATAGTAACATACAACTCTTAAATAAAACACGGCCTTCCTACTGAAAAAACCCACATTAAAATAACTTAAAACTCAATAATTCTATAACACACATTCATTCAGTCGGGGCAATCACTGGTCAGATTTTCATATTGTAAACAGTACATATATATTAAAATATAGAAACATTCAAATTATATTGATAACATTCTTTTCAAACATATTAGAGTGAAGATTTTGTACGAATAGATATGATTTTAATGTTCTTTTGAATTCATTTACTGAAGACAATACATCCAAAAGTCATTTGTTATCCTCATCTTAATAATGTGGGGAAGTTGTCGGTGACTTGCGGAAGAGTATACTCTTACTCGTTGGAAACCAAGGAATACTGGTTAGGTCAGCTGACCGCTGTACATTACTAACATACTTTGTGAAAAACGGTGTTGGGCTCGAATTCGATATAACCTTAATTCAAATTGTGTTGTGTTGATGACATAAGTCAAAAGCAATAGTTTCAGAACTCGTATATTTATTCAGTATGTTTTTAGGATAAAATATTCTATGGGTTATATATATTCATAATTCTATCTAAGCGGTCTAAGGGCAGTTAAGGGCTACAGGAAAATATATAAATTTCAGATCAATTACTCGCCATTGGAGAAGTTAAACAGGGATATTATTGTTACATGTTGTAATATTTGCTTGGAAACGTTCTTTTTTATATAGACAGTCTGCGCTCCGTCTTCAGGCGCCTGAAAAATAAATAAGAAAAGTGTTGATATATCGTTAATCTTTTCTCTTAATTCAAAAACGAATGATCAAACTTACGTTTTACGTCATATAATCAAACACTATCGAATTTGAATTTTGTTCTGTCATTCGAATTATGGAAATATCTTTCACGCCATAATATCAATTATTGCTCATTAAAGGTCAGATTCGTGCTTAATACTAGCTCTGCCTGTTAAATATTACTTCGCTGAATTAATAAACACTTCCTTTGAGTATTAACCACTTGACTAAAACATTATGTCGATATTTGCGCTGTGATTAATTTAATGTTCATTTACCAATATGAATAAAGGGTTGGCCCTTGAAAACAAACCAATTGTCAAATGAAAATAGTTGTGGAGTTAATATTCACCGGTTTTATGAAATTCATACGAACAGTATTGCTTTTTTCTTTATAGATATATAATGCTCATTTTCTTGTTCACTTGGTTACCTAAAGAAACATGAACACTATACTTTATCTAGTTAAAACTTCAATATATATGCATTATCACAGACTACATTTATAATTTATTTCTCTTTATTTGTCGAAAAAAGACGTTTGTATTATCATAAAATTAACACAACTTCCAGTTTTTTAACAAGTGGGTGTTTTTTACTTAAGTTTTGTCTGTTAGTTAAAAGATAAAGCAATATTGTTTAAAACGGTTATACATGGCAATGGTTCTTATTAATGTTGTTTAAGACTATATAACAACAAAACTGGATGAAGCATTTTAGATTCAGATGAGCCTGGTACATCTTTAAATATTCTATATGGCCGATGAACGAATTAGTGTAGGATTGTAAACTATTAAATATGTATAATGTTATAATTTGATATTTCTTTAATTTTATGTTTTAATTTCAGTGTGATAGTATTATATCTTATTGCCACAAGAATGCTGATTTATGTTTGCTACTAATGCATATTTAATGTCGGAACTTAGCAAACAAACTTCACGACAGACCTCTCATCATAAAATGAACAAAGAATTTAATTATGGTTTGATCGACGGCATATTTGTGAACTTAGGTCACTTGAACATCACATATATTTTCTGATAGATAGAGACTATGGATATTTCACTTTCTATTGTATGTATAACTAAACATACACGAAGATTCCAGTATGTACGAGAACAATGCAGTGATTGTCAATCTCCGACGTTCATTAAATTCTGGATGATTGATATCAGAGCGAGATACAACAGCCTGGCTGGTATCTATCAAACAACGGAACGGGGGCCCAGCCTAAATCAAGAGACCTCCTATCATCCGGTCAGTAAATAGATAAATAGCGTTAGGAACACGATACCACAACCCGTATGCATATTTATATCAAATTAATCTCTATCCCAAAGAAATTAATCCGAGACTCTCGAAAATCCCGGCAGAAATTAAGATTTACGTTCCCGGTTGTACATAAATTACACTTTATTGACAGGGAGTCTAAACGCATTTGGAGTTTATTTACACTCTCTTGAATAAAGTAAACTTGTTTTCATTAAATCAAAGTTGTGAATAAACTCATGTCAGTTTCCTTAGCTGTAACAAACAGTCTTACACGTTATACAAATGCCTGAACAAGGAAAGAATTCAATAAAGAAGTCTACAAGTACGTTTTCGATCGATTTGAATTTTTTGCCGGAGCAGTCTGCCAACGCAATTATCATTTTATATTGCGTTTACGTCTTTGGATCTGATGTTTGATTTACTATGATAGAGACAAGCGAGCATTCCTTTCATGCTATGATTTTGGAACGTTACGTAATATAACGCAACGTAACATAACATAACGCAACGTACCGTAACATAACCCAACATAACATAACATAACGCAACATAACATAACATAACGCAACGTAACATAACATAACGCAACGTAACATAACATAACGCAACGTAACATAACATAACATAACATAACGCAACGTACAGTAACATAACGCAACGTAACATAACATAACGCAACGTACCGTAACATATCGCAACGTAACATAACATAACGCAACGTAACATAACATAACGCAACGTACAGTAACATAACGCAACGTAACATAACATAACGCAACGTACAGTAACATAACGCAACGTAACATAACATAACGCAACGTAACATAACATATCGCAACGTGCCATAACATAACGCAACGTACCGTAACATAACGCAACGTAACATAACATATCGCAACGTGCCATAACATAACGCAACGTACCGTAACATAACGCAACGTGCCATAACATAATGCAACGTAACATAACATAACGCAACGTACCGTAACATATCGCAACGTAACATTACATAACGCAACGTACCGTAACATAACGCAACGTAACATAACATATCGCAACGTGCCATAACATAACGCAACGTAACATAACATAACGCAACGTAGCATAACATAACGCAACGTAACATAACATAACGCAACGTACCGTAACATAACGCAACGTAACGATATAAAGTAGAACACAGCAGAACATAAGAGAACAGAACATAAGAGAACAGAACATAAGAGAACAGAACATAAGAGAACAGAACATAAGAGAACAGAACATAAGAGAACAGAACATAAGAGAACAGAACATATTAGAGCAGATAAGAGAGGTATACATCATATGACTATATACAATGAGATACAAAAAAACTGCTTAAACTTAAACTATTGTATGATCTATAAATAATTGGCTGACTATCTTGATAAACACTTTTTGTAATCACCCACTTGTCAATATCGTAAGAATGACTCTAATTATTAGATTTACAGCGCATTTTGATCCAACCTCGAGACAAATACAAGTAAAAGATATACATCATGTATCCATTTCAAAATGGCGATATGAGCATCATATCATATATACATGTATATCTCCAATACATAAAAGTAATGAAATTGACATAATATTTCTTGGGATGAATAATAAGAATGTCAATATCGATACATAACAAGACACAAATACCTCCACTAAGTCTTTTTAAATATCAAACACTTTCCGCTAAAAGAATCCACCCTTATCATCTACTGTGGCAAATATCTTTTTGACTTGTTCACCTTTTTTTACTCGACATATGCATGCAGCCTTTTCGTAGATTTGTAACTAGTGTACTTTCTTAATTTTAAACAACAGTATAATTGTAATAAAATGGATTTGGGCTATGATGAGTCTCAATTTTGATTCAAATCTTATAGAAATGAGAAAACTCAATTTTTCTAATTTTCACATATAATATATCCATTAAATTGTAAAATGTATTAATGAGTTTATTCTGAGCGTAAAATATGAGTACGTGCTATTGTCATGTGATTGGGATACGGTAAAATATCCATATGTCCTAATGGGTAAAACCTGTTACAAAAATAGTAGAATGAGGACTGCCTGTCTTTGTTGCTGAAACGAACATTAATGCAATCAATAAATTAATTCAGACATGTTCTACGTTTACAGTTTATTTAACAGTTTCGTCCTTTTAAATATATCATTTATTTAAAGCGGCAAGTCTCTTCTCAGATGGATATGTGGTAGTTTCACACCGTAGAAATTGCATTTCATGCTACAAAAAACGTTATGTTAGTTTGATATTGACTCGTTCCTAAACCGAAAGTAGCCGATTTTAGACATCAAAACGAAAGTAGGGATTCTCGTATTAATCGAGGACATGGATAGGGCATAAGTAGTCATTACATCAGTAACGTTTGAAATGTCAGAAACTGTCACATTCAACAGCTTTTGCATAGAGTTCAGTGACAGCGAAGTAATGTAGAAACATAAAGTTGTTTAAGGTAAGGCCACCCTAATGAAAATGTAAATTTCGAATCATTTGGAGCACCTTGGTCAATATCAATCCTTAAGCATATGTGTTAAGCTTCTTGCTTTACTTGCGAAAGATCCTGGGTTCAAATCCCCAAAATACTTTTTTCTCTTTTTTCATGACATTTCTTGTTTTACAGACTTTTTTGGCAAACTTATATAAAATTAAAATATATAAATTACATCAAAAAGTTTGATAATTCTGCATAGTAAAATTTAAAACAAGCATGTTACAAGATGTTATCCAAGCAAAACTGGACGGTAATCTTGTGAATGTATGTGTATGTATAGTATGATATATTCATTGTAATGCTGCGTTCATGTTATGCTTAAGTCCTTCTGGTCGTCCCCGTTGGATAAACACCCGACTGCAAACATGGAGATCGAAGATTCGAACACTAGATGCAACGTATGTTCTCCGTGGCAATATGTATAAGTATAATGCACTCAAAGGTATTTGTTCCCTACCTTTGAGCATTCATATGGGCAGTTATCAGTAGCTTGCGGAAGAGCAGGTTGGTACTGATTGATAACCCAGGAACTCTGGTTAGGTCAACAGACTGTCTGACCTGTCATACAGGAGGCGCAGTGGTCGAGGGGTAGAGCGCCTCACTCCTGATCCGAAGGTCGTGAGTTCGAGCGCAGTTTAATCACGAACTTCACAATCCCTAGATTTGGCTCGAGTACTGGTTGGTAAGCCAGTAGGCAGTCACCGAGAGTGACTAGTATAAGTTGTAAGAACTAGTTTCACAATCGATGTAAAATAAATACGTTTAATCTAAACTAAAGGTCATACTGTTGAATAACGACGATTCTAGTCACATGGTTGTTTATATCCGTTTTCTTTAAGAAATGTTTATTATCATCATAAATGGTTTATTTAATTACGTATTATACATTATGATTAATATGTAGTATTACTGAAATCCAGTATATTTCACGCCCACTACTAAGTGTAACTATTTATATCTCCTCCCTGTAAGTTATCTCCTCCCTGTAAGTTACCTAAGTCATTATATTTTAAAACTGAAATTCTGTCAATTTTGTAATCAAAATCATATCTATTCGTAAAAAAAAGAATTTATTAAAAAATGTAAGTAGATTCTGGCATCTGAAAAAATGAATATTTTTATCGGTGAGGAAGAGGGCCAATTAACATGAAAAATACTTTGATTTGTCAACCTCACAGTCTAGACTACAATAAATAATAAGTTGTAGCATAAAAGTACATACTTATAATCAAGACAAAATCCCTCTGTAATGTTAATATGTTTATATAGATGATTCTCGGATTAATATTTACGTCTCATAGTTAATACGTGGATGTCTTATTAATCAATTTCGCAATTATGACAAGTACCCGAACTTACGTTGTATGGTTTTAATACGACGCTTTATAACTACGATGAACGATGATATATAAATGACTTAATCACTCGTAGCGATGTCCCTGTAAATGTGTTTTATCGCGTCGTCCGAGACAAGGCGACACGTCTTGTATTTCGGGGCTGTTTTCTGACCCCTCACTGTATGTGTCCCCTGGTCCTTTTGTTGTTTTCTGACCCCTCACTGTATGTGTCCCCTGGTCCTTTTGTTGTTTTCTGACCCCTCACTGTATGTGTCCCCTGGTCCGTTTGTTGTTTTCTGACCCCTCACTGTATGTGTCCCCTGGTCCGTTTGTTGTTTTCTGACCCCTCACTGTATGTGTCCCCTGGTCCGTTTGTTGTTTTGTGCCCCCTCACTGTATGTGTCCCCTGGTACGTTTGTTGTTTTCTGACCCCTCACTGTATGTGTCCCCTGGTACGTTTGTTGTTTTCTGACCCCTCACTGTATGTGTCCCCTGGTCCGTTTGTTGTTTTGTGCCCCCTCACTGTATGTGTCCCCTGGTACGTTTGTTGTTTTCTGACCCCTCACTGTATGTGTCCCCTGGTGCGTTTGTTGTTTTCTGACCCCTCACTGTATGTGTCCCCTGGTCCGTTTGTTGTTTTGTGCCACTCCCCCTGTAGCTCTGTCTAGGAAAGTTTTGATATGTGGATGTGGTCCTTCCCGGCTCCATATTTTTCCACTTTAAATACATGTTATTACAAGCGATTTAAACAAATACAATAGATACTTAAAACGTCATTAAAAACGCAACTAATATAATTTCAATTTATCTTCATTCTGTTCAAAGTTTTAAACGCGTTTGATCGTTACAAACGTGTCAATCGTTCATCATAATGAAATCAAACTATGACCCTAGTATTCATATTTCATAATTGATTAAGTTTAGGAAATTAGTTTTGAGAAATATTATATAACTGTTTCTTTAAAATGTCACCGTGTTGACACGGACAATTTATAGTTGCGTTTTTATTGGCGTGCAGTATATATATATTATATGGGGAATTACTAATACTTAATTTAAATATGTATGAAATAACTGTAAATCCGAGTAGGAAAATTGTTTGGATGTAAAAGTGATCCTATTGGAAATAAATTGATTTAATTTAAACATGATTTTACTACAGTGTTTGATGGATTTCGTAATTAGATAATAGCTGCGGCCGTGGTCCAGTGGTTAGTGCGCTGGACTTGTAACCCGGCGATCTGGGTTCGATTCCCGGTCGCGGCAGGTCATACCCTACTATGAAAATTTGACATGTGGAGAAGTTGCTGGCTCCTTGTGGAAGGGTAAGTTAGTACTGGTAAGAATTCAGTCCAGGAAAAACTGGTTAGGTGAACCGGCCGCCGTATATAACTGGAATATCGTTGAGAAACGGCGTTAAACCCGATGAAACAAACAAATCGTAATTAGATATGTGCATGGTAATATAGCCTCTGCTTGCTCAGGTATAGGCCTATATGCAAGTCTTTCATTGTGACTTTTTTCAGGTATTCATCAGCATGACCATATATTTTCGTATTAAATAATGAACGAAACCTAAATAAAGCATTGGTTTGGGGTTGGATACTAGAACTAGTTAGTTCTGGATTCCTTGTTCTTATTTATTTGATTTAGCGATTATTTCGAAACAATGAATTCGGTTTGGTCACTAAGTGGCTCTTTATAAGCGATATATTACTATGCAGGTACTTAAATGAAGTAGTCAACACGTCCTATAGTCCTGTTATTTTGATATTTTAGCACATTATCAGTAGAAAATGCCACTAAATAATATGCAAACTTCAAACATGGATTTGTGTATAATAAATTAGATATTTATGTCGGGTCTACAGTTCCAAATCAACACAGATTACTTTGGTATGGCAAAGTCAATCTATTTAGCTACGAAGATTTAAAATGGCGCTTACCAGTTGCGTCGCTTTCAAAGTTTTTATCCTAGCGGATCAAAATATTTCTTTATACACGAAACTTACCCTGGATATAAGATCGTCTGCTTGGTATTCACGTTAGATAGCAGTCCTAATGATACATCCCTCATATACAAAGCTATATCACAATGCTAGAGTATGCGGGCGTTTGTTAAATGAAGAACAGCACGTTCCAATTACCATCTGTGTCTTTAATTGATTTTACAAGCAAAAAGCTTAAAATGAAATATCTTTAATTTATTGTATACTTGAAATAAACCATTAAAATTGTCAGGTAAATATGTGAAGTAAACTTTCGTTTCTGTAATCATGGAGAGTTATCTTGACGAAAGAATGGAGGGTATTTATAGACTTGTCAACTAAATTTAGCAATTTGGTTTGCAATTAAGTCGATCTGAATAACCACACAAGAGTTGTCAGTAAATCATTTTGTATTATCAATTTCGTATAATCTATTTTTATAAAACCCAAACTCTCAAATAATCCGTATTCTTGGCTTCGATCTTTGGGTGTTAAATCTGAGTTCAATGATATAAAATTAACCATTATGGTTGAAATACAGTCAGTAAGTGCAGACACACAAAGCACCGATCTTGTTAAATCAGCGACTTAAATCAGAAAACATAACCGTATCTGTTATTCGGAATTGAAAATTTTCAAAAAATTATTGTATCATATTTTGTTAACAAAAACTCTTATAGAGAGAAAATTTGACAAAAATGTCGATTTTCCTCCACATGTGGAGAAGTTGCCGGCTCCTTGTGGAAGGGTAAGTTAGTACTGGTAAGAATTCAGTCCAGGAAAAACTGGTTAGGTGAACCGGCCGCCGTATATAACTGAAATATCGTTGAGAAACGGCGTTAAACCCGACGAAACAAACATCTGATAGAGAGATGAACAGAAAGGCAAATAGTGCTGCGCAAACCTTTGGTTGAAGCCCATTTAAGCCGTTGTGGAGAGGCAAAACTTTTCTGCGGGATGGAGACCCTCCCACACATACCCACCATTCGCAGCATTGCTGCTCGTCTCGCACCTACGATGCTCACACTTGGCGTACACTTCAAAACCGTCCAGGTACTCCCCTAAGGAAGATGATTCCTCTGGAGAGGTTGCATTTGAGTTAAAATATTGATGCGGAAAACGTTTCTGTGTTTACTTCTATAGTTTTATTGGAGAGGCGAATAGCATAAAGGCACGTTAGATATCCACACGTATGAATGCGTACTCGGAAACAAGTCACTGCGAGCCTGCTAAGTAATCAAGGAATAAATGTTGACCAGTTATAAGAGTATAAGATGAAATCTCTTTGCATCAAAAAAAATATTCACTGGGATGAAACAGTATCAAATGGTTTGTTCAGACAAAGACCAAACTACAGTCTTTGGTTCAGTCAATAAAGAACTCGACTATCAATTTGGAGATCAAAGGTTCGAATCCTGGGCGAGCGTATTTTCTATGCAACACTTTGGCTGAAGATAATACATCCTAAGCAACCTGTCCTTCACCTCTGGTTCATGTAGGGAAGTTGTCGGGTGTTTGCGGGAGAACCGGTAAGGACAGGTTGGTGACCCTGGAACACTGGTTAGTATTGATGGCGCGATTATCGAAAATAATCGAAAAATCGTCGCTTCACATCATATGTCGGCGACGACAATCGATTATGAACTACAATAATCGATTATAATCGGAAATTGTGACTGAAGTGTTATTTCAAATTTTAAAGAAATACCCGGATCTACATTCAAATCTAGTAAATGCGTGTACATCTAGTCAATAGTAATCAAATATTTCATGATTGAATGATAAAATGTTCTTTTGATTTAAGAGTAATGTAAAACCCCATTGATGTTAAATGTAGTCAAAAAAGGGATAACAAATGTGTATACATGAATTAAACTGTCAGCATTATACATATACATGTAATTAAAAGCTAAATATTTCGATTATTTTCGATTCGATTATCGATTATGAGTTTTGAAAATGATCCGATAATCGTTAATGAAATTTATTCGATTATCCATCACTACTGGCTAGGTCAAGTGACCGCCGTACATGAGGCGTAAACACCAACATCAATCCATATAAATAAAATCAAAAATCACTCATACCCAATGTATCGGTATGAAACACATTATAAGTCGATATATCGGATACGAATGAATTTTTACTTTCACATATATTAATACGTACTTCTTTTGAATTGTCAGTTTTTTATACAAAAGAAACTAACTACACTTACTACATTTGAACACGCACGGTCAAGTTTCATTCTCAAATTTTATGGAATTACGTAGACATACAAATTAGATATTCATAATCATGATGGTAATGTTGTGCCTATAGACAACACGTACGCTAGAACAAGCGTTTTTATATACAATATGATAAAAGTAACGTACTTGAAGGCCATGAAAAGAAGCTTTAAAATGGCTCTAGTCAAGGACAGCGCGTTTTTAAATGTACACTCAGTGTACTAGAAGAAAAGTCAGTTACACTGTTTGGCGCCAATTTGCATAACCGAAATACCAAAGAAAATAAAAAAAAAAAATTTCATTTTTAATAATAAAACGAGTTTGAATACGTTACAAAATTACTGTTTTGTTAAAAGGAATTTAGGAACATCAACTACCCACCCGATTAATGAAACGTTAATACATGTTAAGATAGGCAGTAATATATCATAGCAGTGGATTTAGTATTAACTTATTTATCACGAGAACAAATTAAATGTTATTGTCATCATAAAAAACACGTGTTTGCATAGTTCCGTTTCATAAGTGTTGGTAGCAGCGAGTAAATATTACCGCAGTACTTTTTTATCCGCTTCATTAAAAGTCGGACGAAACTAAGAATATCGTTAACTTCATAAATTAAATTTTCTACAGCGCTGCAACTGGTGTCTATCATTGGTATTTAATTTTAGCCGGATTCAGACGCTTTCAAATGCTTCGTAATTAATAGCGCGCTGAATCAAATGCTCGGTTATAAATGACGTCACGTGTTTAAAGAAACATGACCTTAAGGTCAGACGATAAAATCTTCATCTTTTGATTTAATGAATGTTATGCCCCTTGTTCGGCACAAACATAGAATTGTTTGAATATAAGCAGATAAACAATCCCGAATGTACAAAGGCGGCTGTACAATTTCAAGATTACGCGAGATTAAAATGGTTTTCGCCATTTGTATTGCAAAGGAAGTTTTGAAGTGGGATATTAAAATTGCCTTTGAGGGGGGGATTATAAACTTGAAATTATATAATCACAAAATATATAAAGTTTACTTAAAAATCTGCGCTCCGAAACTTTACAACCTCCGCTGTCTAGGAAGTTATAGCGTAAAATACGAAAACTTACTGTTTAAGAAATAAACAAACAATAAAGTGGTCTCTATTGTTGTTATAGTAACCATTTGAAGTTTAGTTACACCTATTATGTAATACGATAGACATGACTTTACGTGTTTCAATGTATATACAATGAATTTACTAGGGCTTATAAACAGTCACGTGACTGATGTTTGCTATAATTAGCATTCTAGTTTATTGTTTCCCAACATCCGGTGTAGTAAAGAAAGGAACTCTAATTTCTCAAGCGGTCAACATTAACCGAGGCTTCTCATTTCTGGCTGTAATGAGACTCATCTATGATTAACTGAGCTTGAAAAATATTTTATACTAAGCCTTAAAGATGTACTCGGCTCATCTGAACATAAACTGTTTGAATTGGTTACAATGGCTACAACATCTCTAATACGAACTATCGCAATGAATAACCGACTGAACACATCTTTAATGCCATATTACGAACATACACAACATATACTGATCATTATATGAGTTCATTCTTAGTTAGTGCATGCTTATTGGTGTTTTAACTATGGGAAATATATTTTTCATGTTTGTTTAGGTAAGCAAATGAACACAAAAGAGCATACTATTCCTTAAAAGTTATGCTATGGTTCATAATGAAGAAAAATGCAATAGTTTCATATTATGAAAAGGCTGACAAATGGGAATTAAATGCCTTTAAAACATGTCTGCAGTGCAACACGAATGTATATTTTCCACATCATCAAAACCATAGACATTTTAGCGGACAGTGTCTGGGATCTTAACAGTTTAAGCCCCATTCTCACTGTCCCGGTACTGGTCCCGGTATCTCCCGGTGAAAAATAGCCGGTATACGGGGAATGTCCGGGACATTTTTGCCGAAATATCAATTGCATTATCACATTCCCGTCGTTGTCCCGGAGTGCCCCCCGGTTTATAAGCCGGATGTCCCCGTTTGATCCCGGATTACCCCGGTTAGTTCCCGATTTGGCACGGTTCATTTACGGTGTCGCGCCGGGGTGTTTCCCGGTCCATCCCGGTATAACCCGGTGTGACCCAGGTCGTGTCCCGTTTGAACCCGGTATAGCCCCGGTCATGTGCCGGAAAAGGCCCCATGGGCACTCCGGTTGCCCCCGTTGGTAACCGGATAGTATATATACCGGGACCACCCCCAGATTACCATGGACTATCACGGTAGAGTCACGGTAGAGATCCGGCCCTGCACCGGCGTATACCGACAATTTTGCCGGACAGGCCCGGATCACGCAGGTTTTGGATATTTCTCCCGGTGTCTGTCGGTTGTATTAAACATTTTAAAACATTCGGGACGGTCTGCCGGATCGAGCCGGAACAACAGGGTTCATTACGGATCATCCCGAACTTCTACGATGCCGCCGCGGTTGTCTTCCCGGTTTGACAAGGTTTCCCCGAACCATCATCCGGGACGTACCGGGGCGCCAATCCGGGACAGTGAGAATGGTGCTTTAGTACATTTATGTCGTAGAGGGGATGACTTCGTACTTGAAAAAGATCTACATTGAAAACACATGTCCATCAACATACACTCATATACAGTATGTGTCTATTGCAAAGACCATAACATGTATGTGTGCGCCAACTACCCTGTCACTAAAATGTTAATATGTATGGCCTATGTACTAACATACCAAGCTAAATAATTAGACCACCCCGCTATTAAGACCAATTTTGTTAAGTCCCCTTAAGAGGTCCTAATATAGGGGTTGTATTGTAAATTACATTAACTGTTAACCGGGTGTTTTATCAACACCAAAATTGCATTGCGAATTACCATCGGATCAAGGTGCGTCTGAGACAGCAATTTCACAACTCCGTGAACAGATGTGTTATAGAGAAGAAAACTAGGTTCTAGCATTATATCATAATCAAGAATATTGGCTTACTTTTGTGGGAATTAAAGTATTTCTAAAACAAGTCAGAAGTCAATCTCCATGTTCATATAAGTTGATAACGACTTTATGAAATTATAAATGTCTTTCAAAATCTAGAATCGACAAGACTTTTTTCTACGCGACACTATCATGATAAATGAACGTCTTGACCATACTATCATAAATATAGTCCAGAATTTTACGATTAGTGTCATGTTTATGTTTTACAGACACCATTTTCAATTAAGGTCACACGTCGGTGCTTTGACAATCTCGCGTAGCTTTAAATGTCTTCAAAAGAACACACAGGAGCTTTGCTACCTTCATGTCGTGTATCGAAGCTTATCGCGAAGTGAAAATGACTACCTTAGAGATGGGAGCATTCGGCAACGCTACAAACGCTACAGTTTTTGAATCAATACCGGTGTTGCTCGCTGGTTTTAAAGGTATGAAAAGAAATGAAGAGATAAGGGGAAGATATTTTGACACTCCGATTTACTAGACTATTATGCTTGTGTTTACTTGCGATATGTACTGACATTTGAGCTGATAGACTTAATTTGTCTGCCCGAAACATATGGTATGTTTTGGATTCGCAGACCAAAAAGTTTTAATTTTGAATTTGAAAAGTAAATAAAAAAGGAAGCTAGTAAGATATTGCATTTTTCGTCTGCCAAATTTATCTAAACTACTGATATTTAACGCGTGCAAGCAAATAGAACAAATAAAACTAGCTTAGTGGTATAAATGTCATGATTAAGTTTTATGAATGGTATTTTATTTATATATCTAAAAATCCTGAATAGCCAGGAAGGGCCAATCCTGGTCAGATTATATTTATTCTGGCCATTTCTGGTCCATTGTTTTACTAACATACGCGTTCTTAAATAAATCTACTAATTTCAAAAGCAATATGAACACAATGTGATATTTATCATTAAATGTTAGATAATATTTTAATTCCTTACACGTAATGAAAATTATGAAAAAAATGTAATTAGATAATTTGAAATGTGGCGAATTTGCGGCAAAAAATATTTTAATCTATAAAAGTATGATATTAATAGTGTATATACGTATATGCTACTATTTGATTAATTAAAACAAACTGAATTATTTAGCGTGGGACATATATTTTATCCATTGCAGTATACACTCAGTACAAAAAGAAACGCGAATGATATATTAACCTGACTCCTGGAAAATACAAAACAAACAATGAACATTTCATTCATCATTATAGACAATCACCACTAATATTTCATCAGTATCAAAAAAGTCACAGAATATCATCAGTGCAAACACAATCACTACTTAGTCATCAAAACCACGAAAAAGGGAGAAATTTACATTTATTTTGTACTAGTTGCGCAATACACAGTTTAACACAAATAAATAACTGAATGAAATGAAATATTATATCAAAAAGAAACATCTACTATTTTATAGCTAAGTGTTTTTTATAGATACTAATACATCAAAAAGTTCGTATAAAATTGCCGTGTGAAACCATGCCTTTCATAAAATACTTTTGATGTAACATAATAATTTAAGTGTGCCAATTTTAAAAGTGCTATAATTACTCTTAAGCACAAAAAGCGAATTTCCAATCTTACGCGATCAGTGTAACAATTGCATGATACATCGCGTAATCGCAACTTACATAAACTAAGACATTGAAACCACTTCGTCGCTTAAACAAAATAATCAACTTTAAAAGAGTTTCTATCTATTGATTAATACTTTTATCAAGATTTGGACACAGTGCATGGTACAAATTAATGTAACAATCATTAAACTGAATAAAGAAGTATTTACAAACGATCGGCGTTTAGATCAAAAACGGAAATACCCTTCAACAGGTGGTGAGTTTGTTACAAAAGAACAGTGCGGACAAGATGTTTCTAAATCTTTAACTAATTCGAAATACTTGGAATGTAACATCAATTAATTTTCTGTCTATATCATGTCAAAGACACACGCTGACCCAAGCGAAAGTGGAC
This sequence comes from Mactromeris polynyma, assembly GCA_032209605.1. Lineage (NCBI taxonomy): Eukaryota > Metazoa > Mollusca > Bivalvia > Venerida > Mactridae > Mactromeris > Mactromeris polynyma. The sequence goes on along the minus strand of JASFXZ010000006.1, from coordinate 18,578,950 downwards.
ATTTGCCCGCATGCCTATTAAACGCTTATCTTCAAGCTGTCAAATTATCAGAGAGGCAAACACGGGACCAACAGTGATAAATTCAACGGTAGTCTTATTCACAACCAAGCTAGAACAAACAAATGGGCACAGTGTTATGTGTGTGATACCAAGACGTATATACCGGTATTTTGAGATTTAAAATTTAAAATGAGTCAGATTTATAAACATTGAGGTCAAAGGTTTCCATTTTGGGACGGTACAAGCAGTGAAGACTAAATGTTTTGGGCAATCAACGCCTAGCTTGTGTAGAGAGGAATTTAATATCTTTTTCGAAGAGATTTTGTGATTGGATAAATTTGCATTGATAGTGTTACGTTAAAGAATCATTTGTTTTGAATCAATATGTATAGCGGGACAAGACAATTGTAAAGATAGTGTTGAAGAGTTTAATAAGTTTGACAGACGGATACAAATAGCTTTGCTCTGTTTGTATATCAGGATTGAAATACGGTAGAAAAATTCAAAGTTTACTCGAAAATATATACAAATAAAACGTATTCATTGAAGTTAAATTGTGATATAATTAATTTTAACTAGTGTTTTTATGTACACAAAATAAGTGTAAATGTTACAAATGGAAGGACCTAGCGCTTATTACAACCAACCGATGCAATATGCGCATGAAAATTATAATTCTGTAAGCACTGCATATCATTCGGCTCAGCAACCAGCATGTGTGTACGCCAGGAATACAGCCAATGGTGGTTACGGTGGACAGCCGATGTCAGTTGTAGAGCATGGCTTACAGGGACTTAGCCAAGGGAGCCCGCATATTCCACACAACAACCATGGGGTCCAACAACAGCAACAAGCGTTACAACACATCAACGCAGGTTCGGCTCAAGCACAGATGACAAATCCATCGCCGGCTCACATGCAGAATGTTCAAAGTGCTCACCATCAGCTGGCTGTATCGCAGATGCAAATGACGACGCCACCACCCGCTCATCAACCACAAAATTCCACACAAATGTCTCAAGATGTTGATGACAACGGTTTGCATAGTCCACAAAAAAGTCCGAATTCAAATCTGCAGTTTCCGTGGATGAAAACAACAAAATCTCACGCCGCTCAATGGAAGGCACAGTGGCCAGGTATTTACAAATTTAGCATCTTGACGAAAGAATTAGTATCTTTAAGCCATTTAAGAAAACCCGCAAAAAAAACATTGTATTTAGGGTTGATTACACATTCAAGAAAACGTGCTAGATCACTGTCATTCTTACTCATGAACTATTTGAAACAAAGCGTGGAATATTCTAAAATTTAACATAAAAAACGTCCGAACACATTATAAGTATCATTCAGGACATAAAGTAAACGAATTAACAACTACTACTACTATGAAGGCAACATGGAACAACAACACGCCAGTGTAATATTGTCATACCATTTTGACTAATTTATATAGAATTTATAGTTAACAGTCAACTTTTAGTATAAGTACCTGTGTGTTAAACGTGCAATTATGATGTGTAGTTGTTCATAATATGAAAAAGTAAAAATGAACTTGTCATAGATAGAATAGTCTTTTAGAAATGTTCATTTTTGTTGTATATTTTGGCATTCTTTCAGGTCTAATACCTTTTTTTTACTAAGAATTATAAGTGAGACGTTCTATATCATAATTGGATAATTCTATCATTCTTTCTGAATATTTCGAACTGATATTTTATACTTATAGATCACACAAGGACCGCACAGTGACTCATATCTCAGCAACATTACACATATTTCTAATAAAATAGAAATATATGCACTTTCAAATATTCTTATTAAAACGGAAATGTACGCGTAAATATGTTCATCCCTTATCAACGGGTGCGTTGTTAAAACCTTTTAAATCATAAACTTTCTGAAAATTTACAACATAATCTTTTCATTAGTAATGTCCAAGAATACCATACATTTTTCCGTGTGTTTTAGTTGTTGACCAGGGACAATGTGGCCACCAGGATATGTGATAAGGCTCGTAACAAACGAGTGTATAAACATGTTACCACATATGAAGTTTTTGGTATTTGTTTGAATTTCTCTCAACCCATTTTATTTCATTTTATACAGTATTTGGTTAAATCTTTAACTATTGTTATGTTGTTAATACAGATTTCCGGGCCTGCAACTGTTAAGAGTAAATAAAACAGTATATTTTTGTATCACAGAAATGCGTAATTGCTGTTCAGATTTGTGTCCAATGCTTTATATTTGATTCATTAAAATACACTTAATTGACATCATAATTTGAAAACAATAAAACAGTGCTATCATTAAACAATAGTTTAATTCGGTTCAATACTTAAAACAATACAGTTGGAATTATGTTGTATAGATTAAACAAGTTAAGGCGTCTTTCAAAATTCACAACACCACAAAACCCTCTTTCAAATCTCGTTAAATCCCTCGTCACACGAATCAGTGTGAATGCGTTCCATACAATACTATCAGTATATTCTGTAAGTATAATTAAGTAGCATAATCAGGATATTAAGGTTCCCGACAACACTGATATGCTTCTACAGTCAAATACTAAGATCTGCTTCAATTTAAGGTATCGACCGCTACGACCATCATCTGATGGAGACAATCCAACATACACCAATCTGAAGGATTTTGAGAATATTTCATAGATATTTCTTTCATTAATTTATTAAAGAAAAATATAATAGATTACTATTGTGTTTAAGGTTAATAGTATCCCCGAGCTCATTTTTTATAAATCTGATAAAACCCACGTTGTTATCATTTTGTCCTAATTGGCTAAGTATTTATTTTGATATTTGAATATGGTATGACGCCTTTCAAAGTCAACATATCAAACTAGATTAAAATAGCATCCTAAATCCGAACCATTAAGTTAATTTTGCGACATGAAAGATACCACAAAACTAAATAAGACTACCATACTCGATAGAGTAAGAATAAAACTAATACATTCGTAAGGAACGAACCCAGACACCTTTTCACGGATTTTGTCACTTATCAAGTGTACATTGACGTAATTGCAAAATGATTTTCACGTAACTAAACCAGAATCAATCTGTTAAAGAGACATAAAACAGTATGACAGTGCAGAATTTGTAAAGCGAGTGATATACAATATATTAAAGTCTAGTTTGAAGTCTTCCTTTACGGTTTTAAACTTGATAAGTCGCTAAACACAAAATAAACCTATTGTTAAAGACTAAGTCTTAGAAATGATAAAAACGATGTAACCAAATAGGAAATAAACAAAAGCAATTTACACCACAAAAGCGGGTCGTAGTAGTAATAATTGGCACTGATAAAATTAATTAAGTACCCACTTGAAAACCATTATAGAATATTTTTCAAATACATCAAATGCTTCAACACATACGTGGACATTTTCTACACCGTAAAAATGGTTCACAAATAAGCATTAAAAAACAAATGTACGGAGAATAAGAATGAATATTTCTATGTATACATTCAAGACCTGCTATCATATTTATAATTTAAATAAGCTATTTTCGAATTATTCAGACATAAGTTATAAAAAAAAGGACACAGAAATAAGAACAGAACAATTTTTTATTCAGATTCGTGTGAAGTACATCTACATAAACTACACCATTGATGTACATATATACATAAGTTGTTCCGGGTTAGAAAATTATCCTCATGTAACGATGGAACCTTAACTTGGACAGAATACGATACATACATACTAGCAATATTGACGGGTGAAATTACTGTAATCTTACACATTCTTACATTGCATTGTAAAAGCCTACTTTAAATCATGAAACAAGTATGAGTTTAAGTAATTAAAACTCTCCCAATTTGCAACACAGCTCTTCGCTTACATATTTGTATGCCATAACAAGATACTTGAAAGTTTCACTATCTTGGATATCTCGCTATAATTGTATAATTACAAATTTCCTGTGGGAACAGAATCCAGTTCGAACATACTTTAGGTAAAAAAGTCATTCAGTATGCAACATTCGAAACGCCGCCATACCAATGTTTACAAACTGCGCCAGTAAACATTCGCTGCGTATAATATTGAAAATTGTTAAGTAACTGTTTGTTTACTCTAAAAAACTCAAATATATATACATTCTATTGTATAGTTAATCAATCAATTATGTGGTTCTCATTTACGACCATTTACATTCAACTGAAAATATCTAGATTGACACAAAGTGCAGTGTTCTGATCATGAAACATTTATTTAAAGGTTATGGCAATACACATATCACGGACAAACAGTACCGAATATGCACATCCTTTTTAGTACATGCGCCCATTTTTAATTTGTTCCAAGTAAAAACTCGCTGGCGTTCTGACACGTCCTCCTATTAAGGTGATTGGCCAACCAACTGTCCAAGACAAATAAAATATAACAAGCGATGAGATGAGAATTTGATCATAATCACGTAGAACTGACGATTATCTATTTTTACAGATGTTCAAAAGGTTATACAATATAATAGGCGCTCAATTGTGTTTAAATTTATTTTCATATAACTTAAACTCTCCGTGCTTTATCTCTTGCACTGAACACGCTGGTCACACTAAGTGTTGCCACCAGATGATCTTATACACTACGTGCCTTCATTAGGAATACAGTAACTGGGTGATTCCTTTGAAACCTGTTCAGTGTTAAATATGTTTATTTGAAATATCTTTTAATGAATGTTGAAAATAGTAGAGTTTGTGTAAAATAGAATAATCAAATACAGTAATTTCGTTGTTGGTGTGGCTACCAATATCTCAGCCATGCATTGCAGTATGTATCCGAATATCAAATATTGTTTAAAAACCACTCGGGTGTATGTGACATCGATTGTTAATTTAATAAATTGCTAACCGGTATTCATTTAACAGATACATTTCAATGAAACTAACTTCTAGCTAGTGCTAGTTTGTAATCGGGAATAATCTTATTTATATGTCAACAATGTTTCAATACTGTTACATAAAATAACGTGGTTTACATGGTTGGACTTACAAATTAGCTACTATAGAAATTCTGTATTTGTAATCGAAAGTGAATTATGTGATGCTTTAGATAAAAGAATTGGAAATTAAGATAACACTAGACACTTATAGATATAGGAATATCATACAAACATTTTAACAACATACAGTAGAAATAATCATATGTTCAACATATACAATAGTACATGGACACCTATCTACCTTTTCTGCACGCACCTATACACGGAGAAAAAGTCATAACTAAACAAATATATGTGAAATGAAAAATAAAACTAATTGGGATCAAATAATAAAGCGAACATGAGCTTGGATAAAAATAGAATGGGTATTTCAAAAAGTGAGTTAACAATGTAAAATGCTACTAATGTACAACTAAAGGAACTAGGGATAGGAACGAGTAACTGAGTATTCGGTTTGTCGGTCTATCCACCGACTATCTGGTAGTACAAATAGTATTTAATATTTGGATAAACATAAACATTTACAGATACCAACAACATATTTGACATCGAATATTGTGAACAAGTTGCTGCATCAAAATTTCTCATACAGAACAACAAATTTTACACATAGAAACACGAAGCATCCTTTTTCAAAAACCACAGCTAAACGCTCTAACTTACATTTGGCATAACTAGACAGTCATGTTATTAAACAAGTCAATAGTAACGAAAACGTTTATACCACGATTACAATAAAAAATAAGGTGACATTCGTTATACATATGTTTTTATTACTGCCCAGTCCAAAATGTCATTGTAGCCCTTTTGAAAATATAGCTATCACAAATTGATCATACCAGTATCTAATGACATTCGCATTAAGCTATGAAATGTGTTTTAAATACCTTACCATGCTTATGTAAGTTCCTTACAATCACTATAGGAAATGCTTGAGTTGCCAGAATGATGTCAGTTTAATCCGAAATCGGAAACATCCCCATGAGTGCGCAATTTTACCGTTAAAGAAATGTACCATCTTAAAAGATTTGTGTGTTCAACTTTCTAAAATACAATGTATCCCAATAGAAGTAAAATTATTCTCAAAATCCTAGTAGTTAGTTATTACACGCCTGACATCTACAATGTAAGACCAAGTTGGCGTAAGGGCATGTTGTATTCATTCTGCTGAGCAGAATATTATAAATGTTGCAAGCATTGAAATAGAAATTAAGTAGAAAATGAAAGAGATATTTATATTCTATATGGCAATATAAGAGAAATAAAGTATCCAGCGAACGATGGATAGAAAATAAATATGTTCAAACGGAAATTAATACTGGTAATAATAATTTATCTCCAACAAAAAGCTCGTTCGTGGTGACTAAATCGTGATTAAATCCTACTGGGACGATGGGAGAGTTTAAATAAATGGACGCCATCTATTGTTAAAGCATTCAATGATGAAGTTTGTATGCCATTTGATATACTTGATGAAACGGTGTTAGGTTTTTTTGGTAATTTTCTTACGAAATTGATTTGTTTACAAATTATTCCAAAGACTTTGTCACGCATTCAGAATGCATTGATAATGAAATTATACATTACTCGGACTTTTGCCAAGAAAATGTTGATAACTTCAGATTATTCTTTTCATACACCAATTACTGAACATTGGTACAAATTCAAACAATCAACTGCTTAAAAGTAGATTTGTTTTATACTTCTTGAATTACATAAATTTCAACTTGATAATTAGAAAACTGAAATAAAGATTGTTATTTTTCGTCAATATGAATGGTTCAGATGTTTCTTCCATTACATAAGTGAATTATAATAACAAAAGATAAAGATAAATACTTCTGTCAACATGCGTAACACTGACCAAAGAGTTTTGTTCGGTAGAATACGGGTCCCTAATTTACATGATAGATAATAAGATACAACACTTAATTTTGGTCGGGTTTGTTTTACAAGAGCTAACTGTACAACTAGTTAACTGTCAAAGTATGTAATTAAAACGTTTTTTTAACCATTCCTTTATTTGTTACAAATTACAAATCGGTAAAAAAATGTTAACTATTCCTTTATTTGTTACAAATTACAAATCGGTAAATAAACCACTCATTTATGTTTTTGTTGTTACTTTATTCGGATAATATCGTCGATGAATTTTAGTAACATTTTGATAGTTGGCGACTTAATTTTGAGAACGTTGCGCCACATATTTATCAATCCACTCATGGATATCAAGGAGTTATTACTACATCGGACATCCCTTTATTGTTATTTTTTAATCGATTCTGTATTTTCTGGCTCGCTACAAATTATCTCTCACTTAGGTTATTCAATTAATTCCACAACGTTATGAGGATTGTTTTATACAATTTTAACATTGATGAGACCACACTTTATTGTTATATTTATAATCGTTTCTTAATTTTCTAACACGCTACCATTTATCTTGCACTTCAATTAATTCAAGCATGCTATTAGCATCTTTTAAACAATTCAACATACATCAGACGTCTCTACATTGTTATTTTTCAAAGTGTTTTTGTATTTTAAATCAAAATCATTATCTCCCATTCAGTTCATTCAATTAATTCAACTACGTTATTAGGGATTTTTTAAACGATTTTAAAATTTCAGCACATACTGATTTCGTAGCTTGTGTCACCTAAGCCTGTATTTGTGAAACCCGAAACAGTGCTGACCCGAATGAAGATAAGACTTAAGATCATGACGCGAAAGCAACATTTTTAAATCTCTGGTATCCAGCTGCGATATTTGGATATGGATCACATTTTCTCTGCTGGAATACCCCTTTAGTTTAAATTTCAAGCTCTTTAAGACCGTGCATAAGAACGTGTCACTGTTATATGTTGCGCGCATATGCATGCATGGCGGCTACCAGTCCAATCCTTACATACCTACCTTAACCTATAATGTTATTTATCACTGATGTCGGATAAAATTGTCCATCTAAATCTATTGCGTTTTATTTAAGCGATCATTTCTTTCCGTCATGCTGTGTTAGTCAACAAACTACCCTGGTGAATAGCAAATATAGAACCATTTGAAGATCAGACAAACAATAAAACTTAAGCGTTTATTTTTGTTCCTGTCTTCGATATATTGTACTTGTTATTGTTCATCTAAAAATAATAACCATAGAAACAGATAAAAACTAGCCTTAAGTTTCCTCTGTTTCGTACATTGCGTATTTAGACAATCATATACTTTTGTGGTTAGGGTATACGGCAGGAGATGAATAATTTTATTAGTCTTGCTGTCAAGTTGATAGCATTATATAAGAAGGAAAAGAAACCTGAGGAAACAGTGTAAGAGCTATTAATCCTGATAATTGTTAAGATTTAAACGTACAGATGTACATACATTTGGAACTTTGAAGTGTTTTTTTTTGTAGTTGACTGCACTAGTTGGTTTGAAATAATTAAATATTTGGTGTATATGTGCTGGACGCAACGTCACCTATATTTTGTTTTAAATATACTCACTTTGAAGCAAAAAACGGCCTTTTATATTAATAGCTCTATACAGTTCATTGAATGTCTTACCGTCCGCTTCCTTTTGAACAAAGACTTTTGACGAGTGTTTAAATGTTATAAAGCATGGCGACTTTCAGTTCTGGTAGAGCAGCATCTGCTGTAGACTTTGTATACAAAACATACCACTTAAATTTATTTTAGAACTGTACGAGGGATTTCTGAATACGTGTAAAGGAGCTGTAGTTATATTGCAATGTTAATATTTGTTACTTGGTTTTGTTGTTGTATGTGTTGTACAATCGTGTACGGCATTCATATGTTATACATTTTGATTTCGATTTCATGTGGAGAAGTTGTTTTTGTGAGTGTGGCATGTCCGCGTGACTCGCATTGTCTTTTATGGTGTTGCTCTGTCGTAATGAATTTAATTATCAAATCAAGCTCTTACATTTTTACGTTAGAACATTGCCTGTTTTATAAATTCAGAAAAAACAGGTTTCAGATGTGATTGGGGGTTGTATATAATTGTTATACGTTGGTAATACATTTCGTGATTTGTTTCCATGTTGTTTCATAGTTTAGACCATAGTAAACGGATACCAACGATAAAGTATTGTTTTAAGATATCACGGCCAATCAGTCTACTGAAATATTAAGTATTGTAAAATTATTTTAATTTTTGCAACAAATATTCGTACCAACATATTCTCGTGACTTGAGTGGGAAGGTTATTTGCCCAACAACTCTTTTCCAGCAAGTCCAAAGGTTTTCGTATTAGAAACATAGGATTAGACAAGAACGCATCACAACCCAACATCTTTAACTTCACAAAATGTGTCATTTCACTTACAAACATAATAGAAGTAACACGTATAGGCTTAAATTATCCAGATTTTTACTGAATTCTAAATAATCATGTATTACAGTTTTATCATCAATATTTGATTGCTTCAGTTTCAAAAACATTAAGATGTATGTGTGTTTTCAACTAGCGTTTGTGTTTAGTATTGTCACAGGGTATTGTAATATGGGCGATGAAAATTATTTCAAAACAGAATATGCTGCGTGTTCTTTGCAACAAGTATTAAGACTAAATCTTGTTATATACGTTATACATCTACCGCCACAAAATTCAAATAGGTCGTGTTGTTTAATTATATCAACAATATAAAATACTGTGGGGCCTTGCTTGCTTCTTCAAAACGACATACTCACATGGAAAGAAAGATGTTTTATTTGTTTTGATGCTGTTGTTTTGTGTAACTTGTTTTGGTGTATTGTTGATTTGGAAAAACTGCCAATGTAATAGTAGACATGTAAAGCATGTTCTGGACGCATGGGTTAGGTTTAATTACTGAAATAAAACCAACTCAATTTGTTAACTTTGTAGTATATTACACAAAAGCCGCAATTTGTATCATTTGTACGGGCAGCTGTGGCAAATACAAGATTATTTTTACAAAACAAACGCATATCAGACAGTCTTGTATCAACGGCATTTATCAAAACACTATTTACAAAGTAGACAACACTACAATAAACAGCAAACACTCGACGGTTGAGACGGGATTCAGATATTACACATGTTATTCTGAGCTCAATCACTAAATTACAAATGGGGAAACATTTCTCTGAAACGATTCCAGATTTGCTTTAAGACAATAAGGGAAATCAATGGAGGAATTATTAAAATCTTCCGTACAATTGCAATATGGCTAGCGACAGCGCGACCGCCCGTTGGCCATGTAGAGGAAAATTGCGTAGCAATTAATCAATCGTTGTTTAATTAATTGCTGAATATTTATTTTGTTCATGTCAAATATTGACATCAGCGTGGTGGCCACTTAAACAGTGATTTTATAATGTCAATCTTTGTAAACAGTTCATGTCAAATAAATATTCATGCGGTTTGTTCACGGATATTTATTGCCTTTGAAAGCTTGAAACTGAAACTGTAAATTTGTTGACTATCAATTTGTTAAGGGCTAAACCCTTTTCCGTTGTGTGTTTTGTTTTACGTAAAGCGAAGATATGGCGCAGAATCTAATTAACTCATGACATTTAAAAGTAATTAATAACAAAACTGCTTAATTGATAAATGAAGAAATAGTAAAAACACTACACACTTAATAATTTGAAGATTTTTTCAACGAAATGATACCATGATTAATATGTGATACTTATTAAGATGTGTAACATTTCTGAAATGTTGAAATGAAACGGACACAGTGGTAATACTAATCAAATTTCCCTGAGTAAATAAAGATATGGACATTTATGGAGCTGTACTTACCATGAAATAAAATGGAAAGGCTGTCGGGAATTTTAAACTACAAATGAATCAGTTAAATTTTAATCTATACTGTCAATATATAGAATATAATTATATAGAATTCTGCAATTCAGACCACCTGTCGTAATGACTGAATATGGTCCTTATAGTGAGTCGGTCTTACATTGAACAACTCAACCGTTGCAATAATGTAAGAAATGTCCGGGTGTTTTTTCAAAAACAGCTCTTAGAAGTTTAATAGCAGAAACTATCATAATATCGGTCCCGCCATAATAATATCAGAGACTTAAAAAAGAAAAATAGCTGTTCAGTTTCGTGTTTTTTTTCTACAGGTCTTCAACCCCCAATCCCTTCTCAGTACATTCTTCTGTACCGTTCGCTATCAAACTAGATACCGAGATAAAAGAATACACTGTTTGATCTTGAGAGTGTTTAGAACATTCTGAAACAAATGTGAACTGTACTAAAACTCAACTTCAAGGCGCCAAACTAAATGAAAAAATACACACAAAAACCAACAGCGCCTCCTTAAGTTCAAAGCGGAGTAACAATGAATGTTTAATTACTTTGATTTTGTTTGTTTTTCTGTTTTGCAGACCTCGGAGACCGTATAATGAAAGGACAAATCCCCGGACTGATACAATTAAACTGTAATATACCGAGAGAAAGATTTTCACACCACTAAACTCATTACGATTGGTCGGAGTTTCATTCAAATCGATCTGTTTGTAAAGAAATTCCTAAATCCTTGGAGGTTTCGCTATATTTTACCTTGTATAACTATAGTGTACATTTTCAACTGACAAGGATTCTTTAATCCACATAAACAATGCTATCTGTAGGACTCTGTACAAGGTATATAACAGTCAAACAATGAATATAAGCCGGTTAAAAGAATTTATCACGGGGAATACGCCGATAAATGCTATCCTACATGCTGCAAACAGCTTTAAATTCATCTGCTGTCTTGTATGTGTTGTATTTTTAGAGTTGTAATACGGAGTAACACCGGGTATTTTCCATAAACCATTTTTAAGACACGCGATGCGGCTTTATTCGGTTTACTTCAGTATTTTTACTGACATTTGCAATGCTGTAATTCGCTGTATGGTTATAATTTCTTTCTGTGTTTTAAATGTATGTTATATTTCCCCTTCACCTGTGTAATTCCTTCACGTTATATAGCATTCAGGTTATTTTCTGCCCAGTTTCGGCGTATTGTTGCCAGCTGTTGTGGCTGGTCCTGTTTCTCTTAAATTCTCCTAGTTATTCCTTGTGGTCTGCCAAGGCCATTCATTGCGCCTTCCCTAACGTTTGTTCCCTTGAAACCCCCCCCCCCCAAGTGCCTTATGTTTATGGATTGTTGTTTTCCTGGAGGTGTGTGTGGGGAGGCAATGTCTTATGTATGTGGCGTTCCCTGTAGCAACTTATTCTCTCTCTTTTACGATGTATGACACCACTACAATTAAAAACAATAACATGTAAACATGGCATCTAAAGCATTGCCATTGAGACGTAGCGGTCGATGGGCAGAGCGCCTGACTCCGTCTCTGGAGTCCGTGAGTGTGAATCCCACCTTGGGTGAGGTGGCACCGCAAATTTCACAATCCCTTAATTATGCATGAATGCTGGTTAGTTAGCTAGGTTTGTCATCGAGGGTGATTAACATAAGTTGAAATAAAATATTTGACAACAAATACATTTTAACCCAACTTATTCATAGTTTTATACTTATGTTTAGTACACAACATTGAACTTTCTTAATGTGTCTTAGAACATAAAATGTTAAGTTGGAAATGGTAGGTGATTGTTTTTGTAGGCGGAGGCTTACATACAATAGGCATGGGAAGCATATAGATGCAATTTATCAACAAAGTATCAATAAATGTTATTATTATGTACGAGTAATAATAAATATGTTCCCACAATTTAAAACAGTTGAATTATTTTGTACCGAACCGCTCCGTATCTGTAAGTGTCCTACTAAAATGTCATATATTATAAATTATGTCTACTCTTATTATTTACTTTATGACTATTTTCGATCAAATTGTTTTATTTCACTGTTAGTTTTTAAAAAAACCCTGAAATTATCAAAAAGTTTACACGGATTTCATTTGAAAAAAAAACACGTTTTATTCATCAAAGGTCAGAGCGGCAATCTGTGCGGCAGGTGTGCAGATCTATTTGGGCGATATTATGATCTGTGGCAAAACAAATCCATATTTTCCAACTGTGCGATACAAACTCAACTACTACACATACCACTCAAAAATGAAGTACGATTTACGTGTCATACTTTTTAGTGTGAAAATAAAATGTTCAGTTGAAATAGGTCAATCTAAACTGAATTAATTTTTCATTTTAAAATATTTTTTATTAGTAGAAAAAGACCGATTATTCTAAACAATGCATGAATCCAATTCAAAATCGGAGCGAGGTGAATTTGTTTATTTATTTGCAAAATGATATTTCTGTACAAAAAAACCAACACTAATAAAGAAATAAAGGCTTAGCGCAAAGTCTCGGAACTTATAGGAAACAAATATTTCTCTTGCAAAAAAGCTTAAGTAATATTATTTTTTTGGATAACATTAGTAACACTATTGGCCTGAAACTGTTTAAAGTTACTGATTAAAAATAAATAGTATATACTAATATGAGTTTTGTTATTTTAGACTGGTCATAGTTATAAAACATGAAATCTTCTCATAAATGATAATGTATCTGATAAATTTAGCAACGTAATAACAGTAACACTTAAAGACCACCTCAATAATAAGACCACTTCAAAAAATTAAGAACACAATTTTCAAGTCCATTGGCACTGTTTTGCTCTTTATTCAACCTCAATATTAAGACCAAATCAGTATGACGACCAGTTTTCAAGAGTCCTAATGTTGGTCTTATTATTGAGGTTTAACTTTACTTCACGTATAGAACCATCATTATGGACTAGTCAAGAGTGCTAACCAGTCGGAACCATTTCTATGAAAATCTTCTGGATACATCTTCTGCTTATTTTAATTTTAGTAGGCCATAATATTTATAATTCTGATGAATGGAACTATCGAAAAAAAGTCAACATAAACCTGTCAAAATCGCGTTCTTCGTTTGAAAAGACTTTGTCGTTATGTAGTGAAGATTCTCAAAAAAAGTCACGAAAAAAAACACGGAAAAATCGGTCAATGGCGCTACCTGTATTCGAACCCTGGTGGGCGGGTTGCCGGTCCGTTCTGCTAACCACTACACCACAGCGACCTAACCTCATTTACGAGTAAATTTAACTTATATTTAGTTGATTAAGGTTAACTATACTTTGGACGAAGTACGGGGCGAATTTTTACATCCGCCACACAAAAGTCTCAAAATACAAACCGGATGGTTAACTGCTTTGACCGGGGGCCTTATTCACTAACATTTTAAGTGAAAGTCAGACTTAGACTTTAAATTTGCAAAACTTATATTCACCGGCATTTCCTTTCCTCCAAGTCTTAACAAATGAAATTTCGTCTGAATAAATGTTGATACACACTCTACACTTTTACCTATTTATATTAAAATATATTCTGTTATAATTACACAAGAGCCAAATGAACATTTAACATTTTAAAGTCTAAGTTTGAGTTTCAGTCTTTAAAGTTTTGTGAATATGGCCCCATTATATATAATAATAATAAGCGAGCTGGTAGGAGTGAATCATCCACTGAAAGCGTGAAGATGCGCATGTGCAGTACGTATACATGTTGATAAAAAATCAGTAAAAAATCATAAGTTTCCAAAGAACCTGTTTTAAATTTTAATCTATTTGGACGAAATATCCATTCATGTTGGCTATTAATTTAAACTCTCAAAAGATAAAAAAAAATACCACGGGACAATGTATTATTTTTAAAATGATAAAAAAATGTAATTCTAATATTAAGTTTTAATTAAGTGTATACAACATTTGTGTTATTTTTATTACAATTCTCAATAGTAATTTCAGATAAATGAAAGTGGGGTGCAAATAATCAGAATTCAATTATGCCTGTTAAAATCTCATTGCATCTGTATACAGTCAAACCTGTCTGTAAAGACCACCCATGGGAACAGCAAAATGTGGTCTTTGTTTGCAGGTGGTCTCTATTAACAGATTAAATATCATTGAACATGGTCTGATGGGAGATAAAATTGGTGGTCTTTGCAGACAGGTTTTACAATAGTGGTCTTTGTTCGCAGGTGGTATTTAACACAGGTTTGACTGTATATAAGATTATCCTTCAATATAACATAATATTTGTACCGATACTTTTATAAAGAATGGCAATACCGTTAATATTTTATTAATTTTAAAAGTACGACCGTGTTTAATTTGTATTATTACATATTAAGTTACATTTTTTACTCCGTGTCAGGTACTTAAATTGTGAAAATGTGCAAGTCGTTTTTTGTTTATACGTACGTGCTAGCTTTCCAGCGTCAACACCATTTAAGGGATACAAATTTCGGCCGGTATCGAGAGGTTGTTTCCTTAGAGAGGTTAGATTGGAAGTATATTTGAATACGGAAAAATAATACTGTGGTTGAAGAAAGTTGTTGCTTAAGAGAGAACCGCTGTGTAGAAGTTGTATTAAATTCTCTTTGAACGCATAGATTGTTGTCAATTAGGTTTTGCTCCATTTTTTCATACTAATATATTTTCATTTAAAACACTAAGAATGATTTGCGTAAGGATGTTAAGCCCTTGTAAATATCACACTGTACGAATTAACCAGTTATTACACGAACATTTGTTTTATGACCAATTTATGAACATTGCCACGTGGCACAAAATATCGATGTGAGTTCAATATTTTTGGTTCATAATTATTTTAACGTAGTGTTCTCAGACGAATAATTTCTTTTCTTGCCTCTGCGCAAATACTAGTACAGATCTAAGGGACATTTCTTATACTGTATAATTTCAAATAATTCACTAAATATATGCAGACTCAAGAGATAGTTACTTTGATTTTAATCATCACACTTGATATGTCTGTTCTGTTCTGTTCTGTTCTGTTCTTCATCCAGTCAATATCACTTACGTTGAAGGTTTTGTTTACAAATTCACAGATCAGATACCTATTTGTAGTCAAATCTTAGGATATCGATACAAGTGCAATATTTTATACTTATATATAACTTATGTTATATCGATTGTGAAACAAGCTCTTGAAAGTTGTTCTACTCACTCTCATTGTCTGGTTCTTGAGTTACTAACCGGTACTCGCGCGAAATGTAAGAATAGGAAGTTTATGGTCTTTTGGATGAGGGGTCAGGCGCTTTGCCCTTCGACCGCTACACTTCCCATTATATTTCATATCAAACTGTCACGTACCGTTTGATAAATATATGTAATAAATTACAACTAATACAAATGATTATTGATAATTTAACATGTATTTAAATCGCTTACTGGTATATGATGTAGTTTAATATTAATGAATGAACTGCTGTAAAGGAATAGAAAATAGCAAATCTGTGTAACGCAGTTTGAAGCGTATGTGTTAAGTTAATTCCAGATTTCCAAGTTTTTGTATTTAATATTTTTCAGTTGGTACTTACTGATTACTCAGCGGCGATCACGTGTCTTGTCGTGCTTACAAAGAACTAGTTTCTAGAGAGTAAAACCTGTTGTTTCGTGTTTATATTCAACCAACATTATGATTATAGCCAAACAAATATAAGCAAAATGTAGAAAATAAAAGGTTATGAAATGTTAACATGTAGATGCAATATCAAACTTTGAAAAATACACAGTGGAACATTACCAGAGCGTCCCCTTGTTGAGCAACAATCTCTCTTAATCAGCAGCAATACAAGTTTTTCGGTGGAACGAATTTACTGTCAATTTAACCTCTCAACAACAGCCAAACAACGTCTCGAGTAGGTTGTTACTCTGGGAAGGTTGAGCGGTAGAGTTCATTATTGCTAGTGGGATTAATTCATCATTTCGGTTAGCACCAGAAATTCGTGTATTGATTTCCATGGCCGGGTAGGTAACGCCCCGTTCAGAACCAATAATCACATATGTTGACATTCCCACAGTCGACATTAATCTCCGGTTGACATGTAGTCAAATATAGTCGAATCGAATATGTATGTTGGCAGTCTTGTACTGGTTACCCAATATTTCATTTTGTTTTGTGTAAAAATTACAACGAATTATTGTCTATAATATGTTTAGGCTTACCAAATGAGCAAATAGCCGCCGCTTCGTCTGTCTGTCTGTCCGTACGTCTGTCCGTACGTCCGTCTTGCATTCGTGTCTGCGATATATTTCTCAGTAATCACCTATCGGAATTCAATGAAACTTAATTGGAAGCCTCTCTACCATGAGGAGATGCATACATTGTCGTCATATTCCGGTTCGATGAATGTTCAGTTCATATACTTAATGCCAATTCCTTATGATTTCATATTCGGGGAGTATTCATAGGTTCAATTTTAACTTAATTATTTTACGTCAATTGTTAAACAAGCTTACAACTAATATTAATTACTCTGGATTTAACAACTTCAAGAACTTACTCCCGATGGCTGCTTCCTGTGCTAACCAGCCCTCCCGCCTCGGACCAGGAATCTGATCCCTAGCCTTAGACCACTATCCCAACATGCAATGTAGCGATTTAAATGAAAAATTGAACATTTTATTTGTGTTTGTTTGACATGATACCTAAAAAATGGGCGTAGAAAAAACAAACCGTCTTGATAAGAAAAGGAATCGTTGTTTTTAACTTCGGCTTTGTATGTGAATCTGACAAATAGAACTAAATAATCGTCATGCATATCGTTCATTTGTTGAAGATTCAAATCAACCCATTTCATTATATTATTTTATATGTACGTGTTCTTGTTCTACTTTTTAACATGTGAAACTAGTAAAATACTCAATGATCAGCATGCATATCTTTAATTTATTGCCGATTAAAATAATTCCATTTCATTATATGTTATTATGTGTGACAGATCGTTTTTCTTAAAATAATATTTTTCCTACACTACAGAGAGTTTAGATTTTATATTCGTTTGGACATTATTGAAGTTAAAGAAGTTTGTGACTATTTTTATCATAAATTTCGGAAGACCAGTGATAACATTCACACTTTATTACTTCTTTCCTAGAACACATTGAATGCGTGAAGTTGAACTCTTGAATTCGTGATGTTGCAATTTTGAATTCGTGATGTTGAAATATTGAACTCGTGAAGTTGAAATTTTGAATTCGTGAAGTTGAAATCGTGAAATCGTGAAGTTGAATTCGTGAATTCATGAAGTTGAAATCTTGAATTCACGATTCCAATTCTACGAATTCAAGGTTTCAACTTCCCGAATTCAATATTTCCTAGGAGAGAATTAATGAATTGTGTATGTCACCACTGGTCTTTCGAAGTGTTCGCATAATTCCGTATATTCATTTCAATACACGCTAGAAAATGGAATGTAGTCGACAGGATTGATCAATGTAAGTGCTGAATAAAGTTTATGTTTTGACTACGGAGTATACATCTATTACTGATTACTTTTCATTTTGTTTCGAATACTGGACTTTTTACGATACTCGATTATATTTAATTCAATTTAATAAATCAATATCGTATATCGATGGTTCAGTGGAAAACTATATCAACTCCTATAAAAATACATAGGAGTTACGATAGTCTTGCGTTGAACCCTCGAATTATCGTTTATATACATACATGAGTTAGATTGGGAAGCCAATGACTTCGGGTGTACCTACCTTCAGTTAAATTGTCACGGATAGCCTCAACCGGGGTTCAAATCTACCCTCATCCTTCTGGCAGTCGAGCGCTATACCTACTTAGTGAACCTGATAACTGGATTAAAGTTTTAAGTAGGCATATGCAATATGAACAAATAATTTCCGTTTCTGTTAAAACGTTATTTAAAGCCTGTCACATTCGTCCGATTGACGTGATAATACTTTTGTGCTCAGATGTCCATTTAGTCTCCGGGTCCTGGAAACGTATAGCTGGTATGTATTAAACTAGAAATGACTGTGTTTCGACGAACAGCTGCTTGCTTCCATTCAACCTTGAAATAATTGGTTGCGTGCACGTTTTGCCTCTGAGAAAAAAAGGCAAACTTAGATTAGTGTAGTTGTTTCAAGTGTTCTAAAGAGAGGTTTCTTTGCATTACTTTACTAATTTCCTATTTTGTTTGTACCTTGACAATATGTTGTACATATGTTGTATGGATGAGGAACTTTGCTCAAATCCGAAATAAATTTCTGTTCTGTTCTGTTATAATATTTAGTTGTTAAATATAATACATACTCACCCATCGACAAAATAATAACCATACGTCAACCAGCAGTCAACTGTATATGTACGAGAATACAGTGTAACTGTTGTACGAGCGTATTGTATGGCGTTTGTACAAATGATAGCATTGCTTTAACTTGTGTGGTTGATATATAGAACAGAACTGAACTTAATTTTGATTTCCACGATAGTACATCATATAATATAACACTATACCAATATAATGACACGTGAAAAGTCATGATAACATCGGTAAACGCTGTATAATATTGTGTTGATTTATTGTGATGTGCTAGATTAAATAAGTTTTTTTTTACTTTCTTAACACCTATCAATTTTATTAGTTAATAATTTTGCCCTATTATATTAAATTCTCACTTAAAGACTACCTCCGAATTAAGTCGAACTTATTAACAGGTCCGTCTTTTCATGGACCAGTTATCAACCTGTCTTCCATATTTTAACTTAATAATTAGACCAACTCATTAACAAATCCGACGTTTTTTTAGACCCATTGATGTATTTGAAATCTCAAGATTATCATAACCCATGTGTACTAGAAATCATCAGTCAGCAAATTTACAAATGATGATTTCTTACATAAGTGGATGCGCAATGCATTACTGTCGATGAAACAACATAATGTTATGTTACGCAAACAGGGTATTACTCATAGTTCGCCCTTGAGAATCCATGAATGAGAGAGGTTCTTGAAACATGGAACGTCTTCTGACAGTGTCTGCTTGTGTATTTTATTAATATTTCACATTAAGTAGATCCTTGTACAACGTTGTTAGTTTTTTTATTTAATTTATGTCCTGCCAGAACAAGCCTGACAGAATATATTGCGTATTTTCCAATCTATTGCCACCTTTTTCACCTCCCCGAATGAAGAGTTTAGGACTAGCATAAAAACCGTAATTGAAAACCCGTATCCCGTAACGAAGTGGGGATATATGACGTTCAAGAGTTTCTAACGACCATCTTATGCAATACTTGAGTTACAATTTTTCTACACGTTCAGACCAAACATATCAAATCTTCTGACAGGCCATATTGATCTTCTAATGAAACGATATTACAAAAACCTAACTGCGAAGTTATTTACATGAAAGTTTTCTCCTCAAAAGCGCAGTTATAACTTTCGTACTGACACCTGCGGGGTGGCTCGCCTGAACTTTTATTGACAAGGGGGTTAAGGCAATCTCTCGGTCCATATTGTACAAGGAAATGATAAATTGCTTATCTCCGAAACAGGAATTTGCCGATTTTGAACTTAATGCAATGGTGATTTTTTGTCGACAATTTTTTTCTTTCCTCATTTATGCGTATATAACAAATTTTATCGCGCAATATGGTGAATGCACACGATTAATAATTATTTGGTTCTAAAGGAAATAATTTGATGGCGCAAAATCAGTAATATTATATGTTAGGTGTATAACACATTTACTAAATTTTCTTAACGAGCCTTGACTAATATTATAAACAAGCATGTTTAAGGTAAAGTAATAGATGATTTTAAATATTTAAAGTAAATTCTAGATTTGTCGTCTTATTTTCTAAATGGGGGAAGTGCAGTTTATCTACACCACACGTTTAATTTCGGTATCTCGTACAAACAAAACTTGTTAATATTGTAGCTGAATGTAACAGTCCGCTTGGTTAGGTCAGTCGGTAGATCACACGACAGCATATCTAGAGGTCGTAGTTTCAAACCCCGTGTGAGGCGAGTGTTCTCTGCATCAATATGACCATATAGCGATAAGATGTGAGGTTAGCTAGCTGTTAAATCGATTTAAACCCCCAGCATTTTATGCTGACAGTTCCAAGGCTGTAATTCGCTATATGTGTGTTGTTTCTGTTTATGTTGTGAATGTGTTTTGTATTTCCCTTTCCCCTATGCAATTCTGTCACTTTATACAGTGTTCAGATTGTTTCCTGCCCATTTTTGGCCTATTAAGGCCAGTTGTCTTGACTTGTCCTGTGATCTTTTCTATCCATTAATTCCCACCTCCCCTTCCCTTACTGTTCACTTTGATTCTCCTAGTTATTCCTTGTGGTCTGCTGGGACATTCCTTGCGCCTCATTTCCTTAATATGTGTACCGTTTGACCTCCTTTAGTACCTTATGTTTTGTGGATTGTTGTTTTTCCGGAGATCTGCGTGGGGAGGCATTGTCTTATGTATGTGGCTTTCCCTGTAGTTACGTATTCTCTCTCTTTCAAGACAATAACAGTTCATTTAAAAGTCATTTCTCCTCCATCTCTGATTCGATTGGGAAGTTGTCAGTTGCTTGTGGACGATCCGTTTAGTACTGGTTGGTAACCCAGACACACTGAGTGGGTCAACTGGCGACTAACAACTGAAATTGAACGCACTAAATCCCAACTCAACCACATTAACATAAACTTTGGGGTTCGATGTACGAAAATATTCAACGATACTTAGCTAATGCTGAACCTGGATAAACGTGCATTTTATACATTGTTTGTCAAACTGATACACGTAAACAATAATCGTTCTCAAGACAATAACTCTTTAATACGCTGAATCTCTTTTCAAATTGGTCACCATATTTTAATAATCTCAATGACTTTACACTTCAACAAAAAAGTTATACTATACTTATCAAAAGTGCTAACCCACCAGCTCTATTTCACGTACGTTCTGTATAGTCGAATTTGATAGCAGTAAGCTATAACAGTAAGGATTCAAATGAACTGATCAATCGAAACAATAACTTTCATCGTTTTACTTCACTTTGTCATATTGTTGTAAAATGTGGCGGGTTGGCTCTTTTGACCAGTTTAGTCGATGACGGTTATGAAAAGTGGGTTTTTTACTAAAAAGTGATTTTTCTCTGTTTTTTTTAGACAACAATGTGGGTTTTAAGCAAGTCTTTTTGGGAAAAAATGAGTTTAAAGTTGATTCAAGTGGGTTTTAAAACCCGTTTAAACCAACTTATCAAGAAGTAGGGTTTATACGGGTTTTTTAACTCGCTTCTCTTGAAAAACGCCTAAAACTCGCTTTTGCTCACTTTAAGCCAATAAAAACCAACTTCTGTAGAAGTGTGTTAAAAAACCCTTATTAACTCAGAAAAAAACACTAAGTTGGTTAAAACTGTGTTTTTTTGTAGGTTTTTTCTCTCTGGAAAACCCATATTTTGTCTAGAAAAAACCTGCTCGGTAAGCTAAAAGACCCACTTTTATCCCGGTGCCAATACCACCGTGTTTGTGGACATTTTTGTTTTTAAGATTGATATATGGGTCTTTACATAGTATCTCAGATTTGGTTTTATCATTCAATTAGATTATAATGACAATGAAAATAGAGAGCAATTAGAAACGCGTTACCATAAGATTTAGTCACACCTTTTCTCGTCATTATTTTCGTAATACGCTATTGAATACATGGCAAACCCTCATACATTATGATGGACAACAATATGTTCATATTTGTTAAAGGAACCGATTCATTTTCATACTTTGTAATTTTTAAATTTTGTCAAACTTTTTCTCGTCCTTAATTTTCGTAATACGCTTATTGAATATTTGACAAAACACCATGCGTTTTGATGGACAAGAATATGTTCATATTTGGAAAAGGAACCGATTCATTTTCATAGTTCGTAATTTTCACTCGAACTTTAGCGTAATTTTGACAATCTTGCAGATTTTACACTTACATGAAATGTCAATAAGTGTCAATAAGTGTGAACGATGTCTTAGGGGGAAAATCTTTCTATCGACCGAAATGCAGGCCGGCCTAAGGTATATTACTGTAAGATTAGATTTTAAACATGGATTAATGTCTGGGGATAAGTTCATTTTTAATCAATCTGTTCGCCATACAGGGTCAATATGTAAAAGTACTATTGTTTTTTTTCTCAATAATCAAACACCCTTGTCGTTGATAAGACATTTATTCTGGAGAGTTATCTACACAGAGTTGTCGTTCTTGTATACGATATGTAATCATATAAAAGCGATTGTCCTTCAAAATTTAATATCTAATAATGGGAGTGCTTAACTCCTCATCCAAAGCTCGTGGGTTCGATTCCCGCCTTTGGCCACGGCGAACCGGGAACTTCACAATCCATTGATTAGGCATGAGTGCTGATTCGTAACTATGGAAGCAGTCATTGTGAGCGATTAATATTAAGTTTAAATAAATATGTAAACTATCAAACTTAAATTATACTTTTTTATAAAGACTCTCGTTGTTAGGGGGAAATAATGATAATTACACCAATGATGTATGAATAATACTATGTAGCTGATGAAAATTGCAGATTGGGTGTTTTTGTTCATATTAGACTTTTATGAAAGTAATTAGTAAATTGTATTAAAAATGTTTCTAACTCTGGCTGAACCAACATGAAATAAGATCACATTTCTTATCTCTAAAGCGTTTAAGTATAATCATCAGCGACTAGAGACACAGCATCAATAGCAACATTCTCATGACCGTCACTTATTTTTATTTATTATAATATTCAGCCCAATCATTGGTAATAACTATTAGTTGTTCACTCATGTATTCCTACTTAACCTATACAAAATGTTATTAATTAATTCTAATTGCTATTATTATAATCAAGCATGACTGCAGCTGTAACAATGACGTTATTGTCGTTATCAAAATCATCAGTCATAATTGATAAAACTTGTGTATTGGTCAAAAGAGCTAAGCCACCATTATGTATTTTGAAAATCTTCACTGCATAGACTCTAATGACAAATTAATCTGGATCCACGAACGTACTTTTGACAGATTTACGTTACCTTTTTCGATATTTCAATTTATTCAATTCATTTGTTATAGTTTACAGCAATCACAATCAACTGAATAGGTCGATGAGAGCACAAAATAAGACAAAAGTAACAAAACAATTTGTTCGATTTGAAGAAGACTGTATGTGTCTCTTCGCAAGCGCTGGGTAAAACTTTACAAGTGGGTCAGACAAGCTATCAGTAAGCGAACGGTGTATCGCGGAAAAATCTGGCCCAGGTTTTAGCTATTTTATCTCAAGGTCTTAAGGACTATTCCGAGAGCATTAAGTAAGCTTGGGGTGGGGATTACGTAACTTTTATCACTTATAACTGTCAAAGCAGGCATCAAACCACAAACCCAAAGGCTTTCATTAAAGCTCTTGACGTTTCTCAAGAATATTATGCTTTTTAGTGTTATGTTAAAGATAATGTTCCCGAAGATTTGCTTCAAGTACTCTTTTTGGTCCTTCGGATATCATAAATTGAAAATGGAGAGTTTTCTCTGTCATTTCTGTCAACGAATATCCGTAAAAATGTTGATCCGTCATGGCTTTGGGAGCATACTTTGAGTAAATCTATAAGTCTTCGATAAAATAGATCTTGTTGATATTTTCAAGAGTAATACTGTTACATAGAACAAGCAGATACATTGAACATTGATGAAACTTTATCTAACATTTAAAGAACAGTGCAAAAAAGTTTACAAATAATGCTATGCTCGACATAAAAGAGAAGAAATGATTAAATAATCATAATTTTAAAGCAATTTTACTTTACGTAGAACACTCATGATTAAAAAGAGTCTTCAAAGAGCATACCAGTTTCATATTGATATATTTATCGTGATTTTGCATGTGATATTAGGATATGTGTTTAAACATCCCAGTTAAATGGTATTGCGTTTAAGACATGGAAATCGTGTTTTAGTTGCAATTCTGCAAGAAGCTTTGCATCAATACTAAGTACATAACTTTACATACATGAACAATCGACGAAGAAAATAACTGTTTTTAAATTACCATTAAAAGTAATCATTTTTAGACGGACAGGCCAGATATTTTGAAATGGAAGCGTTCGTATTAAATACATCTATGTCACCATTTTCATGTACATTTGTCATACAGAGGATGACATTTAATTTCTTAAAATGAGTCGAGAATGTTGCCTTTATTATTTTATAAACCCTTAAATCCGATCAGCTTTCGATAATTTAAACATTGATTTGAACACTAATACAATTAAGTTTGATACAACTCGTATGTCAAATGATAAACTTGTATCTAGTTGAGCGAGTGTGTTTGAGTACAATTATACTTAACACACCCCGCACAATGTAACTGGTGTTTGACAATGTAAATGGTGCATCTAGTTCATTTTACAGAAAGTGTTGTAATATAGAGCCTAAACTTTACCACACCAAATGTAGTTTTCTTCTGTTGTCTCAAGATTCAGTTTGTTTGAAATCAAAGACAGACGTTAAGCAAATGCAAAGATGGAGATGGCCTGCATTGACAATATACGATTTTATACTTTCAGGGGCACAATATCCGATTGATGATGAAAACAAACGAACAAGAACGGCTTACACACGTGGTCAACTTTTAGAATTAGAAAAAGAATTTCATTTTAATAAGTATATTTCACGCCCAAGAAGAATCGAACTTGCCGCCATGTTAAATCTTACAGAGAGACATATAAAAATCTGGTTCCAAAACAGACGGATGAAATGGAAGAAGGACGAAGCAAAACGAAGACCAAGACCTCTTTCAACTGGAAGTGCGGAATCCCCACCTAGTCCGAGCAGGTCGTCACTTCCGGATTCCCCATGCGAAAGCGAGGCGGATAACAATAACTCAATTCACTCTAAAATTGGTGCTAATAAAATGGAAATCTCATTATCAGAGTTGGATTCTAAGCTTAAAAGAGAAGATCATTCCGACACAAAGACTCTTAGTGTTGAACCAAAGACTACGACACATTGAAATGTTTTACGTAATCCGGATGCTTGCTACATGATGAATAATAAGTTGCTAGTCTCTTTTTTTTGCTTGACATTGCTAAATGTACGTGTCATTTTCATGTGTTCTTGTTTACAAAATTCCATCTTATTATAATAATGTAAATATTTTTTTTCATATTAAAACCATATAGAAACTTACTAGCATTAAGTAGTTATTCTTCTAAATGTACAATGTAACTTTTCCAGAGCATCCCTTCATGGAGCAACCACTTATCTATAAAAACATAATTATGTATTTGTAAGAAGTTAGTAAGTGAGCAGTAAGAATAGTTACAATCAATTCAACCCATCAAGAGCAATTCCCTCTAAACAACGACCAAAATTATCTTTACTCAATGGATGGTTGATCTGCAGAGATTTGCAATGTACACGTCCGAACAATTAATATCGCAAAGATTCGTTAAAATACATGTCTATTATGTATACAATGTCATTGAACTTATTTTTGTTCTTCTTTTTCGACTGAAATGAAACTACCCTTGGATTTATTTGTCAAATTTGAAAATTAAAACCGATGGTGATCCCGGTTTGACTTCGTTTGAGACAAAACGATATTTGAACAACTGTATTTAGAAAAAGTGAATGCTTATAACTTTTTAGCCAAACCTTTCCCGGTAGAAGGTTTATATGAAAAGAACTTGGTCTGTACAAATTCTTGGAAATGATGGCGAAATTAACAATGTTACCGAGTACGTCAACCACAAGGTAATCGATGATAATGCATGAACTAGTGTTGCACGTTTATATACAAATGATCTATTTTGCTGTATATAGATATTCTGAGAAAATAAAATGCAACTAAATACATAAAGCACTATATATGTATATGGCAAAGAGAGATTAAGTTGTTACAGAGAACGCCTCCTACACAAGACAATGCCTCTCCACACAGACCCCCCGGAAAACAGTCTACAAAACATTAGGCACATAGGAGGGTACATACGTAAGGGAACATGAGCGCAAGGTATGTTCTGGTGCACCATAATGCACAACTATGGAGAATTTAGGGGAACAACAAGGGGGAATATTTAATGGATGAAATACTTCACGAAACAAGTCAAGAAAGTATTAAGTACTAATACGCTGAAAGTGGGCGGTGAGACCATGGATATTATATAAAGTGAAAGAACTGCATATCCTGGGAAGACATACCATGCTATTTACATTTTGTGCACACTATGTGATACATACAAGAGAATATAAATTTATTTATACTACTGAAATGATCATTGGAATTGGTGGTGGAACTAAATAACCGTGTGTAAATGTACGGTCATTTATTTATTATCTAGATTAGTGGCAAATCTTTATCGTTGCAATTAAATAGCAGAAAACGGAAGAAAAATAACGTTGTAATTTGAAATACTTATCATGTTTGGAAGCATAACATAAATGTGTTTATGACCTTCGACGTCGTTGTGACCATCATCACTTTTTGTCAGATCATTAATATTTCGAAACAAGTTAAAGTTGCATAAATGTGTGATTTAGCTTGTTGAAAGGAGTACAGTATATTCATAATATTTATAATTTTTGGGAATGTCAACATGCAGCAACGATGTGAAATAAAACTGTAGGTTAAGGAATGGGGAAAACACAGGACTATATTGAAACATTCACACATTAATTAAGAGACATGGGTTAAACTTAGCATCGCATTGTAACTGTCAATTCAAAATATATATATATTGACAGTAATGGTAAACTAACGTAATTACCCCATTACACATGTTTACAATATTATTTAAAATTACCCGAAGTGCAAGTAAAAATGTTGAAATCATAAAACACAACGAGGACTTTTCTGCAATGAATTTTCTAGTTGTAAGGATCCACAAAGACCCCTTCTAGCTTAATAGTGGACAAAAGGCGGGCACATAGCTCACATACAAATGCAACATCCCGGATAGATTTATCGAAACGCTGCGGTAAAGGGCAAGTGATTTAAAGTTAGCGACCATAACCATCCGGCAAAAATACCAAATTACGAGCGGATTGTACATAACAACGAATATATGCATTTATTTCCGTTTACACAATACATCAAGGAACTTCAAATCAAAGGTGAAGTTTTTGTCTAAACAGGAAAAATATTTATTATTTTCCGTGATAATATTTACTTTATTTATTTTAATAAGACGCAATCAGTTCCGGTATTTTGTGCATACTTTAAACAAACAAATGTTACTAAATATCTGTACAACTACATGAATCATAGACACTGACAATCAAAGACTTCCAGACTTTTTTAATGAGTAGCGAAAAATACAACTTCTTGTGTAAGTCAAAAGCGAGACGAATTTGAATTCGACAGAATATAAGAAGTGCTTTTATGAACATGTACGAGTTTAATATCAAATCGTACGGTGTACATTGTCAAGAAAATTAAGAAAGGGTGAAATAGCATCGCACGGAGTTATATTTACAAACCTCTGGTAAATTTAGAATGTATTTGTTTGAGTTAGCGTTTTATGCTGTTTTTCAACAGTCATTAGACATACACATTGTTATACAACCAATATTAACATGTTCTTCCACAAGCGACTGACATCTTCACTTCATGATACAAAGGTGGATGTTCTTCCATCTTCACTTCATGATACAAAGGTGGATGTTCTTCAATATGCACTTCATGATACAAAGGTGGATGTTCTTCCATCTTCACTTCATGATACAAAGGTGGATGTTCTTCCATCTTCACTTCATGATACAAAGGTGGATGTTCTTCCATCTTCACTTCATGATACAAAGGTGGATGTCCTTCAATATTCACTTCATGATACAAAGGTGGATGTTCTTCCATCTTCACATCATGATACAAAGGTGGATGTTCTTCCATCTTTACATCATGATACAAAGGTGGATGTTCTTCAATCTTCACTTCATGATACAAAGGTGGATGTTCTTCAATATGCACTTCATGATACAAAGGTGGATGTTCTTCAATCTTCACTTCATGATACAAAGGTGGATGTTCTTCAATCTTCACATCATGATACAAAGGTGGACGTTCTTCCATCTTTACATCATGATACAAAGGTGGATGTTCTTCAATCTTCACTTCATGATACAAAGGTGGAGGATAAATGCATCTTAATGTATGAAAGAGAGAGAATAAGTATTTACCGAGAACGACACATACATAAGACAGTGCCTCCCCACGCAGACATCCGGGAAAACAACAATCCATCAAACATAAGGCACACGGGGAGGTCAAAGGGTACATACAGAGGCAAAAGGAATGACCTGGAAGACCATACATAATAGCTAGGAGAATCAAAGTTAACAGTGATGGAGGGGAAAAAATGGATGGAAAAGATCACAGGACAAGTCAAGACAACTGGCAGGAATAGACCGAAACTGGGCAGGAAATAACCTGAACATTCAAAACACAAACAGATATATTAACCATACAGCGAATTACAGCTTTGGGACTGTCAGTGAACATACTGGGGGTTTAAATCGATTTAACATCTACCTAACGTCACACTTAATCGCTATATGGTTATTGATTTCCAACATATATACATAAATTGACTAAGTAGGCAGTTACTATTTATTAAAAGCAATTAACCATTACGTGCATAACACGTACAGACACACTGTTATTAATCCAGCACGAAGGAACAAAACACGTTTACATTTATAATGCAATTCGCATTCGATGTAAAATTAGCAATGTGTATATTTATTTCTTAACTAGTGACGAAGTTATTCTTCGCACGGATCTGTACGATTAATATATAAATTGCATGTTATTGTAATCTTTGTGAGGCCGGCGCGTGACTCAATTCTCAACTTTCTGTCCATCTAAAGGTGACAAACGGCATTGCAAGCGGAATCGCAACAAAGCGATGCAACGAGCTACTGTATCATCGTAATATCTTGTTGCAATATCGTGAAGTAGTGTCTGCTTTGCAAAACGACATCGCGATAACGGGCGAAGGTATCGTCGCTATTTCGTGCGGCAGTATCGCAATGTCGTGTCGGATTGTCTTGCCTCCATCTAAATGGACGACGAGGGACATTATGTTGGCACTAATAAACCTCGAAGAATTTTCGTTCGTTAACTATCGAATCACTAATCCGCGTGTACCAATCTTCACTATAAGCACGAATATAAAATCACGTTGCCTACAGCTTACATTCTAATCATCTATAAATAAGATCTGAATTCGATAACAACTCGAAAACCGTTCAGTCAGATTAGAAAGGTAATATACACTAAATATTTGATTTCTGAAATGCAATTATTATTAATCATTATTGTTGCTTAAGTGTACTCTACTAAAATGTCTTATTTAATAACATTAAGGATACTGGCATACAATTGTGTGTACTGACCTGTTGATCTGTTGTCATGTTTAGAAGAATCACCTATGAGACATTACATTAAGCAGCATTTTTTCCTTAGGACACATGTGCCCTCACTTTACACAATCAAGGAGTGTAACTTTGCTCTAAATAAACCAGAATTTCATGTGATGACTAATAATCCTATGAAGTTTCGCTACTGCAGTTCAAACACTTTTTGAAATACAAACTTATATCGGACGGACGTACACAGGTAAATCTTAGGAATTTCTTACGATATTTAGGCCTAAAATATAATAAAATTGAATACCATCAAATGACTGAACTTAGTAATTTCTTAAAAGAGAGATTAAGTTGCTATAGGGAACGCCACTTACATAAGACCCTTGGGAAATCAACAGTCCACAAAACATGTACAGAGGAAATGCAAGGATAAACTCGCATGGGAACAGGGGCGCAAAGATTGGCATGGCCGACCATACAGAAGTACGGAAAATTATGGAGAACAACCAGGGGGGATTTAATGGACGAATCACGGAACAAGCCAAGAAAGTAAGTAACAATAGACCGACAGAAACCATTATTGGCGAGTTCTCATTCATTGCATCGGAATATGACTTCCGCATTTGCTTAAATGTTTTGCGATACATTGTTTCGGCGCCTCTTCGTTAGTCTGTATAACAATAAATCATTCACTTTATTTGAAAATATTACTAGCTCGTTCTGAAAGAATGGTATACTGCCAATCTGGAGATCTTGGGTTCGAACTCCGCATGGAGATTATTTTTTCCATGATGAGTTACCTAATAATAAACCAGCTCAAGTCATTCGTACTTCATCCCTTATTCACGTCGGGAAGTTGTCAGCTGCTAGCGGAAGCACATACATATTAGTAATGAATGGAAACACAGGAACACTTGTTTAGTCAACTTACAACCACAAAGAACGGAAATGTTCCAAAATCACTGAGATGCTCTGAATACCATGATATCATAAAATTGGTAGATGCACTGACCCAGCAGGTAATTATACAGCTGAACATTGAGGTTAATCAATATCAATTGTTTTATTTTGATAAACAATCGGTTTCGTAATGCAACACTATAAAAAGGAAAGGGTGAAAACCAATTCAAGATTTTGACATTTTACTACAGCGCCGGCAATCAAGAATATTATTCCGTTTTTCAAGGTAGAGCACTCTGCTTAAACGTTTGAACAAAATTGCATCAGTTAAGTCCCTTGATTATGTACGTGTTTTCATTTTTGGTCTGAATGCAAGGATGATATCCATCTGTTCAACTAGTATTTTTGAAAGTCCAATTAAAAGATTAAAAGTATGTCATTATTTCTAATTTCTAATACGAGTTCGGGGAAATAGTGATGACATTTCCATGATGATGTTATGGGATGACAACCTGCGCCAGATATAATATGTGTATAAACAATGTGAAATTTGAACTTCAGGTTATATTTTTAGGATAAAACTATGCGAAGAATTAGAATAATTTTATACTAACTTCAATATTTATAGTACAAATGTCAGATTTAATCTCTATGTCTTTGAAAGTATCTGATCTAGAAACAGAATTGTCGATGGAAAATAGTTTCTGTTTTGCACAGTATACATGTATATGTATTTATACAATGATCAGACGATTTGTACTTGATTATGATACTAACATACTTTGTTTTCGCAAAAACACTTGCAAATAGTCATCTGATGTTTAATATATCCCCAAAAAAATCAATGAACGACATACTTGTAATTTCACACAGAGGGAAATAAATCATATATATTTCATGTTTATGATTGCCGCAGTTGGTTCCCTTATATCTTAAATTGATGAACACTTAAACAAACGAACACACTCTGTCTTCAAATATTCAATGCTCTGTTTTCAGGATGCTTCAGACAAAAAAGCATTGCTTATAATACAAATGTTGTAAATAACAAATGACCTTAGCCAATGCCATGAAAGGACATAGGCTGACCGGCCCGGGAAACGAACCCGGACAGCCCAATGGAAAGCCCAGCGTTCTACCAACCGAGCTAACCGAGTAGGGTTATATTTCTCGCGATTAAGACCTGTGAGCCAATAAAATGTTTTGAGCGCAGCGATTTCGGTGGTAGAAGAAGCCACACACACATATTTCTCTAATTAAGGCATATGCCATGAGTTTTATGGTCATTTCACACATTTTATATCAATGTTATTCTGTATTTTCTTTTGTCATTCATAAAAATATGTAAACCACTTTATACAATATGCTATGAATATTTTATTCTTTACAAAACCGTATACATTGTCATAAAATGTAAAATAAAAAGTAGACGGACTCAATAGACTTTACTAAAACAACATTTCTGATTACATCCCGTACAACAGGCATGCTTGTGGTGTGAAAACATAAAACTACAATCATTCTGTAGGTATCTACATTATCTATAATTGACTTACAATGAAATACTTCCCTACTTCGAAAAATCTAACTTATTTATACTTAGTGAAGATGGTTTTAATCAGAAGTGTATTTAACCATAACATATATATGCGGCGGTCCGTATACATATCAAAAGAATGTGTAACTAAAACAATGCTTTTTTAGTAGCGAAATGTCGGCGAGACAAATTGAATATAAGCCGAATATTTCAAATGAATTTACTATCGTGGGTTAAATAAAATTTGAAAGAGACGAATATCACTGAAATAACATTAAATATTACGAAAACATATATTGATCACCCATACGTGTTACAAATATAACAAAAAGGATACATTTAATATTTTACACATTATGTAATGTAGCAATTTTCAAATATTTGTATTTCATACTTGTGTTCTATTTTATTCTACATAACATTTATGTGATACATCTTATTTAGTTATAAACGTTTATGTTAACTAATGTATCTTGTTTCTTTTTACTAAAATAACACCATTAATACATAAATGATATGTATTTTGCTTTCTAAATAATGTACTACCAATCATGCTTAACAACAGCAACTTAAATTACTTTTAAAGCACTGATTATGGAAAGGTTCGTGGAACTGCCTATTTAAATTGCACTCAAATAATTATACATTTTTGTATTTAAGTATCAGTTACTGGAGTTATTTGGCTTTACCCATATCCTAGATTTTATATGAAATACTTATCTTTCTCGTTTCACTTCGAGCGCTTGATAATCATTCACAACGTTAATAGCATAATTATACAAGATTAGCTCATTTTATGAAATGGAGCTCCGTAATAATAAAGAACAAAATTCAATATAAATTTAGTAGGACATATATCTGACATTTCAATGTAACTTTTCTAAATATGACATATAGTTGTACGACTCAATCAAGGAAATTGACAGTAGTCGACGTGAGCTTTCCATTTGAATCCAAAATTGCTCTCGCTTCGACCTCGGTTCCACCAAACTTAAGCGAAACTTCTGCACCACTGATATTTCCATCATCATCTCTACAATCGACATATACCATGCCTACAGGAAAACAAGACGAATCGTCCACATACAGTGGGTCTGGCTCTTTCGAAGCAAACAGTTGTAAATGAAACCCCACTTCTTTTCCTGGTGGTATCACACCTTGACTTTGAGTCTCTTTGTCGTTAGGTGTTAGTTCTTTTATCTTTATTAATCTGCAAAACGCACCTTTCACCCTAGTTTCGCCATTTATGTAAGTAACCAAGTGATTATCGTCGTATCGAGCTGGGTCATATACTTGGGCGACAGAGAATCCATACGTGTATGGGCTGACACGGACGTTCACATCTTTCATGTTATGTCCGAAAATAACCGCACCTTTCAGAACTGACAAACTGGCGTCGGAGGGGAGCATCACTCTGTACCTCTTGAACGCCATTTGAACCGCGTTAAACAGCATTGGTGATTCTGAAAATCCACCAACCATAAGAATGACATCGGTTTTTCTGAAAGGCACATCATTCAAAATGGTCTGAAGATGATCAACAACTTTCGCAGTCGTCTCGCTGAAAATGCCTTCCATCAGTTCTGGGTCAAACAGTATTTTGTCTGTTTTGAAGGTAACGTGTCCATTCAGCCTTTGTTGGCGTTTTATTCTTTCAAAAATGCTCTCATTCCTGTCAGCGGTGTACATTTCATTAAGTATAACGGGCACCTTAAGCTTTAGCTTAGATTTCATACACGGAGCAATACTTCTTTTCTTGATTTCAATTTCCCTAAGCAGTTCCAAGTAGTCATCCATGTGTTCATCCTTAAGACGTTGTATGTAAGTCTCTCCGTATATATCCGATACCAGCTTTAAGAACGCCATATCAACATTCGTTCCGCCCCAGTTCCCCCCACTGGATGCTGCAATTTCTTCCAGAGAGCCGTCGGTAGTTACTTTATGAACAATTATATCAACGGTTCCGCCTGTAGTGAAAGACTAATATGTTAGTACTACTTATTATTTCTAGCTGTCTCAAATATTATTTTCAAATTGGTGATATTATGTACCTATACGATGAAATAATTACTTTTGAAATAAGTATTTTTCGAGTTCCGACCAGCAAATTAGTAGTGAAGGTTTTAACATAAAAAAGAACTGAAGACTGAAGAACCGAGTAGTGTCCACATTTTGTCTTTTTAAAACAACCGATAAAACTAATAAATTCAGATCAATCAACTGTTTATCTATATGTCAATTAACGCGATAATAATTGATTTGTTAAAATTTTCTGTAAAATATAGAATACATACCTCCAGCATCCACAACCATGTACTGCGCATCTCGTTCAAATGCGGATAACATCGAACCATCTG
This sequence comes from Mactromeris polynyma, assembly GCA_032209605.1. NCBI lineage: Eukaryota > Metazoa > Mollusca > Bivalvia > Venerida > Mactridae > Mactromeris > Mactromeris polynyma. The sequence goes on along the minus strand of JASFXZ010000006.1, from coordinate 18,543,988 downwards.
AAATGCCTTCGTTCTTCCTATGAATTTCTAACTGCTTGCAATATAATGACGCTGCTTCTGGTTCTAGAGCTATCAATAGGTCTTTTGATTTGATACCAGCCTTGAATAATAACATATTGCATGTAATACGTATATATATACTCAATAGTCGAAAATGAAAGTTTTCATAAAGTGTCAGTATGTTTGAGGTAAAATAATTCTACTGATACAAAGTCGACTGGAATGATTTATTTTAAGGCCCATCTGAACGTAAAATATTTGAAGGAGCTTCTCCAGTAGCAATTGTTTACGGACGCACGGACGACGGACACCGCGCCATCGCATAAGCTATTTTTTGGCCATTGGCCAGTGGAGCTAAAATGTAAAACAACCTCCGGCGGCAACATCTATCAGGACTTTCAGTGTTTTGATTGTTCAGATAAACAATTGAACAACAATGAGGTACCATCACTTTAAAGGTGGCACTGCATGGCAACGAATTGAAAGTGGAGGTAAAATACATGAAAGTTAGGCTAGGAAAAGTTATTCACACAGAAAAATAATGTCCTATAAGTAGCTAGACATTTTGCAATTGTCAATAGATCTTCCAGAAAGACAATTCCCTAAGTCATGGTTCAAAACTAGGAAATGTATGGAAATCTGATAGCAATATTGAAACTGTATGCTAGCCATATTAAAGTCTTGACCTTATTATCATCGAAAATGCATGGCGGGAACTAAAAAAAAAACAATGCTAATTTACAGAGAGTGCTGTTGAAAACCTGAGAGAGATTAAGTTGTTACAGGGAAAGCCATATACACAACAATGCCTCCCCACACAGATCCCTAGGAAAACAACATTTTACAAAACACTAGGAGCTAGGGGAAAGTACTATGGCTAGAATACATCACGGAACAAAAAAAGAGAGAGAATACGTAGCTACAGGAAACGCCACATACATAAGACAGTGCCATCCCCACTAAACCTCCGGCAAAACAACAATCCACAAAACACAAGGCACTTAAGCAGGTTAAAGGGTACATATGCTAAGGAATAGAGGCACAGGGAATGGCCTAGCATACCATAAGGAATAACTAGGAGAATCAAAGCGGACAGTGAAGGAGGGGGGGCCAATGGGAAAGATCGCAGGACAAGTCAAGACAGTCGGCAGCAATAGGCCGAAACCGGGCGGGAAACATCCCAAATACCATATACAGTGACATAATTGCACAGGGGAAAGGGAAATATAAAACACATTCAAACCACAAACAGAAATAATAACCGTACAGCGAATTACAGCCTTGGAACGGTCAGTACAAATACTGGGGGCTTAAATCGATTTTACAGCTAGCTAACCTCACACTTAATCGCTATATGGTCATTGATTTCCAACATAGATATATAAATTGACTAAGTAGGCAGTAACTAATCATTAAAAGCAACCAATCATCACGTACATAACAACATACTTAATAATGCAATTCAAAGTAAAGTCAACTCGATAATGTTTTTATCAATTCTTAGATATTAGTGATAGGGAAATGGAATTTATAACTAAAAGAAATATGTCTAATAAGAAAATTAAAACACAAAAACACGACTGCACCCAATTAATATTAAGATGTGTTATAAAACAGTATTGTATAGAGGGAAATGTTTTCTTGGTAATGTCAAATGGCGTCATACAGTGTTAATGACGTCATAAAACTGATAAATATACGAGAGAAAAATTAAGTTGTTACAGAGAACGCCACAGAACAAAAAGAAACAAGGACAACACCAACATAAACCCGAAACAACATAGACAACCCAACACAATCCCAAATGGGCTGGTCGATAGTATTAAGATACTCCATGGAACACATCATGTTAGTTCCAGAGCAAAAGTCAATGCCTACAAAGTCCCGAACATAATCCCTAAAGACATTGTAATCAGTCATATCCTGCCATATCAAATACGGTTTACAGATATAACTTCATTTAGTCTCAAAACATTAGTGTCCGGCGTGCAGTAAAAACAGGTGTGAAAATCTATCAAGTATTGAATTACTTAAAATCTTATCTGCAGTTGTTCTTATATTCGCCCTCAGAAATCTAATAAGTTGAGATATATATATACCATAGGTTTTGCTCCTATGTTTATCGCTCTTGAGCCAGGGAAAGTTTATAATCTCAAAGTCATAATCATCTCGTTTATCATAAATTTTAGTAGTAATAATACCATTTTTCTATAGAAATGTCCAAGTCAAGAAACGAGGCATATGTATCCAAGGTGTTAGCCTTCGAAAGTTGAAGTTCTGTTGGATATATAATATCTAGCATGGTAGGGAAAAACTCATTATCAATATTTAAAATATCATCTAAATAACGGGAGGTATTATTGAAAACGTCAATTACATCCATCTGATTTTCTTTGGATAAAGGTAACATAACAGAATAAGAATAAGTCGGCTATAAGTGGAGCACAATTAGTTCCCATAGGAATACCAACTTTATGTTGGTACGTTGAGTTATCAAATTGGATAAAGATATTATTCAGTAAAACATTAAGAGCTTCACAGACGTCCTCACATGTCCAGATGGTACAGTTAGTATGACTATTAGAAGTAAAAAAAGCCCTTTCTTCATTGCAGGCCAAATATACATGTTGATTGCTACCAAACGTTTTTTCGATTAAATGTGTAAGTTTGGTTTTAATTAAATCATGAGGAAGTGAAATATAAAGAGTGGAGAAATCATAGGTAGAGATACGTGTAGCTCTAAAATGTAAAGATTGAAATGTATTCAAAACTTCCGTTGAATTTTTAATGCCCCAGTAAAGGTTTATACTTTTCAAAAGTTGTATTGTAATATTTAACAACTTCAGCTTTAATAGCTGTTAAACAACTAATGATCAGTTTAGAAAGTTGTGTAGTAGTAGTGAAGCTCGCATTAGCAATATAAGCTTTATATGTTTTTTTGTGTAGTTTAGGTAACCAATACATAGTTGGTAACTTATTACATTTGTATGCGACGTCTAGATTAAATTTAGACAGTTCTGAGCTATGTTTGTCAATTATATCATCTGCAGACGACAGAATACGACTGTATGCTGCAGTACAGTTTAGTTCATTATTTAGGACTTCCGTATAATAAAACCGTCATACAATGAATGTGTTATTAGAAGCTTTATCAGCTGGCACAAATACAAATTTGTTGTATAATTCTTGAATTTTATTTTTGAAAATACGGAAGGACACTTTCGAATCATTAGGCAGGAGAGCTGGATTATATTGATAAAACTTAATTCTTTGATCCATGATTTGTATAATTTCATTCTTTCAGGACGTAAGGCATTGATATCTGCATGTTCCCTTTTACACCATTTATTAGCATAATTGTTAAGCGAGTCAATAATGTGTTCTTTACATTTATACAAATCTATCTTGTTAGGGTTTCTATATTTGGGGCCCTTAGAAATTAAATTCCTTATCCTTTCATCAAATATTATTTTTAGGTTGCCTGTGATTATATGTCCTGCGGGTTTATGTAGATATTTAGAATTTGAACATTCTCAAGAAGCTAGAATTATTATCAGAGATATTGAGATCAGATGTAATAGTGTTATAGTTAAAGACTGCATTGCGTAAAGGTTTATTGTGTTTATAAGAAGTAATAGTTAGTTCCGAATTTGTAAGGTATATAGGAATTAAAGATTTTACAGTGTTATGTCTTAATACGCTTTGTATATCAATAAAATCAATGCCTTTATTGATAAAAGATAGTTTGAATAAATGTCTCACATGATCTTTATCATTATCTATATGAAGACGTAAGAAATGACGTGTATAAGATTGAATTAAAGTAGCTGTGTCATAAAGATAGTGTGATCTAGTGAATATCTCATCGGCAACATCATCCAGTTTCTAAATGGAGGAAACAGGTAGTGAGGCTAATTTAATTTGCTAAGCATAGTTTGTCTGCCTGAATTTTTAAGAATATTATTTAATTCATAAATAGTCATATCATGTCTTCTTTTTCGTTTAATGTTTCCATTAATCCGAGTGCCATGTGATATTCTGCGGCGTGTTCGTGTTTGTGCCAGTGAAAATATATCTATAATTAAATTTTGAGAGATATTATAGTGCGGCCAAGATCTGAAGGCACAATAACATTGACTAAACGTCATTGGTTGGATCAGTCCATATCAAATTGGAGGTTAGTCCAATGATCATGATCATACAGGCGCATTTTCTGATATGGAAAAAGAACATATAGATGCATAGATATCAAATCAGCGTGTGTATTACATAGCGTAATAGATACGCATCTGAATATCAACGCAGGCAGTCTGGGTTCGAATCCGGACATTCATTCTTTTTTATTTATTTTTTAGGCGAAAGTAGCATGCTTTTCACGAAATATGTTTGGGTGTACAACGCAAACTAGATAAAAATGTGTAAACATAAACTATTTTGGCAAAAAGATTGAAAAGCATGTGCAGCCTGTGATTCCGTTGTCTTGCCCAAGAAAATGAACTATAATGACTTTTTTAGGAATGGGGTGTCAGAGAGGACGATGTCGTGAATTAAAAGGACAGCAGCGAACAACGTTTTTAGGAAAACAAGAAGTAACAAGTAAAATATCATTGGATTGCTTTGATCTCCCTGTGGTTCGCAAGTCAGTAAATGATATGATTTTAAACAAGATTCGTCAGCCTTTTAAACAAGTCCAGCACAAACACTGCTGAACCATGCTAAACTGTATATACTTGCTAAAACAATATGTTATACGAATGTTTTCAATATTGCTTTGCTTATGTTGTTGTCTTAACTGTGCAAAATATGTGGACAACAAAGAACAGAACATGAATGGAAATTAAATATGACCAATAGCAGGGTAAATAAAGAAACAAAACTACAAATATAATATGTTTTCACTGTTAATAAAAATAAACATGTATATGAGGCTTGAACCAGTAACCTTTAGATTGCTAACTGACTGCTCACCTAATTGAGCTACAGAGGCACACGTAAGTACAAACTTCATAATTGTTCGTATTTCGAAAACTGTGTAAGACACAAGCGTTTATTGACCGAGACTCTAAATGATCACTCCTTTTTATGCAAAGTGAAACCGTCGGCTAATTTGCCTAAGTAAATATTATTGTGCCATCAGATCTTGGCCGCACTATACCTTGTTCATAAATATTGTCATTCAGGCCCAGGGGATAGGGTGATTGTAACTTCTTAATCCATTCAATTCTATTAAATGTCGTGTTCTATATCTATGTGAAACTGTTTCATTATCTTTGTAAATTAATTGCTTCAGTGGCTGAAATGTAACATAGTTACATGTGTAAGTGAGTGGCCAGAGATTTTAAAATGTCTATAAATAAAGTTCTTATATTTCTTATTATATCGTATTTTATATAAATGTTCTCTAAGGCGTGTTTTATTTGTCGGCCAGTCTGACCAACGTAGTGTAAACCGCAGTTAGGATAAGTTCAAGTAAGTAAATAAACCATATATTTGCTTGTACATGTAATATCAGTTTTAATAGTAACGTTAAAGGTTCTACCATTTACATTTGAAGTAGTATTATGTTTACAAACTAAATACTTACAACATACACTCCTCTTAGAACTACACTTAGAGATAATCGGGTAGGTCCTATGTTTATTGGTATATCCATAATTCGAAGCACCATATTTGCGAAGCACTGGCGATCCCAGACGTAGCAATGAAATTTTTATATAGTTCTTTTATTGTACCAATTAAACTTGACTATGAATGTTGAGTATTTTAGGAAACCCGATAAACGTCGATAACTACCTCGACCAAATTGCTTATTTACTTATTCTACGTATTTATATTAAAATTCTAAGCTGTATTAAATTAAGAATTAAGCATATCAACATTCATATTTCTGACCATCAGCGTACTAAATAGCTCCTTTAAGATGAGTGTCATACTCTTAATTACGTAAAACACTATAAATATCATATATCACTAATGGCCAGTGAGTGTATGTTAATATTTTTCTCTCGAACGACTCTCTATTTTATTGGAAATACACAATAAGCACCATATCAAACCTTAAGTAAAAATAAAAATTGTGTTTGATAATAAATCGATTTGTGCATACTATGATAAACATTCAGACAACATACTGTATAAGCATTTGGCCAGTTAAGCAACACATGAATAGCTTACCTCTATCGCACATTCTCTCATGAATTGTTTAGCACGAAAGTTCCAGATTGCCGGAACGGTCAATACCCATTGTATGTCATTGTCTTCAATGTCTCCAGACATCATTACGTTTGCTTCTTTCATTAAATCTTGTCTCAGAAAAAGTATAACCAGGCTAAAAACGGTCTTTGCTGGAAGTCGTTTGCCGTTTGTATCCTCGAGAGTATCATTCCGCTTCAAAGTCTGTGGAATAGTTGTTAAGACTAATTTTTATCATTGAAAGATCCATGCCATTACTCATCTTTTATCGCCTTTGAATTTAGTTGGACTTGTTTATTTTCGGATTGGGTCAATACTGACATTTTGTGACTTTTATGTAGTTATTTCAACGAATTACTATGTTCGTAATTTCCAAACTTCCGCATGCTTTTCAAAATGTCAAAACTGATTTGCACTCCTTAATGATTATTGCAAAGTAAATGTTTTGTTAACTTCTTTCTGAATTCGAATAACGTAAAATGAGTTTGTTCATTCCCCCGCTCTTAGTATGCGGTTTAGCTGTCAATTTGATTGGTCGATTCTGTCTTGTCTAGAGTATCCCATGTAGTTAAGGAATGAATGCTAAATAAAATAGTCTATCGTTGGTATCCGACGAGGGTTCTACACTAGCAATACCAATTGTACTGTATATGAATCTAATATTAGAACCGTTAACAAAATAAACAAGGGTTTAAGGTGCAACTCACAACGATATGTACAACTCATATTTTTATTGTGTCTGCGAGTTCTTCTTGCCCCATGTTGCATTTCCAGCATACAGTTATAAAATAAGTATCGTTATTAAGTTATTTCCTCAATAGTTTTCAGGAAGAAGATTTCATTAATATAGAGTTTTAAATATATGAATGTTGCTTCAAACGAGTACATACACATACAGCGACAGAAGCCATTTACGTGCTTTTCAATATCAAGAGGATTATTGTCGATGGCTTTATTAACATATATAAAATACCTTTTATGGCACAGAATTTCTTACTTTGTTGTCATAAAGTAGCATTTTGAATCGTTGGAAGTAATAGTATGACCCGTGTTCTTCGTCGTCTACCAGTTGGGCATATCTGTCCTCAGCCTCGTAACCAAATGCTTCAATTGTTTTGCCATCTGGATTTATCAACACTGTTGTTGGTGCCTTCAGAGAGATATGTTTTCCACTGTTCCTGTGAGTAAGAAAAAGGGGAATATAATATTCAAGCTCGATAAGAATATGAGTAATTTTGTAACTTTGCAGACAAGGTAATCTATAATTTTTTCTACGTAAAAAAAAGCTTTAAAATAGATATTTTGTATTGAAGTCAAAAGTGACCATGTTACATCCAACATCAAAGAAAAATAAGTAAAATAAATGTTTTTTAGATATTTCGAATAGACTATATTTAAAGGATAGATTGTCTATTAATGAGACAAATAAATTTATACTTCACCAGCTTTTACAATATGATTTGCTTGGATCTTTCTTATAATCGTTATGAAATGAAAATGCCCATCCTGAATATGTAGTTCCAAAGTCTATGGCTGCAACCAATAATTTACTGGTTTTTGTTTCTGTCAGTTCATTGGACATCTGTAATATGTTGTTTAGATATACAATGTACATGTAAATGTTAATTCACCATTCATAACAGTATGTACTTTTAGTTACTTTTGAATGTTCGACTCAAGAAGGGAATACTTATTATTGCGATAGTCTGAACTGCTTTGTATTCAGTGTATAAATGGCACTGCGACTTTCTATGTCTCTGTATTGACATCTTAAAGTTCCAATATTCTGACAAATGTTCCATTATAAAAACCTTACATTCAATAATGATCAAACAGAGCAAGAATCTAGTTGTCTAGAAACGCTAAATTCCATTAATAACAACTGACAACGAAACTATTTTGATTGTCTGCTGAAGCAATGATTTCGTTTTATAACACTCAAGGAGCAGTGAAGTTCCCTAAGGATGTAATTCAAGTTCTCAATTCTGATTAAATTTTCACAGTATGCGAAGTACCTATTCCTGTTGGAAGGAATTAGCGACAAAATGTCCTTATCTTTTGCTACTATTTAAAATTTCGGACCTTTTTCAGAGTTTAATGTTTGACTGTTACTCTGAGAACATTGTTTACCTTAGCTTTTGATAACGCCATTTTTAAATTGAGAAAGCAAATTGATTCCACAGTATCTGAAATGATGTATGACAACATAATGAGTGAATGAAATATATTAGTAAAATAATCACGCAGTAACCTTATTGTACGTTTGACTAGATGTAAAAGTATTTGTATTGTATACAAGAAAATCATTGATGCAAAGCATCAAAGGTCGCCGCTAAAGAATTGAATGATATTTTTTTATTTACATTCTTTTGTACAAAAAACATCTTACTAAAGTATTACACTCCATTTTAGTAGTATCAAACATGTTAACAAAAAATATTAATCTGTTTACAGACCCAGTTCCAACTTCTCTGTATATAGCAAGGTCTTTGTTCACAAAAATAATAATATTTAAAATTACATTCTTTGAATCTTTTACATAAATTCTCATTAAGTTTCTAAATAATTATCTCAGGCTATCATGACACTCAAAATTTATCACCGGAACACATTTTCTTTTCTGATCCATACGTACGTAAACAATAAGCTTAGAATAAGCACTACTTTTATCTAAATATTTATTACATACAGTTAACGCATCACTTCTATTTGTTATAATTTGTTATGTAAAAGATTATGTAATTTTTTTTTTCAAACTGTCATTTATTAAAGCGAGCGAAAAAAAGAGTATATTATGGTATCAGTATGTAGCTGAAAACTGTAGTTGCTGGCACCACCCTAAACTATGAATAAACAGCGTATCACCGTAACAAATTCCTTCTTACTGCAGTTTCTTCTCCGTTAGTACATGCAAGGAGAAATTATCAGCGATGACTATATCATATAATATTATAATTATGAACTGCCCACTTCAAGAAAATTTCAATAGCACATGTGAAATACAGGTAAAACAGTCAACGCGAATACTTTTTCTCCTTCACAGGACATAACGACAGGCAAAGACACATTTTTACCCGTCGCAACAATGTTTTACCTGTTGCAACAATGTTTTACCTGTCACAACAATTTCTTACCTGTCGCAATGTTTTGAACAGGATTAACAACTTAAAATACTTATTTTAAATGTTGTTTTATGTATAACCATTATAATTAATTAAGCAAGATTTCTCAGTTTTATTGTTCAAGTAAAGGTCATGACTATCTCATCATCATTAAATACTAGCCATGGCCTACCTTCTTCAACGAACTAATCAACTTCCGATCAACTGGAAGTCTCGTCTCTTGCTCACTAGATGAATTTGGCAATCTTGGCTTGAGCTGGCTTTTTTTCTTGAGCCAATTTTGGAAACAGTCGGTTTCAGTCATTTGGGGGCTACATCACAGCACGCGATCAACACATTTTTAGTGCAGTTTGTCCCCTCATTCCCCAATATTCTATAGCATAGGACTTTCAATTTCAATGTAATCCTTTTTAGTGTTTCTTTGAAATTGCTTTTAATAGTCTACAAATCATTCCTAATTGAGCTTGTGGGATGATTCAATGTATCACTGTTATCTTATTTCTTGTCTATTTTATTCTTGTTATTCAAGTTTAAACAAACATCTCACTATCAATTATTAATTATTCAAATTGAAAGATGAAGACAGTGTATACTCCCAAACACAAGTCAATCAAGTGCAAAAAGCAATACATGTTTCAAACAGTCGGCTGTACATAAAAACTAGGTCACAAATGAAACATAAACTAAACATACAGTGAGGTAAATTGTATGTGAATAGTCATAGCACAGACTATGAGACTTAAACCATCAGCATATACTTGCGAAAATAATAGTATTCTGAATTTACTATAATAATTTTTCATTCCTCGTAAAATACGGAGCGGGCGGCATTACGGACCGTACGGTACGGATTTTATCGTTCGAAAAACGGTAAATATTTCGCCCAAATTAGAAAGTCATACTTTTCGACGGGACCGCTTTTCGATTATTTGATTTTTCTTGAGCAATTTCCGAAAATAAACGGTGCTAACTGAGCATTTTCTGAAATCGTGCACCACATGAGGGAATCTAAAAATAAACTTTCCGTAGACTGGTTTCAAATATTTTATCAGTCAAAATAGACCTTGACCATTTGAAATCGTGCACCACATGAGGGAATAAATTAAAAGATTTTAAAATGAAATAAAATAAAACAATAAAAAAATATTACAAATACTTTTTCTGTAAATCTTTATTGTCAGTGGGTAAAATTATCTTGAATCGAATAATCTTGGAAAAAAAATAAGTCACGTGTCCCTCCACGTACAAAAAAAGTCACGTGCCCCTCCATGTACAAAAAAATATCCCATTCCATACAGTACGCCGCACTTCAGTGCGGCGACAATCAATCTGGTCGGTAAGCACGATACATGCGTCACGAGTACGAATAAAAGAATCAAAATAGCTATTAACAGCTACCATTCGTGAAACGTGTGTAACACAGGGCCAATCCATAGAGATACTTAGCGTATACAATTAAGCATAATGTTGTATAAAAAACACGAGTGTTAAATAGCTCAACGTGTAAAGAAATTTAGCAACATCGCCTTCTACAGTGTAACAGCGGGTACAAGATCTATATTGAGGACTTGTGCCAATTTAACTGCATGGTACATTTGTAGCTTGCACTATATCAAGTACGGATACAACATGAGAAGATTTCCCATAAAAAAGGTTTGCAAGGGAAGACAAAATATATAACGATGGTATTTGTAAAAAGACACAACGCACTCGCAATAAACATTCAATCCGCATGTTTTGTCCAATATGCTTATGATTGTTAGTTGCCTGAAAGACTGCCAAAATATTGTTGCATCGGTATCGATTTTAAGTACGTATTTTTGTGTAACTTATAGTTTAGACATATTTTAAACATTTTCGTCATACTTAAACAGCACGGTTTAAACTCCACTTAAACCTTTGTCGCCAATGGCTGATCGACAGCGTACCAATTAAACTTGACTATGAATGTTGAGTGTTTTATGAAACCCGATAAAAGTCGATAAATACCTCGACCAAATTGCTTATTTACTTATTCTATGTATTTAAATTAATATTCTAAGCTTGTATTAAATTAAGAATTAAGCATATCAACATTCATATTTCTGACCATCAGCGTACTAAATAGCTCCTTTAAGATGAGTGTCATACTCTTAATTACGTAAAACACTATAAATATCATATATTATGGTAACTTACAGTTTTAACTCTCTGTCGTCTGCCTAAAACTCAACATAGCTGGTTATTTTCGGAAAAGGAAGTATTATTCTTTACAAATCATTTTCGTAGAAACTCAGTTTATTTTGAGCAAGGTTCAGCATGGGGTGTAAAGATAAAAATATACCCTAAACTTCAAAAGTGCTTCATTATCTTGTCAAAAGCATTTAATGGGTACATAAATGAAAACGAAAATAATTATTATCGGTATTGGCAGTTTTAATATGATATAAATGTGTAGTAATAATTAGTGTATAATTGTTTAAATGAATGAAGAAGTCGAGCAGGAAATTCCACATACAAAGACACTGCCATCTCAAAAGCACAAGGAGACATGGATCGTTTAAATACTGGTAAACCATTACTAAATCAAACGGAACAGGTCACACACATGAATAGGGATGAACATATTAGTACCGCCTTAGAAAGGTCAGTTACTTAGATGTGTAGAATTAAATCATAATCCAAACAAAGCTGAAGCAGATATGTACTTTTACACATACCCACTTTGCACCTCCATGTAATAATTCAATGCTGATATCCCTTTATACATCATTGATAATAGTGTGTACGTACGTAGGTGGCTCATTGTTTACGTGGCTGAAAGGGGGTCAAGGTTGTTTGAACAGTCGGTATTGAATAAAACTTAAACGATAAATAAGCATGATAAGATCATTAATATTGCCTGGTGTAAAATGTCATGTCGATCTATATAAAATAATCTTGTATTTTGACGACAAAAATAAAAAATATGGATACACTTTTTAAATGAATTAACTATTAATGAACGATGGATCTCCAATCTGAAGAATATTAAGAATAAATTATTTAGTCTTCTCATTTTACAAGGTTTTAAAAATATGATCTTAATGTGTGGTTGACATGCATTCAACCTGATGTAAGCCCTGAGTATTTTTACTGAAAGTTCCATGTTTCAAGCGGCAGTAAGACCGTTGTCTTTCAATGTCTTGTTACGTTTAACTGCTGTATAGTCCTGTGTTGTACCAAAACCCCTCCATTTTTTGTGTTCCCTCATTCTCATTTTTATTTCGTTCTTTGGCCTTAGGTATGTGTATAGTGGTGCATTGTTTTGGGTATGTAGCCTAGCATGCGCTACTCTTCCTCATTGTTTAAATACATTACTCTCGAGGTGGAGTAAATATGGTCGTGCTTGCAAATAGTATGCTCTTTAAAAGTATCATGGGTAATAAATATTCTGCTTATAAACAAGAATGTTGCAACTCGGTTAATATTGGCAAATTGCCATACTGCAGTATTTTAATATAATATCAAACTAAATAACAAATAAATGTTGCAAAGATATCCTAACTATACCAAACAATTAAGAATAATTGCATTATATGTGATACATAACCCAAATATCTTGATTGCACATAATAGTATATTAATTTTAATAAATTTTAGTTGAGGGTGGGGGTTCAGAAAATATGTGATTTATTGAACGAGAATGTAATTGGGTTGAAAGCCTTTTTTGAGTTATATATATGGTAAATTTCTTAAATAATTTATAAATCTGTACTAAATTGCCCTTTCGCAAACAAATAACAACTATCCGGTCTGTTTTCGGGCTGAAGGACAAATGAAAGTAGTCAAATGTCATAGAAGGTCATTACATGTCCTGTACGTGCATCTTCAAGAAGTTCGTCGAACGATGTAATATAAAGTACAATTTCCTCAATTATATATAATGTCTTTCAGCAAAATGTAAATATAGCTTTTGACACGGCATTAATAACAGCCTTTGCATCACCATCTTTCAAGAAATTTTGAAATATGAAAAGGTTAACAATCGGTGTGTGATGTACTGATAAAATCTAAAGCTGTATCATTGAGAAAATTGTCTGAAAAACCAATTATCATATTAAATGATAAAGACGGGCAAACGGTATATTACTACAACTTTTAAAATACCAAAGATTTCCAAACCAAAAAACCCTGGTAACGTGATTTGTGCGTATTATCGAAGACTTGTACGCGCAGACCATTGACGAGTTGATTATATTCTGTAATTCATATTAAATTTGCCAAAAACAGAACACTGTTTCAAAAATTGGAAATCACTTAATATATAAAAATGTGTTACCTTTAATCCGGTAGATTTACGCTTCTAAAATATTGTCAAAGATCGCCAACAGCAAGTAAATAAATATCGCGTTATCACACACACGCGCCGAAATCGAAAGAGGAAGTTTAATATGTAGTTCACAATCAATATCCTTCGCAGAGTTATCGTTCGTTAGCCTCAATGAGACGACTGGGTAAGAGAGTGATTCACAATATCGAGTTGAGGACGCATATTTTTTTGACAATGTAGATCTAATCTATTTAACCTGTACTGTCATTAAGGGTGTGATATTTTATGTGTTTGGGTTAAGTTTAACTTTGTAAACAACATCTGTGGTCTTTAATATAGGCGTAGTTTAAAAAAACAACAACTGAAATTACTGATGATTTATTACACGAAAAAGAAAAGCCTCACTTATTTTCCACCTTTTTTCTATATCAGTTATTAAATGTCTAGATCATTGAATAAATTAACAATAGCGATTGCATGGAGAAATAATAGCAGAAAACATAATTCTGACCATAATAATATGGATATCGAGAGCGATATTTCACCTAAACTGGACTTTTTCACGACAAATAAATATTAAATTCACAATAGAACTAGTAATGTTTAATCGTTATGTGATTTTGGTTAGATATTAATGAATTATATAAAAAAAACGGCAAATATTCCAATGCTTGGTACATAACAACTATATATATACGTATATATTCTTACTTTCAGTTTACACAATAAATTAAGGAACTTAGAATCGAAGTGTTGTGTAAAAACAGGAAAATATGTTATTCTTTTATGTGACAATATTTACTTCATTTATTTTAAATAAGACCTAAATAGTTTCATTTTTGTAAAGAGTTCAAACAAACAAATGTTATAAATTGTTATACAATTACATGAATCATAGCCATTGAAAATCAAAGACTTTCAGATTTTTGTAATGAGTAACGAAAAACACAACTTCTTGGTAAAAACTTGTGAACTCCAAAAGCGACAAGAATCTGAAATCGATAGAATCCAAAAAAAGCATTTTTGAAAACGTACGAGTTCAAAATCAAATCGGACGGAGTACATTGTAAAGCCAATTACGATAGCGTGAAAAGGCATCACATAGCGTTCTGTTTCTTCTGGCAAATTAAGAATTTATTTGTTTGAGTCAGCGTTTTATACTGTTTTTCAACAGTCATTTGACATAAGCATTTTCTTAGGGTAACGACCAATATTAACATGTTCTTCCTCAAGCGACTGAAATCTTCACCTCCTGATACAGAGGTGGAGAACAAGTGGATCTTAATGTATGACACGCGTTTTACATTCAGTTTGTAACGCAATTAGCAAAAATTGGCAAAAACTAGCAATGTGTGTAATCATTTCTTAACTAGTGACTGATTTAATCTTCGCACTGTTTTAAGTAAGTGGTTATGTACGGTTAAGATAATTATAAATTGCATGTTAGTGAAATCATTGTTAGGCCGTCGCGTGACTCAGTTCTCAACTTTCCGTCCATATTAAGGTGACGAACGGCATGGCAAAACGGCATCGCATTGAACGGGCTACTGCATCGACGTAATATCTTGTTGCAATATTCTGAAAGAACGGTATACTGCCAATCTGGAGATCGTGGGTTCTAATTCCGAATGGAGATTATTTTTTCCGTGATGATTAACAAAACGACATCGGAATTTCGAGTCGGATCGTCGTGCCTCCATCTGAATAGACGATGAGCGACATTACGTTGGCACTAATAAACCACGAGATAATGTACATAAGTCAAATATCCGCTCACGAGTCTTCTCTATTACAACACGGATTCAATTTTAGGTAATGTCACTTAATATAATATTACTGATATTTTTATTATTTACAATTTTGATCTGAATTTGAAAACCGTTCATTAAGATTAGAAAGGCAACATACACTAAATATTTGATTATTGATTCAAGCATTTAGGGACCTTTTTGAAATTAGAAGTCATCTGCTTCGATATATTGTGTCATTATTTCTGTTTAAGTCTTCTCAACGATAATGTCATAGTTGTTTTGCTTATATGCCATTACATAACGTATACTGGCTTACAAGTGTGTGTACTGACCTGTTGATCTGTCGTCATGTAAAGACTTAGTAGCGAGTGAGTGAAACTTCTTGAAAACTCGCCTCTTAGAAATCATTTTTAGTATAATTTGTTCCATAGGTCACAGGTTACCTCACTTCACATAATCAAGCGCCATAACTTTGCTCTTATTTAATAAACCAAAACAATACATTTCCGGAATTGTATGTGATGACTTATAATCCTATGATCGCTACTGTAGATCAATCACTTTTTGAAATACAAACTAATATCGGACGGACAAAGGTTAATCTAAAATGCCCATATCTACTTGGTGAAGGCACTCCAGCATTTCTACAAGAAACAGGAATTTCTCACGATATTTAGGTCTAAAATATAATTAAACTGAATACCATCAAATGCCTGAACTTTTTCAGTTGATTTCTTTAAAGAGAGATTAAGTTGCTAGAGGGAACACCACATACATAAGTCAATGCCTCCCCATTCACTTCCTCGGAAAAACAACCGTCCACAAAACATCAGGTACTGAGGAAGTGCAAGGGTAAACACTCATGGAAACAGGGGCGAAAAAAATGGCCTGGACGACTATAAAGAAGTATGGAGAATTAAGGAGAACAACCAGAGGAGGGAGTTAATAGACGGAATACATCACGTCACGGTACAAGCCAAGAACGTTACCAACAATAGACCGAAAGGAACTATTATTGGCGAGTTGGTATTCATTCCATCGGAATATGACTTCCAAATTTGCTTAAATGTTTTGCGATAAATTGTTTCGGCGTCTCTTCGTTAATCTGTATAACACTAAATCATTTTCCTTTTTGCTTTAGCTTTATTTGAAAATACTACTAGCTCATTCTGAAAGAACGGTATACTGCCAATCTGGAGATCGTGGGTTCGAACTCCGAATGGAGATTATTTCCGTGATGATTAACATAAAGAAATACCAGCTCAAGTCATTACTTCACCCTGATTCATGCTGGAAAGTTGTCAGCTGCTTGCGGAAGCACATATTAGTACTGTGTGGAAACACAGGTACACTTGTTAAGTCAACTTACAACCACAAAGAACGGAAATGTTCCAAAATCACTGAGATGCTCTGAATACCATAAGATCATAACATTGGTAAATAGACTGACTCAGCAGGTAATTATACAGCTGAACATTGAGGTTAATCAATATCAATTGTTTTATTTTGATAAACAATCGGGTTCGTAATACAACAATATAAAAAAGGAAAGGGTTAAAACCATTACAAGATTTGGACATTTTACTACAGCGCCGGCAATCAGAAATTATTATTCCGTTTTTCAAGGTAGAGCACTCTGCTTAACCGTTTGAACAAAATTACATCAGTTAAGTCCCTTGATTATGTACGTGTTTTCATTTTTGGTCAGAAAGCAAGGATGATATCCATCTGTTCAACTAGTATTTGTGAAAGTCTAACTCAAAGATTAATAGTATGTCATTATTTCTAATTTCTAGTATGAGTTCGGGAAATTATTGATGACATTTCCATGATAATGTAATGAAATGACAACCAGCGCCAGATTCATTTCATAACATGTGTATAAACAATGTGAAAATTGAACCTTGGGTTAATATTTTTAGGATAAAATTAGATTAACTTCGATATGTATAGTACAAAAGTCATATTTAGATATAGAATTATCGATGGAAGATCGTTTTTGTTTGGCTGTGTATACATGTATATGCATTTATGCAATGATTAGACGACTTGTGCTTGATTATGACACTTATACATTCATTCATTTATTTTCGCGTCTGATGTTAAATATAATCCCTAAAAACTTCAATGAACGACATGATAGCAATTTGACACAAAGGGAAATAAATCGAATATCACATCGTTATGATGGCTGCAGTTGTTTTCCTAACAATAGGTAATATACTATTAGTGCTTTCCATTCTTTAAGGCACCGTTGGCAATTCACATAATCAAATTCAATCAGACGTATAAACACTACCTTAACTATTATCGAGTCACTTAATGTGTCAAACAAATCCATCAATATGGGACGGTTTAATCCTGGATGGAATATCAAACGATTGTAATTTCTCTGTTGTATTTAGAACTAAAAATTCTTACGAAAATACTTACGACCGTTTTATCAACTCGTTCGTATGTATGACATCGATCTTACGAATAAGAATGTTCGTGCGCACAGTAAATCAGTACACGTTCATCACGTGGATGTCTAACATGAAACAAAACTATAACCGCCGATCCTTCTGTTGTCAGTAGGCGAACTAACTTCTCAGAGGAAGATGAGCAACTTTGGTGGACAGCTGCTGAAAAGTACTTGGACAACGTAACAGAACACTGAACAGTATTCAGCAAGATATGCCGGCAGATATAAAATTGTATTTCTTATATAACATCATGGGTGATCAGGTTTGCTATTTCAGGTACATGTATGATGTCTAAAATGCGAATGTTTACCCAACAGGGGCTGGTCATAAGAGGTTCGATCTGAAATATAAAAGTACTGTAGTGGTGTGGCATTTGATGAGGTGCTCGAACACGCCCCCACTCTACACCAGCACGGCACTCTACCAACTATACTAACCAGTTGGCTGTATCACCCCCACACCTCTGCTCTCCTCCCACTTACACCACTACACTTCTGCTACATTCATATAAATTAAGGTGGATGTGCACCCAGTGTGGGGCTCGACCCCCAACTCTCGCAGGTGCTCTACCGTTTCGTCACACTTCATTACACAGCGTAAGAAATATAACTAGTATATTGAGTGGTATTCTATGCTAAGATGGATAAAAAGTTGCTTAAATAGTTTATAATTTTCTTGAGTTTTAACTTGAAGATCTAATTTATTGAGTATTTAATACTTTAATACAGGTGATGTTAATGATGCAGACTATTATTAAATGTGCTGCCTAATGTCACAACCACGGTAATTCTAGTGATTTATAGGAGTTCATAATAGGAACACCCATACACACAATTAAATTTTCAAATGGAAATAATTAATCTATCTGGATATATATTCATCAATGTCTTAACAGTTTAAAATTAGGCTTAGCAATAATCAAATAATAATTTTCAATTTTAAAAGTTGTAAGACATAGTTGATACTGTACTTGAAATGTAAATCATACATTTTAATTCCATGTACACTTCCAAATACACTCTATTCTTTATTCCATCTTCAACTTACCTTTTTGATTGTCTGACATTTTTGTGACTGATTATAACTTTGATTAGTGATGGCGTGATTATCAAAAATAATCGAACATCGTCGCTAGACATCCGACATCAGTGACAATCGATTATGAAATACAATACAATAATCGATTGTAATCGGAAATTTTGATTTTCTTTACATCTGTAAATTGAGTCTATCTATCACTTCAAGCTATATATCAAATCTTTATTAACATCCACACTAGTACTAATCAGTACATGGAAAATATAATATAATTGTTTTTAATTTCTTCAGTCAAATACACGAAATAAACATACATAAACAATATAAATTTATTGAATGATAAAATATTCTTATGATAAAAGAGTAATGTAAAACCCCATTGATGTCAAATGTAGTTACAAAGAGATAAATAAACTTGCATACATGCATTACACTTTTACTAAACAAACTAAATATTTCGATAATTTCCTCGATTGTGATTTTTTAAACTAATCCATGAATCGGTTATGAAATTTGTCCGATTACCCATCACTAACTTTGATTGACTACTGCATGAGCTAGTCTGTTTGGACTCATCTCATACTTTATATGACAATGACAATGAGTTTATTTGTTTTTGGCCACAGGCCTATAACAAGATAGTAATTATACAATATGATGATAAGTACATTGACTGCTACCTGCAATAATTCATATTATAACTTTTGTTTATATATGTATATATAATGTTGAAGTTTCAAACATTTCATTGTAATTGTTATAACACAAACTTGTCGAATAACAAATAGGAAAATGACATAATATATACAACTGTTATGCTATCATATTTTACTTATTATGAGAATCATATAATTATCATATTATCAAAATAGTATTTATAAAAAGTACACTGATTAGGTTGCTTAATAGTGTTTCATCAGAATACTATATATACTCATGTTCTGACTGACATAAGTTGTAATTCAGAATATAACATCAACATATAGTAATGGCAAACAGATGGAACAATAATTATTTTAAACTATATTAAATAAATTTAACAGGGAAACATGAACAATATAATGCAATAGATGTTTGATATTCTGCACAATACAGACATATGTACTTCAACAGTGTGATTGTGAATCATTTAATCAAATTCAAGTATGGTGTGCCCCAGTACATCAGTGGATTGATCTAGTTAATATATGATCGAAATCGAAACAAAAGCTAGAAAAAAGTGATGTATGGATTATGTTTTGAGATATTGGATGATAATTAAGCTTAAATGTTTTAAGCATCATTACATCAATCGTTAAAATATGTTGTTGTTTTTTTATTTTTTTATAATTGGTTTAAAATTTTGTTTCTTTCTTGGAACGCATACTATACATACTTAGCCAGATTTAATATAACTTTTTCTGAGTTGCTGCTCATAAGAATTTTAAATTTATTGTTGGGGTATGAAATTTGTTCTAATGTCAATCAGTTTTGAGCAGACTAAGACAAAATGGAACTCGGTTTCTATTGTCATGTTACATAATTTACAGATTCTGTCCTCATTAGGAATATTTAAATAACGGCCTCTCTCTTGTTCTAGTGTATGAGATGAGGACCGGAGTTTTGCAAGAGCATGTCTAAATTTTCTTATATTAACATCGTCTAAATATGGTTCATGAATGAATTGTGATTTAAAGTGACAGTATGAGTTTAATTTAGAGCTAGTGGTAATTGTTGCTAACCACTCTTGAAGGTACTGATCTTTTAAGCTTTGCGAGAATCTTAGTAAGAATTCATTTTTATAATTCACACATTGATCGAGCCAGACATATAAGATACCAATATTATTAATATTATTAATGTATTTCTCTTTTATTTGAGACATGTCAGACAATTTCATGTGATGCGAAGTAGATGAATTGATTAAAAAGTTCAAAACTGACGTAACGAATACCTATGACCATTCGTGGCATTTTCGTTAAAACTTACGAACTCGTAGCGTCTGCATGCGTACGAAAATATTGAAAAATGCTATTGCGATCGTAAGAACGTCGTAAGAAAATCTTACGAAAATTTCGTGCGTAAGAACGTTGACTAAAACGGGCCCTTTGCCTTCAAATATTCAATGTACTGTTTTCCAAGTCAGCAAGTTTAAGACAGAATAGCATTGTTAATAATACAAATGTAGCAAAGAACTTATGACCTTATTCAAATATCACGGATTGACATTACCTGCACAGCCCGGGAAGCGAACCCGGACCATCCAGTCACAGCCCAGCGTTCTACCAACTGAGCTAACCAAATGGGGTTATATATCTCGCGATTAAGACCTGTGAGCCAATAAAATATTTTGAGCGCAGCAATTTTGGTGGGATAAGAAAGCCACAAACAAATACTTTTTTTAATTTAGACCAGATTGCCATTTTATAGTACACAATAGACTCTTATAAACAGTACCAAAACACAACCGAGCAACCGAAGTCTTAAGATATACAATGACATACAACCTCGGAACAGGGGGCTTAAACCAAGCAAACAGCATGACGGCCTCACAAGTTAAAACGGCATTACATATTTTATGGAATTCATGTATGTAAAATATACTATTTTTACCTTTCATAAGTAATGACATTCCTGTTAATTCCTTATTAAATATGCAAAATAACTTTTTTTACATACATTTATTGCATAATGAAAATTTAATACAGACTCAAGGGAACTATTCGTGAATAAATGTCGTATTTAAGTTTAAAAAAAGAATATACATAAACGTTGTATTTTACTACACGAATCTAAATCGAAGCAAAATTGAAGTTAAGTCGGACTTTTACATGTTATCTTTTATCTTGTTTATCTCTTCTATATTAACATATTGTTGTATTCGTCATTTTTGTCTTGCATGTTGTGGTTATGGATGAGAAGCCTATCTTCTGTCCCATTATATAATATCCCCATGTGACCTAAAATAAACATATTTATCAGGTAAATATATAGCATTGTACATGTATTAATCATATTCTAATCATATTTTTATCGTATAGAAACTTATATTCCTGTTGTGGCACTGTTATCCAGAGAATATAGCTTTTTTGTGCATCTTGCCTTCATTGTATACTTAACAAGTGTACGTTCTCATTCAAACAATGAATTTGTCATTTGTGTTTGTATAGGATATACAACCTTCGACGATGTCCGTTTTAAGTACGAACGTTTGTCTCCGAATACGAGTAAGTATACGACTGCAATTTCAAACGGCCATTCTCTGAAATAAGCAGTTATACGTACTGTCTATACCTGGAGTTATTGTCATTGCACCCATTTTATGTAAATGTTATTCTGTATTTTCTTTTGTCATTCATACAAATATGTAAAACACTTTAAATAAAAATACAATATGCTATGAATATTTTATTATTTACAAACCGTGTACACTGTCATAAAATGTAACATAATACGAAAATAATAAGACGGACTCAATAGTACTTACTGACACAAAATTTCTGATTACAATCTGTACAACAGGCACATTTGTGGTGTAAAAACATCAAAATACAATCTAAAGAAATAATTCTGTAGGTATCTTCATTGTGCATAATTGTCTTACAATGAAATATATTTCCCAGTTCGAAAAACCTAACTAATATATACAGTAGACATTGCTCGAGCGACCACCTGTATTAAGCGACTTTTGTATTAAACGACCACTTAAATTCTCGCCCGAGCGTTTTTACTATACAAATAGTATGTATCTATTAAACAATATAAAGAAATTGAGAAATTACATATAACATTTGTAAGAGAATATTAGGTGTACGTTCAAACACTCCAAATCACGCTGTTCATAGAGAATTAGGCAGATACCCATTAAATCTCATAGCTAAAGAGCGATCCATAAAATTCTGGTTGAAACTTATGTCAGCAAATAATTATTTTATTAGGCAAATGTACATTGAACAATGTCACACTAATAATGCTCACTGTTGGGCATACAAAATGAAATCGATTATTGAACATTTTGATTTGAATACACACTATCTCCCTTTTCTTAAAAGACGATTACGCGATCATTTTATCCAGGAGTGGCAATCGACTGTAAACGATAGGCCGAGATTAGCATATCAAAGTTTATAAATTCAAAAACGCTTTCAATTATTCAGAATATATTAGCTTGATTGATAATAATAAATTATTAAAACAACTTACATCTTTCAGATTATGCTCGCATTCACTTTGTATCGAAACAGGTAGGGGCATATAATATACCTAGAGAAAATCGTATTTGTAAAATGTGTTCGCTTAATCAAGTAGAATCTGAATACCATTTTATGATGTGCTGTCCTCTATACAGAAATATTAGAAAACATATTTAGGTAATATATCGTGGCCATCTATGGAAACATTCATCAATATCATGTCAAGAGAAGCTTTTTCAATTAGAAAGGATTATTTGAAAAATCACGCAGTTCCTTAGTTTCTTTTCATTTTCGTTTTTTCTTAGACTGAATAGTAATATATAAGTAAACGATATTTATCTACGTAACGTGTTTAATAACTTTGTTTGTATGAATGTATGTTTTGTGTATGATTGTATGTATGCATTGACTGTCTTTGTGCTGTTTTGTGTTATATAACCAAAGGCACGTACGTGCCGAGTTTGTTAATAAAGAATTGTATTATATTAAACGACTTTTCTATAACGCGACCAGCGACCGCAGTAAACCAGACCTAGGTAAAAAAGATAGTTAAATAATCCATTACACGACCGCATGCACTTAATCCCATTGGGCATTTCACACCTTATTCACAACTGCATTTGCGCATTGTCCTTTAAACAATTGAATAAACAATTAGGTGTGATAAATGCGACCAGGTAATTACTCGGCGACACAGTTACAAAACGTCATGTAAAAATATCGTTGCATACATGTGTCCGTTTGAGCGTGAGTCTCAAATGTAAATGGATTACACAGCATAACGATAATAATTTCTACAAGAACCAAGTTATTGTAACGTCCTTGCTAAATGACTTACGTTGCTTGATGTCACCGAGTTTCTACATTACGATGTCCCGAGAAGAAATATGCGAGATGTAATTTGTGTGCCGACTCGCCCGCTTTTATCTTTACTTGAAAGATCGTCGTGCCGACAAACTTCTTTATACTCACTAAGAGAATGAAAATGTCAGACAAAAACACATCGCATAATTTAACGCTGGGTTCAAGTGTGTAAACACTCACTTTGTTTAGTATGAAATCCATTTTAAAGACCCCATAAAATCATTGCCTTATGGAAAAAACGTTTATTACTATCAGCCTGTTTAAATACGCTCGTGGAATAAAGTTTTAGAATCATTCCAGCTAACAGCTGTCAAAACTTCGTCACTGAAATCATGACGTCATGCCATGCGCAGATTCGTGTTACTGTGATGAGTACACTGTAACGTTATTTAATTATAGACTGAACATTATTCTGTACCCGTGTAAATGTGTGCGTCTGTCTTTCACCTTTTACTTTCACGTTAGTAAGAACAATTTGCGCGTGTGAAAAGAACATTCTTGAATTTTAAGCACGAGGCAACTACACTATTCAAAGTACATGCACATTGTCACATTGGATAACTTACGTGGAATTTAAAAATTAGGCACGTGTATATATTTAATGTTCTATTTCCTAGTAAGCTGATAGAGTGGTTTAAATTGACGAGCTTTGTTTCACACCATAGTTACGTTTGAATGGAAAGAGGATGGTATTTATACGTTTTGATTGTTCAGCTCGACATTCATTTGTACTTAACATCCGTTAAATTTGTTGATATCAATTAAGATACCACTTTATTAAGTGACCACTTTTTGGCCGTCCCTTGGGTGGTCTCTTAATACAACGTCTACTGTATGTGTTTTCTGTGCAGTACTGCTACATGGAACTTTGCTTTTACTGAGGTAATCATGCATTTACCGAACTACATGTATGTGTGGTGAAAATCTTTACCTGTGATTGTTTATGCGCTATTTTGGGGTAGAGTTTAAATATAAACACCATAATTTTACACATGCTTTCAATAGTTAAAAGATTGATGTTTAAAATTGAATAATTAAAAGTGATTGTACTTCAAGAAAAATGGATTTATAGCGGTTTGTAAACAATAATAAGAAATGTTACATGTTGCAAATGATGAATTTCGCATTTCTAAATATGCATTTTTCATTTTACTGCTTCAGCTATATTGCTTGAATAACATTCATGTGATACATTCTTGTTCATTTATAAATGTTTAAGTTTATTACTGACTCTTGATTCTATTTTCAAAACTAACACCATTAGTACACAAATAGTATGTATTTTGCTTTCTAAATACTGTACTACATATCATGCTTTACAACAATAACTTTTAAAGCACCAATTACTGACTTTCGTGGAAGTGCCGTTTTAAATGACAGTTAAATATATGTATTTTTGATTAGTTATTTAACAATTTAAACTATTTATTATTATCGTTTTAATAAATTGCATTAAGAGCTTATCTCTCTCATCTCGCTTAAAGCACTTACAAATAATTAACACCGTCAGTAGTATAATTTTAAAAGAAAAAATTTAATGAAACGTAGCTTCGTAGCAAGAAAGAACAAAATTCAATATACTTGTATAACTAGCTCTGCCATTTCAATACAACTTTTCTAAATAAGACTTATATCTAAGGTATAATTCAATCGAGAAAATTGAAAGTAGTTGAGGTGAGCTTGCCATTTGATTTCAATTTTGCTCTGGCTTCGACTTCGGTTCCACCAAACTTAAGGGAGACTTTCGCAACACCGACATTTCCATCATCATCTCTACAATTGACACTGACCTCGCCTACACAATCACAAGACGTATCATCCACATATAGTGGGTCATGATCCTTCGATGCAAATAGTTTTAAACTAAAAGTCTCATTTTTTCCAATTGGATGCGCATCTTGACTTGGAGTCTCATCATCGACAGGAATTCGGTGGTTTATCTTTATCAATCTGCAAAACGCACCCTTGACCATAGTTTTGCCATTTTCTGCAGTATACAAGTGACTATCGTCATATCGAGCTGGGTTATATATTTCTCGTATACTAAATCCATACGTATATGGGCTGACGCGAACTTTCAAATCCTTCCTATTATGTCCGAAAATAACCGCGCCTCTCAGAACTGACAAACCGGCGTCGGAGGGGAGCATCACTCTGTACTTCTTGAAAGCCGTTTGAACAGCGTTAAACAGCATTGGTGATTCTGAAAATCCACCAACCATAAGAATTACATCGGTTTTTCTAAAAGGCACATCATTCAAAATGGTCTTAAGATGATTAACAACTTTTACAGTTGTCTCGCTGAAAATGCCTTCCATAAGTTCTGGGTCAAACAGTATTTTGTCTGTTTTGAAGGTAACCTGTCCACTCAGTCTACGATGGCGTTTTATTCTTTCAATAATGCTCTCATTCTTGTCAGCATTGTACATTTCAATTAATACAACAGGTACCTTAAGTTTAAGCTTCGATTTCACACCTGGTATAATAGTTCTTTTCTTTATTTCAATTTCCCTAAGCAGTTCAAAGTAGTCATCCATGTGTTCATCCTTAAGACGTTGCATGTAAGTCTCTCCGTATACGTCCGATACCAGCTTTAAGAAAGCCATATCAACATTCGTACCGCCCCAGTTACCCCCACTGGAGGCTGACATTTCTTCCAGAGAGCCGTCGGTAGTTATTTTATGAACAATAACATCAACGGTTCCGCCTGTAGTGAAAGTAAAATACTCATATGGTAGTGTTAGTTTTTTTTCTAGCTATGGCATATTATTATTTTGACAATCTGGTGACATCATGTACCTGTACAATAAAGTCATTACAATGTATTGATGAGTTTAGACCAGCAAATTGGTAATATCGGTTTTACATTTAAACAAAAGAAAAAGCGGTAACGTAGTTTAATCAAATTGACAAAAGTCGTTTAAATAGAACCAATAAAACTTATACATTCAGATCAAACAACTGTTAACCAATACGATTATTATTAATTTGTTTAATAAGAGCTGTGATGCTTTTAATTTTCAGTAAAATATAGAATACATACCACCAGCATCCACGACCATGTACTGCGCACCTGATTCAAATGCAGATAAGATCGAACCATCTGAAATGCCTTCGTTCTTCCTATGAATTTCTAACTGCTTGCAATATAAAGACGCTGCTTCTGGTTCTAGAGCTATCAACAGGTCTTTTGATTTGATACCAGCCTTGAATATTAATATCTTGCATATAATACGTAAATGTTTTCTCAATTATCGACACTGCGTTCACAAGTCTTCTGATACAAGGTCGACTGATATGAATTAAATATTTAAAGACGTATATGGCACATCTAAACCTAAATATTTGAAGGAGCTTCTCCAGAAGCGATTATTTACGGACGCATGGACGACGGACAACGCACCGTATAAGCTCTTTTTGCCTTTGGCCAGTGGAGCTTAAATGTAAAAACAAATCTCCCGCGGCAGCATCTATCAGGACATTCAGTGTTTTGATTGTTAAGATAAGCAATTGAACAAAAATGAGCGTACCATCATTTTAAAGGTGGCACTGCATTGCAGTGTCAAATACATGAACGTTAGGCTTGGAAAAGATATTCACACAGAAAAATAATGTCCTATAAGTAGCTAGACATTTCGTAATTGTCAATGGATCTTCCAGAAAGACAATGTCCTAAGTCATGGTTCAAAACTAGGAAATGTATGGAAATCTGATAACAATATTGGAACTGTATGCTAGCCATCTTAAAGTATTGACCTTTTTATCATTAAAAATGCATGGCGGGAACTAATACAACAAACCAATGCTATTTTACAGAGAGTGCTGTTGAAAACCTGAGAGAGATTTAGTTGGTACAGGGAAAGCCATATACACAATGCCTCCCCACACAGATCCCTATGAAAATAACATTCTACAAAACACTAGACACTGTGAGGGGAAATACAATTGATACAATACATCACGGAACAAGTCAAGAAAATCAGTAATAGGCCGAAAGGGGAGAACAATGAATATTATATTATATATAAGTGAAAGAACTGCACATGGGGAAAGGGGAACATGACATACATACATATAAATAATAACCACACAGCGATTTACAGCTTTTGAACTGTCAGTAAAAAATACTGGGCGTAAAATTTGATCTAACAGAGTCTATTTTATATGACTATATAATATTTATAATTCAAGATGTATGAAAAAACTAGTGAATTTGTATCGTGCTTCGTTAAAAAGAGTCAATGAAAGTCAATGACTAAATTATCATATTATATTGATGCGATGTTAGGAACTCACTAATGGCCAATGAGTGTATGTAAATAGTTGTTCTCTCGAACGACGCATTATTTTATTGGAAATACACAATAAGTACCATTAAAACCAAAAGTAAAAATAAAAAGTGTGTTTGATAAAAAATGGATTTGTGCATACTATGCTAAGCATTCAGACAACATACTGGATAACCAGTTGGCCAGTTAAGCAACACAGAAATTACTTACCTCTATCGCACATTCTCTCATGAATTGTTTAGCACGAAAGTTCCAGATTGCCGGAACGGTCAATACCCATTGGATGTCATTGTCTACAATGTCTCCAGACATCATTACGTTTGCCTCTTTCAATAAATCTTGTCTCAGGAAACTTATAACCAGGCTGAAAACGGTCTTTGCTGGAAGTCGTTTGCCGTTTGTATCTTCGAGAGTATCATTCCGCTTCAAAGTCTGTGGAATAGTTGTTAAGACTAACGTTTACCATTGAAAGATCCATGCCATTACTCCTCTTTTATCGCCTTTGAATTTAGTTGGAATTGTTTATTTTCGGATTGGGTCAATACTGACAGTTTGTGACTGTTATGTAGTTATTTCAACAAATTACTACGTTCGTTCTTTCAAAACTTCGGCATGCTTGTCAAAATTGAGTTGCACTCCTTAATGATTGTTGCAAAGTAAATGTTATGTTAACTTCTTTCTGAATTCGAATAACGTAAAACGAGTTTGTTCATTCCCGCTCTTAGTATGCGGTTTAGCTATCAATTTGATTGTTCGATTTTGTGTGGTCTAGAGTATACCATGTAGTTAAGGAATGAAAGCTAAAAAATAGCTTTTCGTTGGTATCCGACGAGGGTTCTACACTTGAAATATCAATTGTACAGTATGTGAATCTAATGTTAGAACCATTAACAAAAAAACAAGGGTTTAACGTGCAACTCCAAACAATAGGTACAACTTATATTTTAACCGTGTCTGTGAGTTCTTCATGTCCCATTTTGCATTTCCAGCTTACAGTTATAAAATAAGTATCGTTATTACGTTATTTCCTCAACAGTTTTTAGGAATAAGATTTCATTAATATAGTGTTTTAAATATATGAATGTTGCTTCAAACGAGTACATACACATACAACGACAGAAGCCATTTACGTGCTTTTCAATATCAAGAGGATTATTGTCGATGGCTTCACCAAAATATATAAAATATCTTTAATTGGATAGAATTTCTTACTTTGTTGTCATAAAGTAGCATTTTGAATCGTTGGAAGTAATAGTATGACCCGTGCTCTTCGTCGTCTACTAGTAGGGCATATCTGTCCTCTGCCTCGTAACCAAATGATTCAATTGTTTTGCCATCTGGCTTTATCAACACTGTTGTTGGTGCCTTCGGAGAGATATGTTTTCCACTGTTCCTGTGAGTAAGGAAAAGGGGAATATAATATTCAAGCTCGATAAGAATATGAGTAATTTTGTAACTTTGCAGACAAGGTAATCTATAAATTTATCTACGTTAAAAAGCTTTAAAATAGATAATTTGTATTGAAGTCAAAAGTGACCATGTTACATCCCACATCAAAGAATTTAGATATTTCGTAGAGACTGTTTTTAAAGGATTGATTGTCTATTAATGAGACAAATAAATTTATACTTTACCAGCTTTTACAATATGATTTGGTTGGATCTTTCTTATAATCGTTTTGAAATGAAAAAGCCCATCCTGAATATGTAGTTCCAAAGTATATGGCTGCAACCATTAATTTACTGTTTTTTGTTTCTGTTAGTTCCTTGGACATCTGTAATATCTTGTTTAGATATACATGTAAATGTTAATTCACCATGCATAACAGTATGTACGTTTAGTGACTCCTGAATGTTCGACTCAAGAAGGAAAGACTTATTGTTGCGATAGTCTGAACTGCTTTGTATTAAGTGTATACATGGCACTGCGACTTTCTATGTCTCTGTATTGACAATTCCAATACTCTGACAAATTGTTTTATTATAAAAACCTTACATTCAATAATGATCAAACAGAGCAAGAATCTTGTTGTCTAGAAACGCTAAGTTCCTTTATTAACAACTGACAACGAAACTATTTTGATTGTCTGCTGAAGCAATGATTTCGTTTTATAACACTTGAAGTTCCCTAAGGATGTAATTCAAGTGCTCAATTCTGGTTAAATTTTCACAGTATGCGAAGTACCTATTCCTGTTGCAAGGAATTAGCGACAAAATGTACTTATCTTTTGCTATTATTTAAAATTTCGGACCCTTTTCAGAGTTTAATGTTTGTCTGTTACTCAGAGAACATTGCTTACCTTAGTTTTTGATAACGCCATTTATAAATTGAGGAAGCAAGTTGATTCCACAGTATCTGAAATGATGTATCACAACAAAATGAGTGAAACAAATATCTAAGTAAAATAATTACCGTATTGTACATTTGACTAGATGTAAAATTAGTTGTATTGTATATCTAATCTGGTCGGAAATCAAGATATGCCCCGTTCTCATCGCCGATCTGAGAACCTCGATCTCCCCGACCGGCCAAATTCCGCGACCAAGCTCGACCAGGTGTTTGGTCGGGGGTCTACACTTGGAAGGGGACATCTGCCAGACCTGTAGTGGACCATACTATATCAACTCAAGACCCTTCCGGACCACTACAGGACCACTTGCCGACACACATCCCGACTTCTACTTGAACTCTACTCGACCTTCCCGACCCCTTCCCGATGCTTACCCGATGAACACGACCAGCCCGACCTTTTCTCGACCGCTACCAGACCTCTACTAGGCGTGTACAACGTGGTAAAGCTATCTGATGTAGACAGTGGCTGGCACGTAAGCCACTGTATGGACAGTATGAACAACTCTTGCAAGAACTCAACCGTGAATACCCTAATGTTTATAAGAATTTCCTCGGAATGGATGCTGATTCGTTTGAAGAGAGTGTTGACCGTATATCATCAAGAATAAAACTGCAGGACACCAACTACATGTAATTACACAATTATTTTCTTTTCTATTTTTGACTTTTTCTCCCGAACTTATGGGCGGATTGATCCGAAACCACGGCGGCCATCTTGACAATATTTTCTTTTCGTCACTTCAAATAGTTGTAATACTAATATATATTTACATAATTAATAATTTGTTAAACTGCTGTATACAAAGTTAAACTATGTAGAAAACAAGACACATTGTTATCTAATTTCGGAACTGCTATTTATAATTTGTACAACTTTTTCTATTTTTAGACAAACCATGGAACCTCAATCTCATAAAAATCAGCTCCAGTCGCACGCTCCTATACTATACGCTAACCTGATCTGATGACTGCCCAATACAGGTCACGTTTAAGTGACCTTTGAGTAGCCAATCAAATCCTCGCCTGCAAAATGATGTGGTATAGAGTTATGAATATTCGTCAAGACGTTCCGATTACGTATTTTCGTCAATTTCAATATGGATGCGCCCATGGGCACCACTGCAACTCCTACACTGCAACATACTTTGGTTGATCGGTGTTGTTTGTGTGGTGTTTCGTTTTTGGGAATATTTATAAGCGGCAGGAAGGACGTTAAATAACAGTATAAACAATACAATATACAATACAAAATACTTTGGTCATGGTTACATGTGTAACAACACACAATGTTATGACAGACAGATAACATGTATGGGTAATCAAACAATCCAGTTATAAGTATGCAATGTAGAAACAAAACAGAAATAGTTGGCTGAACATTTACGTTTGCTTGGGGGACAGCGATGTTTATTAATCCGTGAATGGTTTAAAAAGTTGGGAGAATTTAAATATTTACAATGAAATCACAAGAAAATCGAAGATCACGTTGTAGGAATTTCATTGATGACTTGGAGATAGTACTATATATGTGTATAATTGTAGATGGTGTTTTTGTTGTTCAATTCAAATATTTTGTGATATAACATGTGAATAGACTTGTACTCCGAAAACAGAAACTCCGATTAAAAGATAATGACATTTTGAGAAAGACGGTTTTGTAAGGATAAATTTCATTGGACCAAAAACGAGCACCTGGCTACGCATATCTATTTTTAGAGAGGTTATATGAACGTGACCTCTGACGGAGTGTAGTCAGATCCTAACAGCGGAAAATAATGGAGCTAAAGTTAGGGGCTGATTTCAATGAGATTGCCTGGAACCTGTAACTAAAATTTAGCTGTCATCCCTCGCCACCTTGCAACTGGTGCTTCCTATGCACACCTGATGTACTCCTTCCGTGTAGCTAAGAACACCATGTGCGTCTTCATACCAGAAGTGTAAGAAGCCATCATACAGGGGTATGCAGATGAGGTACTGCCACCTGTCATCTCCCTAGAGAAATGGAAGCAGATTGCCGATGACTTCCAAACCAAAGGGAACTTTCCTCATGCTTGTGGGGCAATTGATGGCAAGCATGTCCATATCAAGAATCCCAGGGACCCTGGTTCACTGTTCTATAATTACTAAGACTTTTTTTCAATGATATTACTCGCAGTCGTCGATGCAAACAACAAGCTCATCTGGATCAGTGTCGGAGCTATTGGCAGTGTCTCTGACGCTCAGCTGTTTAACAACTGTGAACCCTAGAACCTGCTAGAGCAAAATGACACCAAGGTCTGTCACCTGAAAATCCGCCAAAATGCCCGCTGTGACATTGACATTGATCCTTGAATAGAATATCTAGGCGGTCGGGTATGATCGGGTAGAAGTCGCATATGTTCGAGTAGAGATCGTGTGCGATCTGCAAATTATCGAGTACATGTCGTGTACAGGTCTAGTTGATCCGAGTACAGATCGGTAAATAGTATGTGACAAGATGTCTTCACGATGAACTAAATCTTGTACACGAGTATACACGAGTTTATCAGAGTTCTGTAAGATGTATTTCAGACCGCTTCCAGACCGTCTGGCTTCTCGAGCGCTACACGGATTTTTTGGACATGTCAAAAACAATCGTGTTGAAACCCCGACCGCTACCGACCAAGGTAGACCCCCTGCAGACCGAGGGAGATCATTTCACAACCGCATGATCGAGTTTGATCGAGGATCTCAGATCGGCGGTGAGAACGGGGCATTACGAGTACAAATAAAAGAATCAAAATAGCTATTAACAACTGCCATTAGTGAAACGTGTGTACAATAGGAACACTCCATTGAGATTCATAGCGTATACATTTAAGCATCATGTTGTATAAAAAAAAACGTGTGTTAAATAATTCAACGTGAACAGAAATTTAGCAACTACGCCTTCAATAGTGTAACAGCGGGACAAGTTCTATTTTGAGGACTTAAAACAATTTAACTGCTTGGTACATTTGTAACTTTCATTTAAACCGTCATATTGTCAATAGTGTTCACATTTAAAATAAAGTAAATCCCGTACGGATACAACATTAGAAGATTTCCCATACAAAAAGGTTTTCTAGGGAAGAAACGTAATAATTGTACATAATATTTAACGATGGTATTTGTAAAAAGACACAACGCACTCACAATTTTACATACAGCCCGCTTGTTTTGTCCAAGTTGCTTATGATTGTCAGTTGCTTGAAAGAATGCCAAAATATTATTGCATCGATATCGATTTGAAGTACGTTTTATTGTGCAAATTATAGTTAAGACATATTTTAAACATGTATTTGTCAAACTGAAATGGCAGAGTTTTAAACTATACTTCTTTTTCGCCAATGGCTGATGAACAGCGTACCAATCAAACTTGAATATGAATGTTGAGTGTTTTATGAAACCCGATAAACGTCGATAAATACCTCGATCAAATTGCTTATTTACTTATTCTACGTATTTATATTAAAATTCTAAGCTGTATTAAATTAAGAATTAAGCACATCAAAATTCATATTTCTCATCATCAGCGTACTAAATAGCACCTTTACGATGCGTGTCATACTCTTAATTACGTAAAACACTATAAATATTATTTATATAAAATATCGCGGTAACTTACAGTTAACTCTCTGTCGTCTGCCTAAAATTCAACATGACCGATTATTTTCGGAAAAGGAAGTATTATTCGTTACAAATCATTTTCGTAGAAACTCGGTCTATTTTGAGCAAGGTTCAGCATGGGGTGTAAAGATAAAAAACATACTCTAAAATTCAAATGTGCTTCATTATGTTTTCAAAAGTATTTAATGGGTACATAGATGAAAAAGAAAATATTTGTTATCGGTATAGGCAGTTTTAATATGATATAAACGTGTGGTAATAATTGGTGTATAATTGTATAAATGAATGAAGAAGTCGAACAGGAAATTCCACATACAAAGACACAGCCATCTCAAAAGCACAAGGAGACATGGATCACTTAAATACTGGTAAACCATTACTAAATCAAACGGAACAGGTCACACACATGAATAGGGATGAACATATTAGTACCGCCTTAGAAGGGTCAGTTACTTAGATGTGTAGAATTAAATCATAATCCAAACCAAGCTAAAGCAGATATGTACTTTTACACATACCCACTTTGCACCTCCATGTAATAATTCAATGCTGATATCCCTTTATACATCATTGATAATAGTGTGTACGTACGTAGGTGGCTCATTGTTTACGTGGCGGAAAGGGGGTCAAGGTTGTTTGAACAGTCGGTATTGAATAAAACTTAAACGATAAATAGGCATGATAAGATCATTAATATTGCCTGGTGTAAAATGTCATGTCGATCTAGATAAAATAATCTTGTATTTTGACGACAAAAATAAAAAATATGGATAAACTTTTTAAATGAATTAACTATTAATGAACGATGGATCTCCAATCTGAAGAATATTAAGAATAAATTATTTAGTCTTCTCATTTTACAAGGTTTTAAAAATATGATCTTATGGTGTGGTTGACATGCATTCAACCTGGTGTAAGCCCTGAGTATTTGTGCTGAACGTTCCATGTTTCAAGCGGCAGTAAGACCGTTGTCTTTCAATGTATTGTTACGTTTAACTGCTGTATAGTCCTGTGTTGTACCAAAACCCCTCCATTTTTTGTGTTCCCTCATTCTCATTTTTATTTCGTTCTTTGGTATGTGTATAGTGGTCATTGTTTTGGGTATGTAGCCTACCATGCGCTACTCCTCCTCATTGTTTAAATACATTACTCTCGAGGTGGAGTAAATATGGTCGTGCTTGCAAATAATATGCTCTTTAAAAGTATCATGGGTAATAAATATTCTGCTTATAAACAAGAATGTATCGACATTGCAACTCGGTTAATATTGGCAAATTGCCATACTGCAGTATTTTAATATAATATCAAACTAAATAACAAATAAATGTTGCAAAGATATCCTAATTTTATACCAAACAATTAAGAATTATTGCATTATCTGTGATATATAACCCAAATATCTTGATTGCACATACTAGTATATTAATTTTAATACATTTTGGTTTAGGGTGGGGGTTCAGAAAATATGTGATTTATTGAACGAGAATGTAATTGGGTTGAAAGCCTTTTTTCAGTTATGTATATGGTAAATTTCTTAAATAATTTATAAATCTGTACTAAATTGCCCTTTCGCAAACAAATAACAACTACCCGGTCTGTTTTCGAGCTGAAGGACAAATGAAAGTAGTCAAATGTCATAGAAGGTCATTACATTTCCTGTCCGTGTATCTTCAAGAGGTTCGTCGAACGATGTAATATAAAGTACAATTTCCTCAATTATATATAATTTCTTTCAGCAAAATGTAAATATAACTTTTGGCACGGCATTAATAACAGCCTTTGCATCACCATCTTTAAAGAAATTTTGAAATACGAAAAGGTTAACAACCGGTGTGTGATGTACTGATACAATCTAAAGCTATATCATTGAGAAAATTGTCTGAAAAACCAAACCAAAAAACTCTGGTGACGTGATTTGTGCGTATTATCGAAGACTTGTACGCGCAGACCATTTACGAGTTGATTATATTCTGTAATTCATATTCAATTTGCCAAAAAAGAACACTGTTGTAAAAATTGGAAATCACTTAATATATAAAAATATGTTACCTTTTATCCGGTAGATTAACCCTACTAAACTATTGTCAAAGATCGCCCAATAGCATGTAAATAAATATCGCGTTATTACACACAAGCGCCGAAATCGAAAGAGGAAGTTTAATATGTAATTCACAATCAATATCCTTCGCAGAGTTATCGTTCGTTAGCCTCAATGAGACGACTGGGTAAGAGAGTGATTCACAATATCGAGTTGAGGACGAATATTTTTTTGACAATGTAGATCTAATCTATTTAACCTGTACTGTCATTCAGGGTGTGATATTTTATGTGTTTGGGTTAAGTTTAACTTTGTAAACAACATCTGTGGTCTTTAATATAGGCGTAGTTTTCAAAAAAAACAACCAGAAATTACTGATGATTTATTACACGAAAATGAAAGGCCTCACTTATTTTCCACCTTTTTCTGAATCAGTTATTAAATGTCTAGATCATTGTCTAAATTAACAATAGCTATTGCATTGAGGTAGAAATAATAGCAGAAAACATAATTCTGACCATAACAATATGGATATCGAGAGCGATATTTCACCTGAAATGGACTTTTTCACGACAAGAAAATATTAAATTCACAGAATTGCATAATAGAACTAGTAATGTTTAATCGTTATGTGATTTTGGTTAGAAATGAATGAATTCTACTTATTAAAATATTCCAAAACACGAAAGCATGCTACATAACAGCAAATATATATATACGTATATATATTTACTTTCAGTTTACACAATAAATTAAGGAACTTAGAATCTAGGTTTTCTAACAGGAAAATATGTTATTCTTTTCTGTGACAATATTTACTTCATTTATTTTGAATAAGACCTAAATAGTTTCGTTTTTTTTTGTAAAAACTTCAAACAAACAAATGTTTATAAATTTCTATACTATTACATGAATCATAGCCATTGAAAATCAAAGACTTCCTGATTTTTGTCATGAGTAGCGAAAAATACAACTTCTTGGTAACACTTGTGAACGCCAAAAGCGACACGAATTTGAATTCGACAGAATATAAAAAGCACAATTATGAAAATGTATGAGTTCAAAATCAAATCGTTTGGAGTACATTGTAAAGAAAATTACGAAAGCGTGAAAAAGCATCACATATAGTTCTGTTTCAAAACCTCTTGCAAATTAAGAATTTATTTGTTTGAGTTAGTGTTTTATGCTGTTTTTCAACAGTCATTTGACATAAACATTATTATTAGGGTAACGACCAATATCAACATGTTCTTCCACATGCGACTGACATCTTCACCTCCTGATACAGAGGTGGAGAAAAAATAGATCTTAATGTATGACACGCGTTTACATTTAATTTGTAACGCAATTAGCAGAAAAATAGCAATGTGTGTAATCATTTCTTAACTAGTGACTGATTCAATCTTCGCACTGTTTTAAGTAAGTGGATATGTACGGTTAAGATAATTATAAATTGCATGTTAGTGAAATCATTGTTAGGCCGTCGCGTGACTCAGTTCTCACTTTTCCGTCCATATTAAGGTGATGAACGGCATAGCAAAACGGCATCGCATTGAAGGCTACTGCGTCGTCGTAATATCTTGTTGTAATATGGCGAAGTAGTGTCTGCTTTGCAAAACGACATCGCGACAACGGGCGAAGGTAATTTCGTGTGGCGGTATCGCAATGTCGAGTCGGATCGTCGTGTCTCCATCTGAATAGAAGAAGAGCGACATTACTTTGGCGCTAATAAACCACGAAGTAAAGCACGTTAGTCAAATATCCGCTCACTAGTCCGCATATACCAATCTTCTCTATTAGCACGGAATAAAATGTGCGTAATGTCACACCATTACCTCTAACATTACAGATATTCTTATCATTTACAATTTTGATCTGAATTCGATTAAAGATTAGAAAGGCAACATACACTTAATATTTGATTATTGAATAAAGCATTTAGGGAGCTTTTTGAAAAAAGAAGAAATTTCATTTGCTCCGATCAATTGTTTCATTATTAAGTGTTCTCAACGACAATGTCATAGTCGTTTTGCTATTATGCCATAACATTACGGATACTTGCATACACGTGTGTATACCGACCTGTTAATATGTTGTCATGTGAAGACTTTGTAGCAATTGAGTGAAACTCCTTGAAATATCGCCTCTTAGAAATTATTTTAGTATCTTTTTTCTATAGGTCTCAGAAGATCACTTTACAGAATCA
Organism: Mactromeris polynyma; assembly: GCA_032209605.1. Lineage (NCBI taxonomy): Eukaryota > Metazoa > Mollusca > Bivalvia > Venerida > Mactridae > Mactromeris > Mactromeris polynyma. Next base: position 18,505,581 of record JASFXZ010000006.1, on the reverse strand, counting down.
AGGGACATAACTTTGCTCTTACTTGAATTAACAAACAAACACATTTCCGGAATGTTATGTGATGACTTATAATCCTATGATCGCTACTGTAGATCAATCACTTTTTTTAACACAAACTTATATCGGACTGACGGACGGACAAAGGTAATTCTAACATTCCTAATACTACTTTGTGAAGGCACTCCAGCATTTCTACAAGAAACAGGACTTTCTCACGATTTTTATGTCTAAAATATAATTAAATTGAATACCATCAAATGCCGGAACTTAGTTAATTTCTTAAAAGAGAGATTAAGTTGCTATAGGGAACGCTACAATGCCTCTCCATACAGACCCTCGGGTAAACAACAGTCCACAAAACATCATGTACTGAGGAAGTGCATTGATAAACACGCATGGGAACACAGGGGCGCAAAGAATGGCATGGCCGACTAGAAAGAAGTATAATTAAGGAGAACAACTAGGGGTAATTAAATGGACCCATTACGGAACAAGCCAAGACAGTTAGCAACAATAGAACCATTATTGGCGATTTCTCATTCATTCCATCGGAAAATGATTTCCAAATTCGCTAAAAATGTTTTTGCGACATGTACATTGTTTCGGCGTCTCTTCATTAGTCTTTATAACAAAAATTAATTTTATTCCTTTTTGCTTTGGACTTTATTTGAAATTACTACTAGCTCAGCTTGAAAGAACGGTATATTGCAAATCCGGAGGTCTTTGGTTCAAACTCCGAATGAAGGTTTTTCCGTGATGATTTACCTGATCCAGCACAAGAACCCTGAATTATGCCGGGAAGTTGTCAGCTGCTAACGGAAGCTAAGGTTAGTACTGCATAGAACACAGGAACACTGGTTAAGTAAATTTATGCCACACAGAACAGAAATGTTCCAAAACCACTGATAAGCTCTGAATACCATTAGATCATACAATTGGTAGATAGACAGTCAATTATACAGCTATACATTTAAGATAATCAATATCAATTGTTTTAATTTGATAAACAAACGGGTTCGTAATGCAACAATATAAAAAGCGACAGGGTTAAAACCGATATCAGATTTGGACATTTTACTACAGCGCCGGCAATCAGGAATTATTATTCCGTTGTTCAAGGTAGAGCACTCTGCTCTACAATTTGTATATAATTGCATCCCTTGATTATGCACGTGTTTTCATTTTTTGGGTCTGAATACAAAGGTGATACCTATTTGTTCAACAATTATTTGGGAAAGGCACAAGTTACGATTAATAGTATGTCAATATTTTTGTAATTTCTAATATGAGTTCGGGAAAATTCATTTCATAACATGTTGAATTGCTACATTGACTTTAAGCACATAACATGATTTAATTTCATTTAAGTCCAGTAAGCCATATTGCCCATGATGCCAAACAAATATATACATATATACAAACATACATCTATGAGACGGAGAAGGAACACTACAACACATATTCAAACATATAACGTTACAGTAGAAGAACAACTGAAAATGACTATGTAATAAAACATACAAGCGATAGCGAACAAACATGTGTATGCAATAATAATAATAATACATATAAATACGCGTGTATATACTATGTTATCAGTCATTACCACATTATCGTAGCACATGTGTTAGTATCAATAGTGTTATACATGTAATGTATGTAAATATATACAATATTATATGTGTATTTAGTTTTAACTTCTTATCTAAATATAACATTGCGACGTGCAATATCTGTACATACATTTGTGGAGTCGATGAAAAACATTGAAAACAAAGTGTACACTATGTTTTGTTTTATATATTCATATTACAATTTCAATTAAATATCTTTTCGTATTTCCAGCTCTTTGACAATGAATTCACATAGTTTCTTGTGTATATACATGTGTATAAACTCCTTATTAAACAGTTGCGCGAGTATTACATAATGAAAGGTTTCCATGGTCGGTACTTTCCAGTTATAAACATATATCATGTGTGCACAAGAACAACCATTACGCAGCAAATACTTCAAAATTATTATAATTAAATTTACGTCGGTGATGTTACTTTATTTGTGTCATATTTTATGTTCTTTTCGAAGTCATAGCAACATAACAGGGATGAATATTTTAACATAGGAGACGTTTCAAGAAAAAGAACCTTAGGTTCATAGTTTCAGGATAAGATTATGCGATGAATAAGCATTATTTAAGAGTAACTTCGATATTCATAGTACAACTATCTAGATCTGTATGTCATTAAAGGTAAAAAGAAATAGAATTATCAATGGAAAATAGTTTCTGTTTTGCTGAGTATACATGTATATGCATCTATGCAACGATTAGACGATTTGTGCTTGATTATGATACTTACATTCATTCATTTAGTTTCGCGAAAAGAACTTGCATATTAGAAGTCTGATGTTAAATATGTCCACCAAAAACCTTCAATGAACAACATACTTGTAATTTGACACAAAGGGAAATAAATCGAATACATCTATTACATATTAAATTTATGATTGCCGCAGTTGTTTCCCTTACCGTTTAAAATATATACATTCATTAAAGAACACTAGAAACAAAAGAAAACATTCCGTCTTCAAATATTAAATGATCTGTTTTTAAATTCAGCATGTTTCAGACAGAAAAGTATTGTTCATAATACAAATGTTGCAAATAACTAATGACCTGTCTTAACAGATGTAACCTTAACAATACAGGATTCTGGGAATGCAACATTACTCAACAGTTTTGAACCGGAATTAAGATATATCTCGCAAATAAAGGATTACAAGTAGGCAACCTAAATTATACAGAAGTGTTTTTTGGACTTGAAAACCCAAGTAAAGATGAAAATAAAAACGTTATAAACTACATTTAATATCAGCAAAATACTACATCCATCAATGCAAATACGCTAAAAAATTACCGGAAACCGACCCTTTCAAACTATATCTGTACAGACACATCGAGATTGAAAACATGATAGTAACTATGCAAAACAAACTTGATTATTTTGTCCTGAAATGGAATGTTCTCATAAAATATCATACATAATTTGCATGTCATTTTTGGCAGACTGGACGATCAAAATGTTAAAAGCTCAATTTTTTCTTCTCACACACCCTGTATATTCTTTCTATACAATTATAAGATAACTGACAACTTTGATATGTACAATTGTATTATGTAATTATGTATTTTCAATGCTTTTAAAATACTTTGAAATAAAAGTTATCCAAAAAAACCGGACCACACAGTCACAGCCCAGAGTTCTACCAAATGAGCCAACCGAGTGGGGTATATATCTCGCGATTAAGACATGTGAGCCAATGAAATATTTTGTGCGCAGCAATTTTTAGGGGGGGCAGCTTGGAAGACTTCCACAAACAAATACTTTTTTAATTTAGGCCAGATTGCAATTTTATAGTACACAGTAGACTCTTATAAACAGTAGCGGAGAACTATGAACCAACGTTTCGACACAGACAACACGACCGAGCAACCAACATGTTAAGGCAATGCTAAGAAATACAACCTAGGAACAGGGGCCTTAAACCAGGTTAACACCATGTCGATCTCAAATTTAAAACGGCGTTATATAATTTATGGAATTAATGTAAAATATTCTGTTTTTTTTCATATTTTTGTAAGGAAAAACTTTCCTGTTAATTTCTTATTAAGTATTTAAAATACTATTACTTTTTTATATACATTAATTACATAATGAAAATGTAATACCGCTTCAAGGGAATTTATAAGTTTAAAATGAACTTGCAATATGTAACTCTTTGTTCCAAGAACTGTGTAAGAATTTCACAACTTCATCATACGCGTAGTTAGAAATATACTAAACATTATGTAATAATATATAAAAGTTGTAGTAAACTACACGAATCGAAACCGAATTGTGGTTTTGTTCGATCAAATGCAAAATTAAAATTCTGTCGGGCTTTTTCTTTTTCTCTCCTATATTAACATTTTGTTGTATTCGACATTTTTGTCTTGTCTAAGCATATCGTCTATCCCATTATATGACCCCATGCGAACTAAAATAAACGTATTTATCAGGGAAATATATAGCAATGTTCATGTATTGATCATATTTTAATCATATTTATATCGTATATAACTTATATTCCTGTTGTGGTATTGTTATCCTGAAAGTGTAGCGTGATTGTTCATCATGCCTTCGTTTTATAGTTAACAAGTGTACGTTCTCATTCAGACAATGCATTTGCTAGATTTTTGTTTGCAGATGATATTCGACCTTCGACGGTGTCCGTTATAAAAACGAACGTTTGTCCCCGAATAAGTATACGACTGCAATTTCTAACGGCCATTCTCTTTAATAAGCAGTTATACATACGGTCTATACCTGGAGTTTTATGTTCATTTCGACCATTTTATATAAATGTAATTCTGTATTTTCTGTTGTCTTATATACCAATATGTAAAACACTTTATACAATATGCTATGAATATTTAATTATTTACAAAACTGTGTACACTGTCATAAGATGTAACATAATACAAACATAATTAGAGGGACTCTATAGTACTTTCTAACACAAAATTTCAGACTACAACCTGTACAACAGCCATGATTGCGGTGTGCAAACATAACAATACAATCTACAGAAATCATTATGTAGGTATCTACATTATGCATATTGACTTACAATGAAATACTTTCCTACTTCGAAAAATCTTACTAATTTGTATAAACTACAGTGAAGATAGTTTAAATCTAAGCCGAATATTTCAAATGAATTATACTATATCATGGATTAAATAAAATTTGAAAGAGACGAATATCAAAACAATATTAATTATGTGCAATGCACGTTATTTGCATTTCGTTTGTATTGATTTCATTTGCTAACAGTCATTTAAATTGACAATATTAATACTAAATCTACAATACATTTACCTTCAAACCGTGTTTAGAAACAATCATACCCAAATAATCAGAAATATTCACAGCATATTATTATTGTAGTGATTAAATGTACATTTTGATAATTTGTAAGCACAAACTATTACATTTAATATGTTACACATTATGTATTGTAGGAATATTCATATATTTGTATTTCATATTTATCTTCTAATTTATTCTACAAGTATATTGCTTGGATAACATTTATGTGATACAATTTTGTTAATTTATAAATGTTTATGTTAATTACTGTATCTGTTACTAAAATAACACCATTAATATAGAAATGGTATGTATTTTGCTTTCGAAATAATGTACTACAGATCATGCTTTACAACAGCAACTTATAGTGCTTTTAAAGAACCAATTACAGAAAGGTTCGTGGAACTGTCTTTTTAAATGATAGTTGATATAGGCCTAGTTTTCATTTTGTTTGAGTATTTTAGTATAATTTATGTATGCAGCAAGAAAGAACAGACATATATGTTTTGTACAGCCATAAGAAAATCATATATTTATGAAATTGGTACATAATAAGTCATGAAAAACACTTGTCTTGGGTTATATGTACTTGACCCAGAGTCCATTTCAACACATGTTTTCTGTCAATAGACGAAACAGCTCGTTGTTATGAAAAACGCAATACTAAAATAAAATAGTTACTTTTATAACATATATGATAAATTCCTTATCCTACATGTTTATCTCTCTCGGTTCGCTTCAAGCACTCAATAATAATTCACCCCGTCAATCGTATAGTTCAACAAGAATGGTGAATAAAATTTTATACAATGCAGCTTCGTAAGAACAATGAACAAAGACTAAATATATAACTCAATCGAGGAAATTGAAAGTAGTTGATGTCAGCTTGCCATTCGAATCCAATATTGCTCTCGCTTCGACTTCAGTTCCACCAAACTTGAGAGAAACGTTCGCACTTCCGACCCTTCCATCATCATCTCTACAATCGACTTCAAAATCACCTACATGAAAACATGACGAATCGTCCACATATAGTGGGTCTGGATCCTTCGATGCAAATAGTTTGAATAAAAAACAGCATTCTTTATCTTGTGGTTTCATACTTTGACTTCGAGTCTCTTCGTTGATAGGTATTCTCATTTTTATCTGTATGAGTCTGTTAAACACACCCGTGACTGTAGTTTCGCCATTTTCTTCAGTATACAAGTGACTATCGTCATATCGAGCTGGGTCGTATGTATCTTGCATACCTAATCCATACGTGTACGGGCTGACGCGGGCTTTCACATCTTTCCTACTATGTCCGAAAATGACAGCACCTTTCAGAACTGACAAACCGGCGTCAGACGGGAGCATAACATTGTTCAAATTGAAAGCCGTTTGAACGGCGCTGAACAGCATTTGCGATTCTGAAAATCCACCGACCATAATAATGACATCGGTTTTTCTAAAAGACACATTATTTAAAATGGTCGTAAGATGATCAACAACTTGTACAGTTGTCTTTCTGAAAATGTCTTCCATCAGTTCTGGGTCAAACAGTAGTTTGTCTGATTTGAAGGTAACGCGCCCACTCAGTTTACACTTGCGTTTTATTCTTTCAATAATGCTCTCATTCTTGTCAGCATTGTACATTTCAATCAATACAACAGGTACCTTTAGTCTAAGCTTCGATTCCATACTTGGGACAATGCTTCTTTTCTTTATTTCTATTTCCCTAATCAGATCTAAGTAGTCGTCAATGTGTTCATCTTTAAGACGTTGTATGTAAGTCTTTCCGTAAACGTCCGATACCAGCTTTAAGAAAGCCATATCAATATTTGTTCCGCCCCAGTTTCCCCCACTGGATGCTGAAATTTCTTCAAGAGAGCCGTCGGTAGTTACTTTATGAACAACTACATCAACAGTTCCGCCTGCAGTGAAAGAGAGAGACTTATATGTTAGTGTTACTTATTATTTCTAGCTATCTAATATTTTAGTTTGACAATTTGGTAACATCATATTCCTATACAAGAAAGTCATCACAAGGTATTGATGAATTTCGACCAGCAAATTGGTAGTATAGGTTTTACCTTTAAACAAAAGAAGAAAGTGGTAACGCAGTTTCGTCGTTTTCACAAAAGACGTTTCAATAGAACAGATAAAACTTATACATTCAGATCAAACAACTGTTTAAGTGAACCAATGAGATACTTATTGGTTTGTTTAATTAGAGCTGTGATAATTTTAATGTTCCGTAAAATAAAGAATACATACCACCAGCATCCACAACCATGTACTGTGCACCTGGTTCAAATGCAGACAACATCGAACCATCTGAAATGCCTTCGTTTTTCCTATGAATTTCTAGATGCTTGCAATATAATGACGCTGCTTCTGGTTCTAGAGCTATCAACATGTCTTTTGATTTGATGCCAGCCTTGAATATTAACATTTTGCATATAATTCGTATATGTATATTCTATTGTCGAAAATAAGTTCGCAACATTTAGATTGTATGCAAGTTGTATGAAGTATCAGTGCGTAAAAGGCGTTTATGGAGGCTCAATCTAATACAGAAATATTGCCAATTTCAAGGGTCATAATGCAGTCATGCATACACAGATCTGTATGTTTTCAAAAGGACCATAGGTTTCATGGATATCAAACTAATGTTCACGTTTGGTGAAGATCAAATACAGAATGACAACTTTCATAAGCTCATGTATATCACATTATTCATTTTTCAAGGGCCATAACCCCGTCATGTATGGGACGATCTAGCTGGATTTCGAACCTGAGCACTTATGAATATCTTACTACTGTATAAGTTTGCTAAACATCGGGTAATATATGAAGGCGCTACTGTGTTCTCTAGCTCAAATTAAGTGTTTTTTTTTCAATTTTATAAGGCTCTAATCCAGTCACGCATGGTCGTACAGTATCTGGCTTGTTGTAGAACGGAATCGAGCTCTTATATATATTTAACTACTATACAAGTAAACATTTGATAGTAAATGAAGGTGTTTGGGTATTCACTCAGTTATAAGATTTTGTCCACTTTAAAAGGGCCGCAATTACGGCTAGCATGGGCGGATCAGGCTCATATTTATCTTACCACTGTATAAGTGTGATTGAGAAACAATCAAAACTGACGTCTTAATCGTGTTAACAAGCAATTTTTAACGGACGACTGACACCGCGCAATCGCTGAAAATGTAAAAAAAGACTCCGATGGCACCGCCTATCATCACTTTCAGTGTTTTGATTGTTTAGATAAACAATTGAACAAAAATGTGCTTATCATCACTTTAAAGGAGGCACGGCTTTGCAAGGAATTGCAAGTGTAGGTAAAATAAGTAAATGTAAGGCTAGGAAAAGATGGATATTCACACAGAAAAAGTAGGAAAATAAAAGGAATCATGATGGTGCAAAATGGAATACATCACTGAACAAGTCTCGAGAGTCAGTACTCGGCCGATAGGGGGGAGAACATGAATATTATACTATGTAAACAACTGCACATGGGGAAAGGGGAACATAAGATACATTTATTAACATAAATAGAAATTATAACTACACATTGATTTACAGCCTTGGAACTGTCTATAAAAATACTTGGGGTATAAATCGATGTAACAGTGCCTATTTATAGTATTTATATTTCAAGATGTTAGTAACACTAGTCAGTTTATATCGTGATTCGTTAAAAAAAGACAATGACAGTATATGGCTAAATTATATTATTAAAAATGACGCGACGTTGGCCAGTGAGTGTATATAAATAATTGTCCTCTCGAATGCCGCACTATTTTTATTTTATTGGAAATACACCAAAAGCATCAGGTAACACCAAAATTAAAAATTGTGTTTGATAATAAATGGTTTTGTGCATACTATGATAAATATTATATACATACTAGATAATCAGTTGGCCAGTTAAGGACAGCAATAACTTACCTCTATCGCACATTCTCTCATGAATTGTTTAGCACGAAAGTTCCAGATTGCCGGAACGGTCAATACCCATTGTATGTCATTGTCTACAATGCCTCCAGACGTCTTTACATTTGCTTCTTTCAGTAAGTCCTGTCTCAGGAAACGTATAACCAGACTGAAAACAGTCTTTGCTGGAAGTCGTTTGCCGTTTGTATCTTCGAGTGTATCATTCCGCTTCAAAGTCTGTGAAATAGTTGTTAAGACTATTTTTACCATGGAAAGATCAATTTCATAACTCCTCATTTATGGCTTTGAATTTAGTTTGAAATATTTATTTTCGAATTGGGTCAATATTGCCATTTCTTTGGTAATTTTATGATTTTTATGTAGTTATATTTCAACCAATTACAATGTTTGCTCTTCGGCATTCTTGTCAAAATTGATTCGCACTGCTTAATGATTGTTGAAAAGTTAATGATATTGTATCTTCTTCTTTCTGAATTCAAAAAACATAAAACGCGTTTGTATTACGCTCATTCGTGCTGTTGTTAATTTGATATGTCGATTATGTAGGGTCTAGAATATTCCAGAAATGAATGCTAAACGGAAATAGTCTCTCGCCGGTATCCGACGATGGAACTATCAATCAGTCTGTGGATCTAATATTAGTATACTAATAGTTCCTCTTCCACATTTTGCATGTCCAGCTTACAGTTATAAAAAAGTGTCGTTATTACGTAATTTTCTCAACAGTTTACAGGAATAAGAATGCGTTTATATGGATAAGTTTAATATATATCGAAGTCGCTTCAAACAAGTTTATACACATACAACAAGTGCAATTTCCGTGTTTTTCAATGTCAAGACGATTATTGTCGATGGCTTTACCAATATATAAAATACCTTGTATGGGACAGAATGTCTTACTTTGTTGTCATAGAGTAGCATTTTGAATCGTTGAAAGTAATAGTATGACCCGTGTTCTTTGTCGTCTACCAGTTCGGCATATCTGTCCTCAGCATCGTAACCAAATGCTTTGATTGTTTTGCCATCTGGTTTTATCAACACTGTTGTCGGTGCTTTCGGAGAGATATGCTTTCCATTGTTCCTGTGAATAAGAGTGGGGGAATGTAATAGTTAAAATGGGTAAAAATATGTGTAATCGTTTAACTTTGCAAACAAGGTAATCTATAAATTCATGTACGTTAAATACTTTTAAAAATCGATCTTTCGTATTGAAGCCAAAAGCGACCATCTTACATCCCATATCAAAGAAACAATAAATAAAACACGACACAGAAATTAGATCCTTCGTAAAGACTATATCTAGAGAAGTGATTGTTTTATTAATGAGACAAATAGGTTTTATACTTCACCAGCTTTTACAAAATGCTTTGGTTGGTTCTTTCTTATATTCATTGTGGAATGAAAATGCCCATCCTGAATATGTAGTTCCAAAGTCTATGGCTGCCACCATTATTTTACTGGTTGTTGTTTCTCTCAGTTCATTGGACATCTGTAATATGTCATTTAGATTATATAAATGTTAATTCACCATACATAAGAGTATGTACTTACAGTGACTTCTGCATGCTCATCTCAAGAATGAACCACTTACTATTGTGATAGTCTGAGCTGCTTTGTATTAAGTCTATAAATGGCACTACGACTATCTATGTCTCTGTACTGACATCTAAAAGCTCCAATATGACAAATGTTTTATTATAACAACCTCACATTTAATAATAATCACACAGACAATAATAGTGTTGTCTAGAAACGCTACGTTTCATAAGTAACAGCTGACTACGAAACTATTTTGATTGTCTGCTGAAGCAATGCTTTTGTTTTATATCAGGAGCGCTGAAGCTCCCTAAGTGTGTAATTCAAGTTCTCAATTATTCTGATATAATTTGCACAGAATGCGAAGTACCTATTCCTGGCACAAGGAATTAGCGACAAGATGTCATTATCTGTTACTACTATTTAAAATGTAGGACCTTTTTCAAAATTAAATGTTTGTCTGTTACTCTGAACATTGCTTACCTTAGCTTTAGATAACGCCATATTTAAATTGAGAAAGAAACTTGATTCCGCAGTATCTGAAATGATGTATGACAACAAAATCAGTGAAGAAAATATCTAAGTAAAATAATCACGCTGTAACCTTATTGTACGTTCGTCTAGATGTTAAATTAGCTGTATTGTTTATCTGATCTGTTCGGAAATCACGATATATGCGTCACAAGGACGAATGAAATAATCAAATTCGCTATTAACGACAACGCCTTCAGCAGTGTAACGGCGGGTACAAGTTCTTTATTGAGGACTTAAACCAATTTAACTGCATGGTACATTTGTAAATTGCACTACAATCGTCATATTGTCAACAGTGTTCACATTTAAAATAAATTAAATCCAGTACGGATACAACATGATTTTCAATACAAAAATCTTTTCAAGGAGAGGAAAGGTAATAATTTTAAATACGTCATTTTGACAGACAAAAAATATTTAACGATGGTATTTGTTAAAAGACACAACGCACTCACTATAAACATACACTCCGATTGTTTTGTCCAATTTGCTTATGATTGTCAGTTGCTTGAAAGACTGCCATATACTGTTGCATCGGTATCGATTTCAAGTACGTATTATTGTGTAAATTATAGTTAAGACATATTTTAAACACATTTGTCATACTAAAACGGCACGGTTTAAACTCTAATTTAACCTTTGCCGCTAATAGCTGATCGACAACGTACCAATTAAAACTTGAATATGAATGTTGAGTGTTTTATGAAAATCAATAAACGTCGTTTAATACTACGACCCAATTCCTTATTTACTTATGTATTTCATTTATAATAAAATTATAAGCTGTATTTAATTAAGAATTAAGCATATCAAAATTCATATTTCTCATCATCAGCATACTAAATTCCTCCTTTAAGATGCGTGTCATACTCTTAATTACGTAAACACTATAAATATAATTGTATATAGAATATTTCGGTAACTAACAGTTAACTCTCTGTCGTCTGCCTAAAATTCAACACGACCGGTTATTTTCGGAAAAAAGGAAGTACATGTATTATTCGTTACAAATCATTTTCTTAGAAACTCGATCTATTTTTAGCAGGTTCAGCAAAGGCTGTTTTCAAAAACATTAAGTGTGCATAAATGAAATAGAAAATAATTTAATATGATATAAATGTGGCTATAATTGGTGTATAATTGTAAAATTGAATGAAGATGTCGAGCAGGGAATTCAACACACAAAGTCACTGTCACCTCAAAATCACAAGGAGACAATAAATAGATGATCTTACATTCGTGCTTATTTGATATTGTGTTTATGAAACTCGTCGACTGAATATGACGCGAGGCTCTGGATAAATACAATATTGCTAAAAACGCCCGACAAGCAAGTAAATAAATATCGCATTGCTATAAACAAGCGCCGAAATCGAAAGAGGAAGTTTAATTTGTAATTCACAATCAATATCCTTCACAGAGTTATTGATCGTTACCCTAAATGAGACGACTAGGTTAGAGAGTGATGCACAATGTCACGGACATATCGAGTTGAAGACTCATATTTATTTGGCAATGTAGATCTAATCTTCTTATTCTGTACTCTCATTTAGGTATGCAATGTTACACAATTTAGAAAAGAAAAACATCACTGATGTTATACTACACGAAAAAGGCCCTATTTATTTTCTACCTTTTTCTAATTCAGTTATTAAATTTTTAGATCATTGACTAAACACACAAATAGCGATTGCATGAATAAATAATGGCACAAAACATAATTTTGATCATATCGGTATGGATGTCGAGATCAATATTTTACCTGAACTGATCTTTTTCAATAAGAAGAAATATTAAAGTCACAGTATTACATAATACAACTAGTATTGTTTAATCGCTATGTGATTTTTGTTAGAAATTGATTATTTCTACTTCTTGTTATAACCACCCGGCAAAGCTGCCAAAATGCGAGTGCATAACAACAAATACCAAATACAATAACGTTTTGAAATTATGAGAAATTTGCATGTGCTTCCATATATGTTTCTATTATTGTTGTCTTAGAGTTCTCAACGATAATGTCATTGTCGTTTTGCCCTTTTATTCCATACAATAACTGTGTAGCGAGTGAGTGAGACTTCTTGAAGAATCACCTATTAGGAATAACTATAAGTAGCAATTTTTCCATAGGCCTAATGTGCCCCCACTTAACACAATCAAGGGTCATAACTTTGTTCTTATTGAATAAACCGAACACTCACGGTCCGGAACACCATGTGATGAAAAATATTCCTATGCAATTTCGCTACTGTAAGTCAAACACTTTTTGAAATACCATGGGATGTAAAGATATAACATACCTCAAAATTCAAATATGCCTTCTTAGTGATTTAAAAACATGTTCGGGTATATAAATGAAATAGAAAAGAACTTCTATCGGTCTCGGCAGTCTTAATATGATATAAATGTGTGGTCATAATTGGTGTATAATTGTAAAAATGAATGAAGATGTCGAGCAGGAAATTCCATATACAAAGACAAGACCACCCTTACATCACAAGGAGACATAAAATGTAAATACAACAGAACCATAACTACATCATACGGAACAATACGCAAACATGAATATAGATGATAATAGGAGTATCAGCTTGAAAAAAGTCAGATACATAGATGAAACAAACGTAAAGCAAATATCTATTTTATACCTACCAACTTTGCACCTCCATGCAATAATTCAATGCTTATAACTACTTCATTGGTAATAGTGTGTCTGTACGGAGGTGTATACTTCTTTACGAGGGGGAAAGAGAACTAAGTATGTTTGAATAATCGATAATGAATGAAAAATTACATAGTAAATAAGCAAGGTAAGAGCATTGAAATTGCCTGATGTAAAATGCCATGTTAATCTTGTTAAAATGATTGCTCAATATGTTAACGACAACATAATAAAGATAAATACAATTCTCAGATAAATTAATTATAAATAAACGACGAATGTCCCTATCTGAAGAATATCAATAATGAAATATTAAGTATTTTCTCATTTTACAAGGTAAAGCAAGATTTAATAAGTGTTAATTTAAGGTGAAGTAGACATGCATTCAACATGGTTTAAGCCCCGAATAGTTATACTGAAAGTTTCAAGTTTTAAGCGGCAGTAAGACCGTTGTTCCATTTACATTTAACTGTTGTGCAGACCTTCATCCTCATTTTTATTTCGCTTTATGCCCAATGCTATGTGTAAGCGTGGTTTTGTGTATATAGCCTACCTTGTGCTACTCTTCTTACTTATAATACATCATTCTCGAGGTGAAGAAGAGACATGTATTTTATAAAACCTTTGAACATCTCATGAATAATAAACAATGTGTTAATAAAGAATAAACACAAAATATGTACAATGCAACTATTTATAATATTGGCAAATTGTCAAACTGCAGTATTGAAGTAAAATAGCAAAAAACAACAAATTCATTTTTAAATTAGTCTTAAATATATCAAAAGATTATCATTCATGCCATTGAAATGTTGTATAAACCACATATCTTGACTGAACAAAATGATATATTTAATAAAGCATGGTTTAAGGCGGGTGTTCAGAAAATATGAGATTTATTGAAGGAGAATGGTAATTGGCAATTAGTCTTCATTTGAGATTAGGTTGAACGCCCTTTTGAAACAATTTTCAGTTATATAAGCAGTCAGTTGACCTAACCTGGTGTTTATAAATCTGTACTAAAATCAACTATCCAGCATGAATTCGAACTAAAGGACAAATGAAAGACGCCAAATGTCATGGAACGTCGTGATATGTCCTGTCCGTGTATCTAAATTCATCCAACAATGTATTATTAAGTCCGATTTGCTCAGTTATATAGCATGTCTTTTAGCAGAATATACTTATGATGCGGTATCAATAACACCATTTAAAGAATTTTTAGAATGTAAAAAAGTTCACCATCGGTGTGTGATATATTAATAAATTATAAAGCTATACCATTGAGTAAAATGGTCTGAAAAATGGTCTGAAAAAGTAAATATCCCGTTAAATAACGACATTGATTTGCGCATATTATTGTAGACCTTTACATGCGTAATATTTGGAGATTATATTGTGTTATTAAATACGTGTTGAAAATCATTACATATATAAAATATGTTACCTTCTATCCAGTAGATTTAACCAAATACAATACTGCTAAAACCGCCCGACAAGCAAGTAAATCAATATCGCATTGCTATAAACATGCGCCAAAGAGGAAGTTTAATATGTAATTCACAATCAATATCCTTCGCAGAGTTATCGTTCGATACTCTCAATTAGAAGACTGTGTAAGAGAGTGATTCACAATACCGAGTTGAAGGCGCATATATATATTTGGCAAGGTAGATCTAATCTATAGAATCTGTACTGTCATTTAAGGTATGATATGTTACAATTTAGGGTTAAGTACCACTTTGTAAACAACAGCTGATGTCTTTTAGATAGTCGTTGTTGTTAAAGAAAAAAACAAGAAAAAAATACGGATGATACACGTCACGAATAAGAAAGTCCCCATTTATTTTCCACCATTTTCTAAATCAGTTATTAAATTTCTAGATCATTGACTAAATACACAACAGCTACTGCATGAATAAATTCTGGCACAAAACTTAATTCTGATCATAGTTTGGATATCGAGAGCGATATTTCACCTGAAGTGGCCTTTTTAAAGAAGAAGACATATTAAATTCACAGTATCACATAATACAACTAGTAATGTTTAATCGCTAGTTGATTTTGGTTAGAAATTGATTATTTCTACTTCTTGTTATAACCACCCGGCAAAAATACCAACATACGAATGCATAACAACAAATACATATATTTAGTTTCCGTTTACACAATAAATTAAATGTTGACGTATTCTTTTTTGTGACCTTATTTAATTTATTTATTTTGATAAGACCCAAATCGTTCCGGTAGTTTTGTGCATATTTTAAACAAACAAATGTATATTGATTTCTATACAATTATATGAATCATAGCCATCAACAATTAAGGGCTTCAGATTTTTGTTATGAGTAGCGAAAACAAAACTCCTTGCTAAAGCTTGTGTACGTCAAAAGCGACACGAATTTGAATCCGACAGAATAATGAGACATGTACATTTTAAAATCAGATCGTTACGTAATACATTGTAGAGATACCATGAAAGAATATCAACATGGAGTGATGTTTTCAAACCTCTGGCAAATTTATGCTGTTTTTCAATAGTCATTTAACATACGCGTTATTCTTGGGTTAAGAACCGATATTGACATGTTGCAGTGGTGGAGGACAAATGGATCTTAATGTACGACACACGTTTACATTTAATAATAACGTAATGTCACACCATTGCCTACAACTGACATTCTAAATATTTTACTCTTTGTCGTCTGCCGAGAGTTCAACATGGCCGGTTGCTTTCGGAAAAAGAAGTATTATTTGTAACAAATAATTTTCGTAGAATGTTATGATAAACATACCTCATAATTCAAATATGCCTTCTTAGTGATCTGATAGTGATATGTATAGGGAGGTACAGTTTTGTGTCTGTAGACTATCCTGCGCTACCCTTCCTCACTCTCTAAATACATTATTCACGAGGTGGAGTCAGTTTCTTGAACGACTATCATAAATATTGCTGCATCGTTATCAAAATGAAGAGCACTGTTGTGTAAATTGTATTTTAGACATATATTAAACATATTTGTCATACTAAGACGATTTAAACCATAACTTGAACATTGTCGCCAATTGCTGATCGGCTGCGTGCCAATTAAACTTGCATATGAATGATGAGTATTTTGTTAAAAACCGATAAATATTGACCCAGTCAGTCGATTAATTCTACTTCCCGATTGCTTATTGACTTCTTCTAGGTATTTGTATTCAATTCAAAAACTCTTAGCTGTATCTAATTACTAAGTAAGCATATTAAAATTCATATTTCTCATGTCGATAAATACAAAATCAAACGAAACAAGACACAAACAGAGATATGAGTGAAGAAAGAAATACCGCCTTGAAAAGATCAGTTAACGAGAGACCTTTAGAAAGAAATGAAGAAACGAAAATAGTGATTATTATATAAACAAGGCTAAAGCAGTACTTTTATACCTGCTCACTGTACACCTCTATGTGATCATTCTGCAGATAAAATTTTGATTGATAATAGTGTGTGTGTGCACGTATGTGTCTTCTTGCTTAAGGGAAAGAGGGCCAAAGCTTTTTTAAATTATCGGTATTGAATAACAAATAAAGGGTAAATAAGTACGGTAAGATCATTGATATTCCCTGGTTTAAAATGTCATATCGATCTGGATAAACTGATCGACCTATATTTTGATGACAAAGTAATAAAAGTCAGTATGCTTTTAAAATATATTACCTATCAATAAACCACGAATTTCAACTCGTATGAAAAAATATTAATAAAATAAAATATTTAATATAATGCCAGCTTATATGTATATTTCTAATCTTAATCACCTACTTCTGTCTCATCAAAATATCTCTTCTTAAACCATTAAAGACTTATTTTCTGTCTTCGTTTTTCTACAAAGGAAATATTTATAGAATAAGTTTTAAATGTGAGGGGTTTCATGCCTTCAACTTGCTTAAAGCCCCTACTATTTTTACTGAAAGTTTCATGGTAGTGAGACGCTGGTCTTACTAAGTACCTCTACCTTGAAAGTTTCAGGGCAGTAAGATCGCTGCCTTACTAAGTTCCTATACCTTGAACGTTTAAAGGTAGTGAGACCGCTGCCTTACTAAGTTCCTATACCTTGAACGTTTCAAGGTAGTGAGACCGCTGTCTTACTAAGGTCCTCTACCTTGAACGTTTAAAGGTAGTGAGACCGCTGCCTTACTAAGTTCCTATACCTTGAACGTTTCAAGGTAGTGAGACCGTTGCCTTACTAAGTTCCTATACCTTGAACGTTTCAAGGTAGTGAGACCGTTGCCTTACTAAGTTCCTCTACCTTGAAAGTTTCAAGGTAGTGAGACCGTTGTCTTACTTAGTTCCTCAACCTTGAAAGTTTCAAGGTAGTGAGCGCGCTGTCTTACTTAGTTCCTCTACCTTGAAAGTTTCAAGGTAGTGAGACCGTTGTCTTACTTAGTTCCTCTACCTTGAAAGTTTCAAGGTAGTGAGACCGTTGTCTTACTTAGTTCCTCTACCTTGAAAGTTTCAAGGTAGTGAGACCGTTGTCTTACTTAGTTCCTCTACCTTGAAAGTTTCAAGGTAGTGAGACCGTTGTCTTACTTAGTTCCTCTACCTTGAAAGTTTCAAGGTAGTGAGACCGTTGTCTTACTTAGTTCCTCTACCTTGAAAGTTTCAAGGTAGTGAGACCGTTGTCTTACTTAGTTCCTCTACCTTGAAAGTTTCAAGGTAGTGAGACCGTTGTCTTACTTAGTTCCTCTACCTTGAAAGTTTCAAGGTAGTGAGACCGTTGTCTTACTTAGTTCCTCTACCTTGAAAGTTTCAAGGTAGTGAGCGCGCTGTCTTACTAAGTTCCTCTACCTTGAAAGTTTCAAGGTAGTGAGACCGTTGTCTTACTAAGTTCCTCTACCTTGAAAGTTTCAAGGTAGTGAGACCGTTGTCTTACTTAGTTACTCTACCTTGAAAGTTTCAAGGTAGTGAGCGCGCTGTCTTACTAAGTTCCTCTACCTTGAAAGTTTCAAGGTAGTGAGACCGCTGTCTTACTTAGTTCCTCTACCTTGAAAGTTTCAAGGTAGTGAGACCGCTGTCTTACAAAGTTCCTCTAACAACCTTGGTGAAAATGTTTGTGGGCATAATATCTACGCCAAGTTCTATAACCAGCCACATCGCCCCAGGCACTTCTGAATTATGGCCCTTGAAGTATCCAAAATTGGCCAAATAAGCCGTTTCTGCTCTCTAAGTCAAAGAGTTTTCATCCGATCTTTACTAACATTTGTGAAAATGTTTGTGGGCATAATATCTCGGCCAAGTTCGATCACCGGCCATATCCCCCAGGCTTTTCTGAATTATGGCCCTTGAATTATCCAAAATTGATCAAATTAGCCGTGTCCGCTCTCTAAGTCAAAGAGTTTTCATCCGATCTTTACTAAACTTTGTAAAATGTTTGTGGGCATAATATCTTGGTCACATTCGATAACCAGCCACATCCCCCCCAGGCACTATGGCATTATGGCCCTTGAATTATCCAAAATTGGTCAAATTAGCCGTGTCCGCTCTCTAAGTCAAAGAGTTTTCATCCGATCTTTACTAAACTTTGTAAAATGTTTGTGGGCATAATATCTTGGCCACATTCGATAACCAGCCACATCGCTCCAGGTACTTCGGAATAATGGCCCTTGAATTATCCAAAATTGGCCAAATTAGCCGTGTCCGCTATCTAAGTCAAAGAGTTTACATCCGACCTTTACCAAACTTTGTGAAAATGTTTGTGGGCATAATATCTCGGTCAAGTTCGATAACTAGCCACATCGCCCCAGGTACTTCGGAATAATGGCCCTTGAATTATCCAAAATTGGCCAAATTTGCCTTGTCCGCTCTCTAAGTCAAACAGTTTTCATCTGATCTTCACCTAACTAGGTGAAAATGTTTGTGGGCATAATATCTCGGCCAAGTTCGATAACCAGTCATATCGCTCATGTCACCCGGGAGTTACCAATTTTTGATTTTAGAAATTACCTCAAATTTGTCTTGTTTTAACTCTGAGCTCTGACTTATGACGGGCATATTTAGTGACAGTTTGGCACTCTTGTTTTAAAATACATTAATCTCTTGGTTAAGTATGGATGGTCGATCTATTTGCATTTTATGATAAGTATGCTCTTTAAAATTCTCATGAATAATAACAGTCAATCTATAAAGGGAAATGTATTGACATTACATATTTTACATTTATAAATTTTGGCAAATCGTCAAACTGCAGTATTTACATTCATCAACTAATATTAAACTTAATAACTAATATAGTTTGTAAAATTGTCTTAAATATACCCAAACTATCAAGAATTCAAGGCCTTTCCTATTGTTATATAAATCCAAATATCTCGATGGGACATAATACGAGTATATTTAATAAATTCTGGTTTAAGGCGGGAGTTCAGACAATGTGTGTTTTATTGAACGCGAATGGCAATTGTCAATTAGTCTCGATTTGTAATTGCGTTGAACGCCCTTTTTAAAGATATTTCAGTTATACATGCGGTTTGTTGACCTAACTTGATTTCCTGATAGTATTAATCTATCAGTGAACAAATGACAACTACCCAGCATGAATCCGAGTTGGAGGACAAATGAAAGTAGTCAAAGATCAACGAAGGGCATGTCCAGATCCAGACCGGATATCTTGAAGATTTTCATCCAACGGTGCAAACCTAAGTCCAATTCTCCCAGTTTCTTTTAGCAGCATAAACAGATACATTATGACGCTGTATAAACTCCTTTGCATCGTCATCTTTAAAGGAATTTTAAAGAAGGCACACAGCCGATGTCCGATATAGATATACCAATAAAATCTAAAGCTTATACCATCGTGGAAAATGGTCTGAAAAAAACACTATATGTCCAATGAAATGACTGAAATGCTATATTTTTCTACAACGTTTGATATATTAATAACTTCCAGAATTCAGTTGGTCTGACATAGATTAATACACAAAGTCCCTGGAATCCAAGTCTGTCCTGTTTATATAAAGCTCAGAGGGCAAAACACAACGTATAAAACAGGTATATTGAAAGAAGTAACTATGTCCAACAACCACATTGAAAGTACAGTAAAACCTATCTTAAAGACCTCCTCAATAATAACATCATCTCATAATTAAGACCACACTTTTCAAGTCCATTTTGACTGTTCCGCTCTTTATTCAACCTCAATCTTAAGACCACCTCAATATTAAGACCACCTCAATACTAAGACCAGTTTTCAAGGGTCCCATGGGTAGTTTAATTATTGACAGAGGGTTACTGTATACTAGCAATCTTAATTAAATACATGCTGTAATCACTGAAAGAATATGTACATATTGTATATAATACATATTTCTATCATTCGGTTATTACTGTGTACGAAGCTTATACATGAACTCTCTCGAACCACATATAGCGACGTGAAAGATATAAATTATCATACAGAAAAATGTCAGAGTACCTAATCCCCATCGTCTGACATCGTTCCGATGTTTTGTCGATATACTGAATATCCTAATTCAGTAAAATATGGAGCATAAGTTCGGACACAAAATATAAGAACAGTACACGACTGAGTATCGCCATATTTGTTTTCAATATAAACCATTTAAGAACAAGTAAATATAATACATCTAGCTATTCGCTATCACACATAAATTATAATGTACTTTTATTTTGATACAGATTTATACATGTATTAATGATTCCTGATTTAACGAATTGACGATAAAGCAACACGGCACTGGTTACGCGATGTGCGCATAAATTCGTGAACTTTTACGCACAGAAAACAACCGAGTCGATTATATGTCATAATTTTCAATTAAACAAAAGTTCTGCCAATTAGAAAGCATTGTTTGAAGACGTATTAGAAATCACTAAAAGGTAAAAATGAGTTACCTTCTATTCGGTAGATTTACTCTTGAAAGTAAAATAGTGTCAAATAACGTCCGACATCAAGTAGATAACTATCGCGTTGCTATAAACGAACGTCGAAAGAGGAAGTTTATAATGTAATTCACACTTTCGAGTTTAAAAAGCACATTTTAAATGTGGCAATGTACTTTACTTAAAGTGTACATTCATTGAGGGTATGGCATGTAACATTTTAGGGCCAGGTACTATTCGTTTCTAATTAAATATATTTAAGATTATTTTTCCGAACCAAGCTAGAAATTTACTTCCATATGGTAAATAATTAGTACATACCGTCTCCCGTGGCCGAGTGGTTAAGGCATCCGACTTGGGAGTGGGAGATCGAAGGTTTGAATCCCGGTAGGGGTCCGTTCTGATATGGCCGGTTGGTGAGCCACCAGCTAGTTAAATGATGGTTAACGTATACCTACCTGCCTGATGCCTGGCATTAAAGGATAGGAATCGGGAAGTAAATGTGCTCAGAAAGTAGGTGTCTCATAAGTCAGAAATGACTGGCCCTTAAAATATGGGTGACACTATAATAAATAAACACTTTTTACTTCGCCATTATATACTGCAAGTGTTTGTAAACAGCGTCGGGTGTCTTTGATAGTCGTCATTTTTCAAATATAAGAAAAACAAATTACTGATAATGTAAGACCATCTCATTAATAAGACATCCTCAAAATTAAGAACACAATTTTCAAGTATATTTTCACTGTGTTGCTCTTTATTTAACCTCAATATTAAGACCACCCCAAATTAAGAACACAATTTTCAAGTCTATTTTCACTGTTTTGCCTTTTATTTAACCTCAATATTTAGACCATCTCAAAATTAAGAACACAATAGTCAAGTCTATTTTCACTGTTTTGCTTTTTATTTAACCTCAATATTAAGATCACCTCAAAATTAAGAACATAATGTTCAAGTCTATTTCCACTGTTTTGCTCTTTTTAACCTCAATATTACATAATTTTCAAGTCTATTTCCACTGTTTTGCTCTTTTTAACCTCAATATTATGACCACCTCAAAATTAAGAATACAATTTTCAAGTCTATTTCCACTGTTTTGCTCTTTTTAACCTCAATATTACATAATTTTCAAGTCTATTTTCACTGTTTTGCTCTTTTTAACCTCAATATTATGACCACCTCAAAATTAAGAACACAATTTTCAAGTCTATTTTCACTGTTTTGCTCTTTTTAACCTCAATATTATGACACCCTCAAAATTAAGAACACAATTTTCAAGTATATTTTCACTGTGTTGCTCTTTATTTAACCTCAATATTAAGACCACCTCAAAATTAAGAACACAATTTTCAAGTCTATTTTCACTGTGTTGCTCTTTATTTAACCTCAATATTAAGACCACCTCAAAATTAAGAACACAATTTTCAAGTCTATTTTCACTGTGTTGCTCTTTATTTAACCTCAATATTAAGACCACCTCAAAATTAAGAACACAATTTTCAAGTCTATTTTCACTGTTTTGCTTTTTATTTAACCTCAATATTTAGACCAGCTCAAAATTAAGAACACAATTTTCAAGTCTATTTTCACTGTTTTGCTTTTATTTAACCTCAATATTAAGACCACCTCAAAATTAAGAACATAATTTTCAAGTCTATTTCCACTGTTTTGCTCTTTTTAACCTCAATATTACATAATTTTCAAGTCTATTTCCACTGTTGTGCTCTTTTTAACCTCAATATTATGACCACCTCAAAATTAAGAACACAATGTTCAAGTCTATTTTCACTGTTTTGCTCTTTTTAACCTCAATATTAAGACCCCCTCAAAATTAAGAACACAATTTTCAAGTCTATTTTCACTGTTTTGCTCTTTTTAACCTCAATATTAAGACCCCCTCAAAATTAAGAACACAATTTTCAAGTCTATTTTCACTGTTTTGCTCTTTTTAACCTCAATATTATGACCACCTCAAAATTAAGAACACAATTTTCAAGTATATTTTCACTGTTTTGCTATTTATTTAACCTCAATATTAAGACCACCTCAAAATTAAGACCACAATGTTCAAGTCTATTTTCACTGTTTTGCTCTTTATTTAACCTCAATATTAAGACCACCTCAAAATTAAGAACACAATGTTCAAGTCTATGTTCACTGTTTTGCTCTTTATTTAACTTCAATATTAAGACCACCTCAAAATTAAGACCACAATGTTCAAGTCTATTTTCACTGTTTTGATCTTTATTTAACCTCAATATTAATTACACCATAAAATTAAAAACGTAATTTTCAAGCCTATTTTCACTGTTTTGCTCTTTATTCAACCACAATATTAAGACCACCTCAACATTAAGAACAATTTTCATAGGTCCCAATGGTGGTCTTATTATTGAGGTCTTACTGTTAAACTTTATAAAGATCTACTATTTCATTACGTTTAAATAGGCTGATTTGCAGTATTTCATCCATAAACGATAATGTCAAGGTCACTCATTGTTTCTATAAATAGCACAATTCGCTGAAAACGAAAGAGGAAGATAATTAAAAAGAAAACAGGATAATTTTCATTCAGTGTTAAAAAATAATTGTCTTTATTCTTCTGAGGTAAGGTTACAATAGTGCGCATATAATAGGATTAGACATTAACGTTGGTGTATTTATAAGATTTATTATTAAGATTATTGAATCACGTGGTACTTGTATCACTGAATGATCCTGGTTAGGGCTTAACTTTAGCTAGGGTGTATTTTGTTTAATTATGATAACATCAATATTACTACATTACTACAATACTTACGATGACTTGACATTAAATGAGATTTCCGGAGTCAGTATATTACACACATAAATGTAGACAAGTACACGATGATTCATTTTAGAGTATGCACTTATCAAGTTGCTGTGAATTATATTGGCTTTTGAACACTGTAAATATGTTGCCTCCTGTAATATAACGCAATGAAATGTACCTTTACTAGGGTGTAGGCCTACTAGGAAAAGTCCTTCAAATATAACTTATTTCAATTACACAAGCATTATTTACAGGACACCAGCTGTCTAAATGATAAGTCAGACAGACACAATTATATCAGTTAATCTTATTAACTGTGCATAGATATACAGCAATTAAATAAATGCGAGAATACTATTTACAGCATCTCCAGCTGAGTAAGTGTTCATGCAAAAAGATTTGCAATATAATAATTACACCCTTTCATAATTACATGAAATTATAATTACATCATGATAGAATAATGAACATTGTTCCAAATAGAATATGTAAAACAGAAATGTTTAGCATTCTTGTAAATGAAGATTTGGGATAAGATCCTGCAGCATAAAAATAAAGCAGTAGGGAGTGCATGATTCATTTCATGTATCTTAATAAACGTGTTTTCTGTACTTTTTTAAACACCCAAAATAAGATTCATGTTGGAAAGTAGTCAGGCTAGTCATGTGTATTATTTAATGTGCACTAAAATGCTACTGAATGTACATTTAATTCAAATATATACAGCTAATATGTGAGAGAAGTGACTCACAAAGTTATGATGGTAATATTTTCTAACACACATCATCCACAGTGACAATTTCATGGTTAATGGATGTGTAAATGAACAACCTTGCTACAAACCATTAAATGATTATTTCAATACACATATTAAAGTGCACTGTTATTATATTCTTCAAGTAGTCAACATATTGCTGATATTATAGTCTGGTACTTTGTACAATTAAGTCCATCTCAAATGCAAGTGGTCTTTTTGATTATGAAAACTATTCATAGCTTTAAGTGATTACAGAACAAATATGATTGTGTTCATTTGCAAGTAAATGTGGAGTGCTTAAATAATGATACAATTTTGATATATGATATACATGTTGCATACTTTTGGAGTGTGGTGATAAGAAGAATAATGTGTAAAAATCACCAGTACTAATAAAATCAAAAACAAATCATGAAAAACAAAAACATCACAAACAACCATAAATCATGTAATCATGACGTACATGCTCTGCATACAACTGATTTTTCATTTTTGTATGTGTTTACCATAATAACTACCAAAATCGCATGTGTGTTATCACCAACAAGCTGATATGAGCCTATCAGAAAAGAAAATGACACGGATTGTCCACCTTTGCTAATAAATTGCTGACACAACTAAATACATATGACACAAACTTCAAGGTTTGGAAACATCTTGACTTTTAGTACACAGCTTTGTTTCAACTGATGATGTTTATCATTGATGTTTCAGTAAAGTATATTTTGCAACTATATATCTTCATTGTGACACTGTACAGTAAATTTGATTAATATTTTATAAAACACAATTCTTGTAAGGATCCCTATCTTAACAATTTATCTTAATTATAAGTCAATGTTCACCTAAGTCCTCATGATCCTTGTAACTTGATGTCTGTTTGTGAATTGATCTTTCCTCCACACTCTGATATTTCAATCCTGTATAATGTCTCTCCTGTTACAGTTGTACCATGGATAGTTCTACATCTCATACCATAACATCAAAATAGTTCAAGTAACAAGATGAAGTATTTCCTGAAAAATATATCTAAACAAATAAATTGTAAGGCCATAAAAGATTGACAAAATTATTGAACATGTACATTATACATACTTAATGTATACTATTAACTAAAACAAATGAAAGTGGTCCATAAAACATCTTATCACAGCTTTAAATAAATTAATGTTTTCTGACACATCAGAGAGTATGATTGTTTTCTAGTGTCGCCATCAGGATGATTATAATTATTACGACAGCTTCAATTCAAAGTACTCAAATCAACATACAGAAACTTATATGTATGCAAAATAGATAAATAAATAAGCAAAATATTACTTCCGCATCGCGAATACATGTGACAAACACACTGTTTATGACATTCAGTAAAAGTTTCATGTAGTCAAAGTATATGAGCGTGTAACAAAGTAAAATATACAGATTTAATCTAAACGGAATCTTTGCATAAATATATTTGTATAATATGATAAATTTGATAGAAAAGCGTCAAATAGCGCGTGTGCCCAACCGGACTCATTTGATAGGAAAACGTCAAATAGCGTGTGTGCCCACCCGGACTCAATGCACCGTGTTTTTAAACCGATAAATTCGACACAAGAATAATGATCAACACATAGCCAATTGCAAATAAACAAAGTTTCGTGTGGATATGTTAATCTAAAACACAGTAATTCGATATTAAAACTAATGCTCACTTATATGTTTTGTTAAGTGTATAGTAATCGCACGACATTTTACCTGAAGCAGGTTACATTGTTGACCTTTCTTGTTCTAAGGTCATGACCATATTAAAGCAGGTAAAATCAGCGTTTTAACTCATGG
The DNA here is from genome assembly GCA_032209605.1 of Mactromeris polynyma. NCBI lineage: Eukaryota > Metazoa > Mollusca > Bivalvia > Venerida > Mactridae > Mactromeris > Mactromeris polynyma. The sequence continues at coordinate 18,478,734 of JASFXZ010000006.1, read as the reverse complement.
TGGATCAACTGTTTTTATGTCGCGATAAACTTGACGATTGTATGTATCAAGTTTACAACAAAAATACGTAGATTGACACGATTTAATGTAAACGTTAAATTAAAGCTGGGGCGTACTTCAATAGTTAAATTCATACAATGTTATATATCTGACTTATTGGGCCCGTTTTATATAAATATGCAAGGTCAAAGAACCTTTGGACAGGTGGAAACTATCGGCCAATAGTTTTATTGTGTTTACAAAATCATTTATTAAGCATATTATATAATAATGAGTATAACGTTGTGTTTTGTAAAAAAAACACTAGCGGATCCAGGGATGCACCCGGTGCGCGACCCCTTAAATTACCCCAACCATGTATGTCTGAGTATAAGTACGAAAATATACAGAGATCTTTAATTATAAAATTTACAAATTTACGATTCTGATTTATTGTAGCAATATATTCTTTAAGGAAGATGTTTAAAAAATAAAGAATAAAATATAAAATAAGTTTATAAGGCTAGAGCAAAACCAAACAAGCAATATATTTTAAAATAAGATGGTCGACGCAATCTGAATGAAGGTTATTTGTTGCAATATAAATGTTAAGATTTGTTGTGCAACATAAGTGAAAACAAAACAAACCGAGACAAATCAATGTCAAAGCTCATTTTTGTTTATTCATAATAAACGAAATCCGTGTTACGAATACGAAGGTAGTTTAATTAGTTGATATACAGAGTGATAGTGGTCCTTTATGTTGGGAAGTTGAACAGCGGGGATTATCTTACATATACATTTTGTGATTGTAATTGCAGTAGCTATCTTATCCCCTTAACCATCAAACAAATACTTCAAAGTGTACATCTAAGCAATGTGATTCTTCAAAGTGAACACAGTGAACACTATACGGCTTATTCATGAAACTCCCGCTTATAAGTTAATTCTTCATGGCAAGAACAATTCGAATACCAAACACTTCTTCATAATAGTATCCATATTACGTTGATTCTACACAATCTATGTTAGCAATCCAAGTACTTTGATTCTACACGATTACTAGTGGCGGATCAATTTAGTTGATATCGCATTCGTACCCGACCTTGATATGCAAATAGCAAAGCCATGCGCCGAAATAGTTACGCCTCTCCCTAAGCTCAAATACTCGATCCGCCCCTGAAAAGGTTACTAAATCAAATGAATCATGTATATTAAGAACATTGGTTCTAAATTACCATAGGCGTTTGTTTTGATTGTGTCTGTTCATTTTAATTCAGATCCGACCCCTGTGAGATTTTGGTACGATGAGTGGACCACTGAAGAGTGAGCATTTTATGGTGGTCGCTATAGACTTTGGAACCACGTACTCCGGCTATGCCTTCTCCTTGGGTTTAGAGTTCGAGTCGGAGCCAACGAAAATAGCATCCAACAAACCATGGATTGCGTCGCAGGGACTTGGTATGTTTACAAATATAAGTGGATGTGGGTAAAGCACAGTTAAGCCCCAATTATAACACACCCAATGATTCTGAAGAAAGTTTGTGTTAGTTGTGGGGTTCCCTGATCATTGGGTTTGAACATGGGAGGAAATAAATCTCAAGGTCTCATTTTTGACGCGATCTTTAAGTGAGGTTTTACTGTATAACTTTTCCACCTTCTGTTAAGATTAAAGCAATATTTTTGTCCGCTTGTTGTGAAATCTGTTGACCTTGATATGTTAACAAAATGTAAATCATAGTTGATGATAGAAACTTATACTGTAACAGGCCTAATATATATAATTTCATTTCCCTATCATGATCATTGTCCCTAATTATATTTTCCTGTTGGGCAGGAAGTATGATGGGAAGGTGGGACGTGGGGGGAAACAAGAATATCTTAATCCATACTTAACTGAGGAATGATATTAAAGTGTATTTTGACTACATTTTGATGCTAGTCGTAGAAGGTTCAATGTTATATTAACAAAATGATTTGAAAGTGTTCGCTTTTTGCGTTTATTACGATGCTACCATTGTTTATCGAACAATATATAGTCTTGTTGTTTAACTATCCCAGACAAGGGATCAATGTAATGTCTGGTGTAAACATTCACTCAAGCTCAATATTTCGGCCACACTGGGCCTTTATCAAGAGCAAAGAACACAATAGTTCACAATAAAGACCCTGTGTGGTCGAAATATGGAGCTGGAGTGAATTTTGACACCAGACTTTATATCGCGCTCATGTTAGTTTCTGCCCAATTTCGGCCTATTTTGCCAGTTGTCTCGACTTGTCCTGTGATCTTTTCCATCCATCAATCCCCCCACTGTTTTTCCTCTTTGATTCTCCTAGCTATTCCTTATGGTCGGCCAGTCCATTCCTTGCGCCTCTGTTACCTAATGTATGTACCCTTTAACCTCCTCAAGTGCCTTATATTTTATGGATTTCTGTTTTCGGAGCTCTGTGTGATGAGTTACTGTCTTATGTACATGTGGCGTTCCCTGTAGCAACTTATTCTCTCTCCTGATACAACAGACTAATTCAGCGTATTTATACATAACTCTGAAATAGAACACTATTTTCTGTATTCGCGACATTGCTCTTACTAATTCAACAGTAAAGATATAGTTCAAGATCCATCTTCAAAACAACCGTTTATGGAAGTTTTATGCCACATTTTACACCATCGATGCAGAATGTTAGACGAGAAGTGTTCATAACAAATGTGTGGTTTATAACAGTAAAAGCTGCCGCGACTGCAGTACAGTAAAACCTCACCTAAAGACCACCCCGATAATAAGACCACCTCAAAATTAAGAACACAATTTTCAATTCTATTTTCACTGTTTTGCTCTTTATTCAATCTCACTATTACGTCCACCTTAATAATAAGACCAGTTTTCTATGGTCTAAAGGGTGGTCATATTATTGAGGTTTTACTGTATTTAGTTTCGAATTCGATGAGCTCAGAGTTAATAGATCTATGATAAAGTGCGTTCTTGTTTCTATAGAAACTAATTGTCTTAAATTTCAGTATCGCACAAAACACCAACATGTGTATTGTTGAAGCCTGATGGATCGTTCTATAAGTTTGGTTATGAAGCAGAAGACAAGTACAATGAGTTGGCAGAACATGAAACCGAGGATCACCGGAAGTACTATTACTTCCGGCGTTTTAAAATGGTTCTTCATACGCGACCGGTAAGAATTTGATAAGGGTATTTATGTCTTCCTTCGTATAACGTATTGTTTTGCTCAGGTTGTCCGTAGGTCCCTCCCTCCCTCCCAAATCCCTCCCTCCCTACCAAATCCCTCCCTCCCACCCAAATGTATACTTTTTGTGCTGCATGCCTCGTCTGTCCGTCCGTCCGTTACGTTGTTACTGTGTGTACAATATGTGCAGTGATCCAGTGTATCTCCCTTGTGATATCGTCTATGTTCTAATTTGATAAGATTTATATAAGATGATTTTATAACTAATGCATGCATACTATGAATTTTTGTGGATAAATGTTATTACTAATACTTTCATTTGCGTCAAATATCAATTGACTTCTGATAAAGATAATGACATCTAGGGAGGTAACTGCGATTGATTTGAATGCGTTATAAATCATATATCATGATCAAAACTTATTTGACTCGCGCGTTATGATATCAAGGGAGGTAACTCTGATTGAAGTTACTCAATTATTACCGTGATTGTCTCCCTTTTTAATTTTACGACTTATTCTAGTTGAGAGCTTTAATAGCTCACAGCAGTATTTTCTAATTTTCCTGTTGGACCCTATTAGTTTCTGTAGTGTATAAAACGGCAATAATATCGTTACAAGCAGATGATGTCGTATTGTTACGATCGCGTATAGGCATGAAAAGTTTAAGTTGCGAAAAAGTGTGAATTACATTTGTACACAAGAATACTTTAATTGTTGATAAAACCCGGGCATTTTTATGAAATTATCTCCCCTTATAAAAAATGCACTTATGGCGATATCGATCAGACTGACTGAATATATGTATTTATTGCTACATATTTAGGTACAAAAATATAAAATGAAACTCGTATACATTTCAGCATTTACACCGTGAGACAACGATTGAGGACGAAACCGGAAAGTCACTTCCGGCGAAGGATATATTCGTACACGGGATACGGTATTTAAAGGACCATGCATTGAGCACTATCAATTCTCAAGGCAAATCTGTAGATGAAATGGACATCCATTGGGTGATAACAGTACCTGCAATATGGTCTGATGGCGCCAAACAGTTTATGAGAGAAGCGGCCTTGAAGGTACACTGATCCCTCTTTATTCACTCATTTATCACTCACGATTGATATGCTTCAAATGTTGAAAGAAATCATGTCAATTTTTAGTTGAAAAAACGAACACATATCATCTACTTAATACGTTTCTTCTTGCATCAATTTTTAATAAAGACTTGTGAAAAAGTGATATATCTTTCTGAAATGTAGGCCAAAATCAATATTATACAGCTATACCGAAAAAAAATATTTGTTAGAAACGTAAAAACCTGGAAATGGATTTGGTCGACCCTTATACAGGTTTTTATGTGATTGTAATCGGAAATTCTGACTTAAGTGTTTATTTCCAGAAGATGATATCATATACATTCAAATTTTACAGTTATATATAATTGATATCGATGTATTCAGTGAAATATAAATATACAAAGTAAACATACAAAAACAATATTTAGTGAATTATAAAATGATCTTAAGATATAAGAGTAATGACAAACCCCATTGGTGTTAAATGTAGAATCTAGCAAAAAGAGATAAAGTTGTATACATAAATTAAATTAACTGTCAGCATTATATCAACACTAAAAAACTAAATATGGATCGATTATATCCGATTCGATTATCGGTTATGAGTTTTCAAACCGATCCGATAATCGATTATGATTTTTTCCCGATTATCCATCACTATTGGTCAGTGTTGGTGTATTATGTGATTTCTTTCAGGCGGACATTGAAAGTAACAACTTAAGTATTGCCTTAGAGCCGGAAGCTGCTTCCGTGTATTGTAAATACTTACCTAACCATCAGTTGTCCAAGGAACACATGACGCAATCCATGTTCAAACCTGGTGCCAAGTATATGGTTGTCGATCTTGGAGGTAAGCACTTACGTGTAAATGTTTATTGTTTACCTTTTTATCAGTTAAATATACGGCGGACAGTTAACATTGAATATCGACCAAGATTGAATATAGAGCCAGCACTGACAAGGTTATTCGACTTATATTTTTCAATACATAGCTAACACTGACATCAACGGTCCGTAGCGAATACATATCTGGATTCATATAACGAGCCAGCTAGTACATCGTTAATCGAGTATTCTAAATATTTGAATACAGTAGTGAAACCAGAGCTAGCACCGACATCAACATTCGAACTTGACCGCTCTGGAAATGAACAGCGAGCCAGCTCCTACATCGTTTTTCGAGTTTTCTAAATATTTGATTGTAGACCAAACACGCGCTTTTCCTCAATTTAAGTTGGAAGAGTGGCTTCCCTTTTAATCAAGGGAGGCAACTCTGAAAAACTTAACATTTAAGTTGGAAGAGTGGCTTCCCTTTACAATCAGGGGAGGTCACTCTGAATAAATTAAAATTTAAGTCGGAATAGGGGCTTCCCTTTATAATCAGGGGAGGTCACTCTGAATAACTTAAAATTTAAGTCGGAAAAGTGGCTTCCCTTTATAATCAGGGGAGGTCACTCTGAAAAAACTTTAAATTTAAGTCGGTAAGAGTGGCTTCCTTTTATAATCAGGGGAGGTCACTCCAAAATTTAAAACTAAGTCGGTAAGAGTGACTTCCCTTTAAAATCAGCGGCGATTACTCTAAAAAATTAAAGATTTAAGTCGGAAGAGTTGCTTCCCTTTATAATCAAGGGAGGTCACTCTGAATAACTTAAGATTTAAGTCGGAAGAGTGGCTTTCCTTTCAATCAGGGGGATGTCACACAGACAAAATTTCAAATTTAAGTTTTTCAGAGTCGCTTCCCTTTTAATCAGGGGAGGTCACTCTGAACAACTTAAAATTTAAGTCGGAAGAGTGGCTTCCCTTTATTATCACAGGAGGTCACTCTAAAAAACGGATTTAATCAAAATAGCAGGAATGTAATGAAATTTACCGAAAAAGGCGGGAAATTACCGAAAAATGTCGGAAAATAACGGAGATAACTGATAAATGCCGGAATTTTACATATCATGACGGACGTATCATGACCGTGCGACCACATACACGTATCATGCGGTATTCGTCTCTAAAAGAAACGAACAGAAATAAGTCTACAAAGGCCCTGATAAGCTCGACGCCTGCTCCTTATACAATTAATATAAGGAAACAAACGGAGCAAGATCCGCGCGAAGCAGAAATTAGCAATACGCTTGATTGATACGTGAACAAATACCAAAAACACACATATACGATTTCCTTATAACTTTATAACGGCTTTCAGAGAAATAGATTCAGGTGGTGTTCTATGTCCAATAAATTTAAATTAGCATTAAATGCAATAGCGTTTTAGAGAAAAGCTGTCGTTTGAATTAAACAACTTGGTTTTTGATATTGCGTTATAATCGACAGCTTAATGAAATAGATATTAGCAAAAGTATAATATCTAGTTTCAGGATTTTACGTCTCTACATTTAATGTTAGTAACCCGGGGGCATACGAAAACTACACAAAACCTTACTCTCGCCTATAACAATACACGTAACATAAACGTAATGGAAATATATTTCAGTACTGTCCAAAAAATATAAATAATAAATGATAAAACATCATGTTTTGATAATGCTCAATATTGTACATTTAATTAGTATGCATAAGTCTGGGCGACACTGTAAACATTCATTGCATCCATCAACAGTGTATTTTAGTCACGTGCTCCAATATATGTATATATCATATACATCCTAGTTCAGTCACTGAGACGAATACGACCAGACAAATGCATACAAACCTACGAGCGCCGATGCTTTCAAATCTTCCTTCCCTATAGACTCCCAACCCTTGTATATTGAAAGTTTCAAACAGACTTATAACGTATTCTACACTCACTAGATCATCATAACCTGTTTTATCCCGATTTTATTCTTTTTGTTACAATTTTATACTGCACTATTTACTGTTGACATCTTTCTGTCATTATTTTATACATTTATCTTGCAATGACGCGCACCTTCTATAAAACATCCGAAAGGGAAGTCAGGTAGTACACATAGATAAGATAAATACATTGCATCGTGGTCTACTTCGGAAGTTACAGTCTCAAAAATGTACAAATTCCACCTTTTCACAGACAACATTTATATGCTTTAAATGCGTTAATTATCATGTTCTGAACAGCATTCTCACGGCAATTGAAAAAAAAACAAATATTTAATCAGGCATTACTGCCAGGATTACGGGTGACGAGACAACATTCAATAACATTTCGTAAAACAAATTCAAAACACAGACGTCGTGACATGTGAAGAAACACTAAAGTCAGTGCTAGCTCTGGGTCCGCTACTAGGTCTGTTTTCAAATATTTAGAAGACTCGAATAACGATGTACGAGCTGACTCGCAATTCATCTCCAGATATGTATTCGCCGAGGACAAGTTCGAATGTTGATGTCTTTGCTAGCTCTGGATTCGCTACTAGGTCTGTATTCAAATATTTAGAAAACTCGAAAAACAATGTACGAGATGGCTCGCTATCATCTCCAGATATGAATTCGCCACGGTCATGTTCGCATGTTGATGCCAGTGCTAGCTCTGGGTTCGCTACTAGGTCTGTATTCAAATATGTATAAAACACGAATAACGATGTACGAGCTGGCTCGCTGTTCATCTCCAGATATGTATTCGCCGCGGTCATGTTCGCATGTTGATGTCGGTGCTAGCTCTGGGTTCGCTAATAGGTCTACATTTAACTATGTAGAAAGCTCGAAGTACGATGTTTGAACTGGCTCGTTATTCGACTCTTGATATGTATTCGCCGCGGACCCATTTCGACTGTTGATGTCAGTGCTAGCTCTGGGTTCCCTTTAAGATATGTATTGAACAATATTAGTCGAATAACGATGTCAGTGCTGGCTCTGCATTCAATCTTGGTCGGTATTCAATGTTGATGTACGGATGTACGATTGCAGCGCCAACTTCACTCAACTATTAAATACTCGTTATTGACAATTTGTTAGAAACAAATATCTGGCAATACGAGATATGTTAACGTAGAATTGGTAAATTGTGTATTGATAAGTCTATCGGCATGAAATACATGACAATTCACGTGTAGAGTGTTTAATGATTAATGTAAAATGATATTTCTTATTTGCTTGTAGACGAGTTTCTGAATGTGTTTATTGGACAATAATATACATTTAGTGTGTTTGTATGAATCAAATTTAATACTGCATTATGCTACTATAAAACTTTTCTTTCGTTGTCATGGTAACAGGAGGCACCGCAGATATCACTGTACACAAAGTGGACGCTGATAACAAACTGTGCGAGATACACGGACCAAGTGGGGGTGCCTGGGGTGGTACGAAGGTATATAATTTATTATTGCCTTAAAAGCTAAGCGACTTCTTTCCCACAGTTATTTAATCATATACGACTTTTGCATGATCAACTTGCTTCACCGTGACCACAGTTCCCGGAAAAGTACAATATGTACGGCCTTTAGTCCATACTATTTGAAAACAAACGATGGAATGTGTTCAGAAAACCTGTTTATTTGTAATGAAATTATATTTATAAAAAAAACGATGTTGCGAGTAAGAACGCTAGATCATAAAAAAATCTCGTTGTGATGAGATTTGGCCCTGAAATACTACACTTTCTCCAATCATTCGAGAGAAATTGTACTTCTTTTATTTTTATCTGACCTATCCGTGGTATCAGCTTTCGTATGTTTGATCAGGAAAGCACTTTTTGATATGTTTAAATGTTTTAATACGATAATGGGCGAATTGTGTCGTTTGTTACACTTTGTACACTACAAGGTAGTAAAGAAATGAGCCAATCGGAGTTAGTTCCCTTATGCAAATGTGCTGACATGAGCACAGACAATTTCAAAATTCAGCAGTTTTTGTGTCATAGTCTTGCCAGATTGTAGACGTATATAGACCTTTATGTTGCATACACTTGTCGTGTTTGTAACAGTACATTTTCATCATTGCGGTCAAAATCTTCCTCCTCGATAAGGGAAGCAACTCTCATTGAATTTGTATTGGCATTGTTTGTATGTAAACGTAATGAGAAAATAGGTATCGTAATAATCTCCGGTGGTAACAAGGTAAAAAGTCGGCGATAAGACCGGACACGAAATTATTGATACTAAAGTGATCACTGAATTGGAAAATCGATATGTGTTAATAATTACACTTATTTTTTCTAACGATTTTTTTCTCTTCTTCAACAGGTTGATGAAGCATTTATGAATTTTTTGGGGGAATTATTCGGCGAGAAACTTTTAAAGCAATTCGTACAGGAGTACATGGAAGATGCTATAGACCTGTACAGAGAATTTGAAATCAGAAAGCGCAGCGTTCGACTGGATATGTCCGAAACGCCAACTATGGCTGTCAAGATCCCGGTATCTATGTATGAACTCTACCAACAGAAGCATGACGGCTGCACGCTTAAAGAACACATTAAAGGGAATGATAAATACAAAGACAAGATCACCATCCTAGCTGACAAGATGAAAATCAATTCGGAGATTATGAAATCCTTCTTTAAATGGCCGCTTGGCGAACTGGTTGAACACATGAGGGATATCCTTGGCGAAATGCCAGTGCGAGGTACCGATACATTCATCATTGTCGGCGGTTTTGCTGAGTCTTATATCGTCAAAGAAACGATCAAGCAGAAATTTTCGAACATGAATGTGATAATTCCATTTGACGCCGGTCTTGCTGTCCTCAAAGGAGCCGTCATATTTGGTCATTCGCCAATGGTTGTGACGTCAAGAGTATGCAGACGAACGTACGGAATGGCGGTAACCAAGCTGTTCGTCAAAGGTCAGTATCCGGATGATCGGAAAGAAGATTTAGGAGGCAGAGATGTTGTCAAAAATGTTTTCCACAAATACATCGAGCTTGGATCACCGACAAAGGTAGGTCAATCGGTGACGTCCATGCCCCTGACGGCAAACAAAGGTCAATCAAACGCCAGAATTCGCGTGTTTTCCTCCAAAGATTCTCATCCAAAGTATGTTACAGATAAAGGATGTAGTTACCTTGGGGAGATCATAGTCAGCGTTCCGGAAACTGATCAAGACGAGGGAGGTACAGTTGAGGTTAAGATGAAATTTGGAGGCACAGAGCTGGCAGTGGAGGCATTGGAGAAAAAATCGGAAAAAGTGTACCGGTCTAGATTCGATTTCTTGAGCGGTAATTAAATGTGAAAATATCGATATAAGAGGTTGATAAAACGATTGATACATATTAAAGACAGTAAACTGTACATAGTCGACATTTATATGTGAACAGAATAACGTGGACATTCAAAACTAGTTATTGATACATATTCCAACACCGGCTGCTGTTTTTGTTCGGGTCAGCCGTACTAACATGGCTTTGCTATTTGCATATCAGTGTTATGTAAACCAATCTAATCTTACGTTAACCACTAAAGCTACTCCTCTTCATCCTACAACGTTTGTAACCAGGACGTGGATTGGTTAACATTTCAATAAGCGGTACGTTACCTTACCGAAATCCATTTCCGAAATCCACTTCTAATACAATATCTGCACTATATGTATATATTGCTTATGTCTTGTTTTATTGTTGTTGTCTTGTGAACTTGCATTTAATCAGTTGATGCCAAACTTTTACTCATTAATGTAGAAGTTACTAGTAAATACATGTAGTTTATGCAAGTAAACCTATTCTTATTTTTTGTGATGTGTCACAATAACATTCAGGGTAATGTAGTGACTATTCCTTCTATTTATAAGATGGATGAAGACCCCAGGCGGTCGCCTTGTTAGTACCATCGACTATCCGTAAGCCAGCTAGATGGCTTCCTCGTAAATTCTACATCCCGGTGGGATTCGAACCCGCAGCGGTGAAGAGCAAGTGATTTAAAGTCAGGGACCATAACCACTCGACCATCGAGGGTCCGATTGGGCTCTTATTAATGTGCACACCCTTACATTGACATGTATTGCTTAATTTGTTAGAAGTTGTTCTATGCACCTGACAGACAGCGTGGTAATTCAACAGCAAAAATAGCATCTTTGAAACATTACACCATTGACCTTTCCACAGTATACCCTTTGTGAGATGAACACTATGGCTGTCATGGAGTGGTTGTTGCTCTATACAAGTATAATGTATATTGAATTATTACGACAGGAAAAATTGACAATTTTGTTGAAGTTGTTGTTGCTGCTCTAGAGTGAACTGTTTCCGAGAGGTTGCAATGTTGAAACAGGGCCTGTATTCACTAAAATATTTCAGACTTCAAACTCAAATTACAGTTTAAGACTTAAGCTTTTATAACGATGAACTTAGATCAAAATTCAAATTCTCTAGAATTGGTGGGTCAAGAAAGTTGGTATGAATGGTTCAGTAGCAATAGTAGCGATTTTTGGGAGTGATTTCTTGTTCAACCACTTTGAAACATGTGTAAGACTAAGTCTCAAATTCAGGCTTAAAATGTTAGTGAATGCGGGTCATGCTCTTTAAGGCAACACGTTAGATTGGATAGGTATGTTCTTTGTAAACAAACACATTTTTAAACTGGAGCTTTAACGACACATAAAACGCCATTCCGAAATTTTTTATGAGATGTATTCATATATTTAATTTGATATCGATCAGAATACTTTCTAGTGCCGTATTTGATATTTTATGATACGCCGATTATTGCGTAATGTAAATTATGCGTGCGAATCAAAATTAAAAAAAAAAAAACGCCATTTCAATAAACAAGTGACATCATCGTTTGTTTGTATTAAGTTATAAGACTGTTACTCTATACATTTTCTATAAATACAGTTGTCCCGGACTAGTTTACATGTTAATTTTGACTTGTCCAACATGGGAGGCTAGTTGTCCGAGCATAGATTAACATTTAAGTTGGCCTGCACAACATAATTGTCCTGGATTAAGTCCAACTCAACTGTTGGTAGTCCGAATCAGCAATTGGAATTGTCCGGGACTAGTGGATTTCTACAGCCCAGTGCAACAAGAAAATGGGAGACAGCAGAAAGGTAAGGAAACTAGCAATCTGTCGGAAATATCCTCATTTGATTATCGTCAGAATATCATGAAAATCGACCGAAAAAATATTTTATGATACGCCGATTATTGCGTAATGTATAGTATGTGTGCAAATCAAAATTAAAAAAATAACAACGCCATTTCAATAAATAACTGACATCATGTATATATTATAATGTGCTCATAAAATATTGGCACGGTTTATTATACATAGCGTTTAAGTATTGTGTTTCTATAATCGAGGTCTTCAAACTATGAGAAATCAACATACCTTCTACTTAATAATTAAGAAAGCAAATAATATCGATCGAAACGACAAAAGTGGCGCATATTACCTTACTTTAAAGAACAGAGTGTAGTTGTAAGCGTAGACTACAGAGGGGTATAATTGGGCCTAATTGATTTATGTTATTTAGATAATGTTTGACCTTATATCTAGAAAGTATCACGTTTTACCCATGAACTATATACTTCAATGCTTAGAATTCAAGTTGATTATTTCAATATTAAAGTCGAGATGTGGAAACATGAAAACAATATTTGCCCCTAATACGCTTCCGTAGATAATAAAATCATTCTCCATTTGTGTGAAGAATGCAACCATGCACAAAGTAAATACAATTTCATGACAATCGATAGTGTATTGTACAACAACAGACTTGGAAATGAATACGTTCAGAACAGATGTACGAGCGCGTTTAGTAGGCCATTCATCAAAAACAATGATGACAAATAAAGCCAACACACATGACAATGGATAGCCTGCTATTGTTCATGCAGGCATGACCTGAATAATGGCATAACTTCATCTGCAAGAGCCAAAATATGTTTTGATGCTCCTGGCAGGCATACAACATAACTACACAACATACTGTCATGGCATGCACGACCACATTTTTATGCCCCCCTCAAAGAAGAGAGGGCATATTGGTTCGGACGGTCGGTCGGTATGTCCGGCGGTCGGTCGGTCTGTCGGTCCGTAACCTTTTCGTTTCCGATCAATAACTCAAGAACCCCTTGACCTATCATCCTCAAACTTGGTCCACACATTAACCTTGGCAGAGGAACCCTATTGATTTTGGGGTCACAGGGTCAAAGGTCAAGGTCACATGGGGGCATACTGTTTTTACAAACATCTTTTGTTTATTTTGACTCGCAGTACATACACAATAATTGATAAAGTCTCTTCTTTGAAGTCCAGTATCTCGGCTATAAAATAATACTCGAGGCCTTAAATTGGCATACTTATGTAAGCAGGAATATCTGCTCTAGCAATGCAAATGGTATACAGCATGCATGGTTCATTCATTGCTTGTATATACACTCAGTACATTTAAAAACGTACATTTATATACCTGTCTTTTTTAGTCATTGTATTGTGTGTTTAAACTAATTTTGATATGAAAATACCTGTGGATGGAAAGAAAATTTAGCGTTCATCGTTGCGTGCAATAAAAAAATATCATGTTAAGTTCTTATCTTGCAGCCCTAAGTGAGTTCATGGGGTGAAATCCTACATTGTGCGTTTTTATTGTGAGTATTGAATGAAAAACAAATTCCGTCCATCGTGTGTCGCGATGTGTAGGTTTACAAGCTTATATCTGGAGCAAATTTTGGTTGCCTGTGAACAGACACTGCATCAACGCATCCGTGTGCATTCCCCACAGTTAAGTCTAACTTTTCAAAGAAACCGCATGAGTTAGGATAGATAAACGACTATGCTTACCCTCTGTCAATAGAGATGGCAAACATTGGCCGTGCTGTACATACATCACGTTGTGGGATTGTGTTTACAGTGTGCCTGAGCAATATATGACTTCATTGACAGCAGTGTTTGAGTTACAGTAAAACCTCAATAATACGACCACCTTATGGACCATTAAAACCCGATCTTCTTATGGGTGGGGTCTTAAAGTTTGAATAAAGAGCAAAACAGTGAAAATGGACTTGAAAATTATGTTCTTAATGTTGAAGTAGTCTTATTTTTAAGATGGTCTTTAAGTGAGGTTTTACTGTATATACAAGTCTCATAATTATTCAATTTGTAAGCGCTAGCAGATTGATATTACGTGTATAAATGTGTGTTATAGAATGATGTATAAAGTTTCGAATACAATATAACAAAATGTAATCGTTAATTTTTCACTCGTATTATTACAGGTAATCGATACGATTGCTTAAAGTAACACGATATTATCGCATCGATGTTTTGAACATGGATATCCACGACTATTGACATTGGGTCTGTTTGACATTGATTTACATGTAGACTACAACCTCTCCAGAGTAACAGCCCCCTGTGGAAGATACAAGCTTTGTGTTTTTTGTTGTTGATAAGTTGTTGCTCTAAAAAGGTTAAATTGTTAAATTCAGACCTCTTAATGAAACCGTCAAAACGTGTTATAATCTTCATTTTTTGTAAAATCCTTTAAAACGTTATTTTTTCTGAAAATGCATAAAAACACACCTGTATATCTCAATTAATACGATCCATCAAATTAAATTGTCAAAAATGCTTTTCGTTGGCTTGCTCTTTATTTTTACAGAATTCACCCTAAAACGTTTATTTTGCTAATTGTTGACCGTTACAAACACCTTTATATTCATTGAGGCCTGTAATTCTGCGAAAAAAAAGAAGATTATGTTGTTGAAGAGGTTGTAGCTCAAGAGAGGGTCGCTGTGGAGACGTTGCGCTGTAATGGCACATATAATGAACTTATTAACCGATGAAATCAGAACTACATTATCTACTTTTAAACAAAGCCGAGTTAACATTTCACTACGCCTAACATGGAGGCTTTTAAACCCGTATTGACTGGGCCGCACCGGATACAATCATTGACTATATGCTAAAATTCATTAAGAGTCGAATATCTGATTTCACCTGATTGTTTTGATAATTTTTAGCTAAGTTTATACCAACTTCTTTACTAAACATAAACCAGTTAAACAGGCATGTTACGCATGACACGAAGCTCATAATATCCGCTAAATTTGTTTTTCATGTCCGTTGATAAATTAAACTTTGATCATTATGTTTGTTGATGCTAAACTTGAACAAATACAGTGAAACCTCAATAATAAGACCACCTTTGGGACCCTTGAAAACTGGTCTCCTTATTGAGGTGGCTTTAATATTGAGAACGAATAAAAACAAAAACAGTGAAAATGGACTTTAAAAGTTTGTTTTTAATTTTGAGGTGGTCCGTTTAGGTGGGGTTTTACTGTATATAATTATACCAGTGATGAGTAAATATGGTGTTTTCATAACCGTGACTTGTACCTGATTAGGGGCCATGGGACTGTAATGAACTTAAGTTATGTGGCATGCGTGTCTAATAGCGTATACACTCAGTTGATCGAAAACAGAGAAAACCAATAGATTTGGTTTTTAAATGAGCCGATACTACGAATTTTCTAGATTTGAAGATAACATTTCTACGTTTGTTTACTGCGCTCCTCGTGTTATTTATTTATATTCTGATACAATCTACCTTCATACACAGTGAGATTTATAAACGGATATATCCCCTTTCAATGTACGGTAAAACTTCGAAACCTCACACAGTGTTGGCTCTTAAGTCCAGGCGAAGATTTGTTAATTGTTAATTATATACTGAAATGCAGAGTTAATACAATTCTAAAACAGCAATTTATAAAGTTCAAATCTTCATTGAGTAAAGTCCGTCGAAGTCTCAAAATTAGTAAAAATTCGACCCTAAATTTATTATCTTAACAATTTTCATCGTGCATTGTACACTCGTACCGGGCACAGTCAGTTCGTACATACATATGAATACCATAGTTGCCTCGAAGAATCGATGACTCGTATAATTGATGGCTCGAACTAATTGCTAGATGCGACGGCAGTTCGAAGTTTCGAAGTGTTACTGTACATTAATAAAAAATGTTGAAGCCTCAACCGCTTTGTGAAGTTAAATCAACAATATACTTTGAAAACTTGAATGTCGCGCTGGGCTAAATGTTCGCTGGGCTACATCCGTGTTGGGTGGAAATATTTTATGAAATAACTAAATAATTCACTGTTGTTGATAGCAGTAAATCAACTTCAATCCTATTTACCTTTTACCCATTCTACATGGTATATATATTTGTTTTGTGCCATTTAGAGTCGGTTATAGATTTGCATCTAAGTGAATGTATACGCTTTTAAATGCATTCGTGTATTTGACTTCTTTGTTTACACCCTTCAGACAAAAAGAATTTAAAACGAAATATTTACATCGTGAAAACCTGTTTTTAATCAATACTTTTATTATAGATTTCTAAGAACGTACAGAGCCTCGTTAACTCCATTATGTGCAGAGCATAATGTTTTATACTATCCAGAACATTGAATGACTCAATAGCGCACATAAACGAGTTATTACATTTTCGGAAAATCTACCTGAAATGAATTAAGGTTATGCGCAGGCGCATTGGTACGGTTAAATCATTCGACTCATTGAAATGTTAACTGACACCGTAACCACGCGTGCAAGTAATTTGAGTTAACCCTTAATTGGTTCATTTTTGGTGTAAACACCGTTAAATAGTTTGATAATGGTGAATATCATGGATGTCAGAAGTTGTGTGTTCCTCTTCGTCTGCATTTGTCTTTTCGGTAAGAATATATATTTTGTTGTAGTTGGTGTTGTTGCTATTTGTTGTTTTAGCGTTCGTCTTGTGCTGTTGCTATTGCTTTTATGTCTTTAATGTTGTTTTTGTCTGCCTTCATATTATAGTGTATTTGTATATAATGTTGCGTCGCGTTATGAAATTCACCATATAGATTTGCAAGGCAATTTTGTTTAATATTTATTCTTTATTGTCGGGGTTACAGTTAACATTGAACAAATGTTTCGTGTATGCGGTAACCTAGCAACAACGTTTTAATAACAATAAGGTTTTGATAGTGCTAAAGTAATATTTACATATATTAGTGTATTTAATGCGTATATGATGTCTCGATGCGTTAATGAAATTTGCATATTAAACACTGAAAAGAGTTTTTTACAAAGCAGCAATTATAAATCAATATAATACAATAATGATTATTGTGACTTATTAATTTCAGTAAAGTGAAATATAAAGCATATTTTATTTTCTAAGTAGTCAGAAAAAGATTCATATTATTTTACATGCGTCCTTCAGGGGAGAACCAGTGTATGCAATAAATAGCATAACTAAAATATGACAAGGAATTTATATCACCATGCCAGAAAATCATATTTAAGACAAAAAATTATTATGATGCCAAACCATATTAATATACTCCCATATAGACTTTATAAAAGTTCTAAGTGAGCAGGTATAAATATGTCCGTTATCTTGGTCAGTATTAGCCTGATCTTGCTGAAATTTCCATTAAATATGTCATAAATCCACAATGTCGAGCCGAGAATCATGATCTACACGTGGCCAATAGCAAATATACAAAATTTCATTTAGAAATGTTAATCAATTAAAAAGCTATTCGACTTTTAAAAGGTGCACACTTTTAAGTTTTGCTAAGTGTATACCCGCATACGCGTAATATGTGAGTAATATGTTAGTTCGAAACACGAACGAGGCGGCTTATTGTCCATGATGGTTTGAAGTCATTCAACGTCCAGCTTGGATGATACTAATAATAATATAATAAATTTATACTTTACTATGAAAACATATAATTAGCCAGAGGCTTTTCTAACTTGGTGTCAACTATAAACACATGTATAAATATTACAAATACAGTTACATGTACATTAACATGAAGAAATTCATAAACCAAAAATCTACAATACAATAAAAAAATGGCTCGAAACAGGAATAGAAAAAATAGAGGATACCAAATCTGTACACAGCCGAGTGACCCGTGTTTTGTTGAATCACTTAAATAAATTAGATATTTTAGATCTTAAGATAGAAGATAAGTTTGTAACAGAGATCGAAAACGCTTGTGCTTTTGATATGTTACTTGAGAATGTCGTTCCATATTGATATAGCTTTATTTTGAAAAGTTAATTTAGTGTAGAGACTTACAATTGGGTGTAACTAATTATTTCTTGCGACAGAGTGAAGTGCGTATGTATTATGTATACCATTGGTTGAAAATTGTAGTTCATTCGTACATGTATAAAGAGGCCCATGTGAAATTCGTTGAAGTCCTGTGCGCAAGTACAGCAATATGATATTTACATTTGAACAAGATATTCATCCAATTAAGTTCTTGAAATAAAACATTTGCATTATAATTTAACGGCGTAATCTGAAACCATTCTCGCAGCTCTCTTTTGAATATACGGATATGGATTAATAAAAAAAGCTTGTCAATTGTTTGTACAATAACCAGTGAGCAGTGGTTGAAACAGACATAGATCATATTACTGAAGTTTATTACTTAAATCTTGTTAAAACGTCTCCTTCAAATGAACACATTTTATTGCGCTAGTTTTGCTGAGAGTATTTATTAGGCCGAAACAATGATAAAGTAATACATCTACTAATGTAATAGTAAAAATTGAAAACTGAGGGTATGCCTTTAGTTTGAATTATCTTATTTATATTGCATTTCTGAACAAATTCGGAAAAAATCGCAAAATTATAGTGTACAAAATCACCACCGCTGTGTCGCGATCAAGCTGTATTGAGTAATTATATATATTCTCCAGACCCTGTGTTCACAAAGAATCAGTTTTCAGGATCAGGATCAAGATCAAATACAGTATCTTTCAACATTTTGTAAAATTGTTATTTTAAGCTAAATCGTTTTACATGCTGTGACATATATGAACACTCTGCAAACTTTGGTCTATTCATCTGTCATGCTTGTTAAGAAAAAGGTAATAAATTGTTATCGATTTTGGAAAATTGATCCTGGTTTGATCTCGATCAGTTTCAGACAAAAGTATTATAAATCAATTTCTGAACATCAAGTTGAAGTTTAGTATGTTTTCACGATGTAAATAAGAAGATTTTCAGGTATTTTTGTGTATGTATGTGAGAATAACTGGAAAAAGTGTTCAATTGCTTCTTGAAAACAGCAAATTTTCAAGTTGATCCAGATCAGTTTATCCTTTGTAAACATAGGGCCTGTCGATTTCACATTTACCTAGAGTTAAAACTGTATTCAGTTTTATTGTTATAACAGAAATGTCCGCTTAGATTTTGTGCATATCTGAACAAAGCGAGAACCGCTGTTACTTGATAAAATCAATACTGAAATATAATGCTGGCTTGGTTATAATGGCTATACGTTCAACACGTAGCACTCATGTAGATGTTCTGTTTGTATAGTGTGCAAAATTGTATACGCTAAAGAAAAAGAAAATTAAATTTATGTTAGGGTAGGTACGTGCTAGTTGAGATCGTGAATTCGTGAAGTTGAAATTGTAAATTCGTGAAGTTGAAATCGTCAAGTCGTGAAGTTGACATCGTGAATTCGTGAAGTTCACGATTTCAACTTCACAGATACTATATTTCCCAGTAGAGTAATTCTGCACTCCAAGTGTCCCCACCGGTCTTCCGTGACTGGCTCAGGCCTTTAATAGGGTTGAGTCAGATATTTTATGGGGGTCTTAAAATGCATGTAGATTTTTTCCTTATTATATAATAAAATAATTTTAATTTTTAATTTAAATACATGCCACTTTCATTAAAACTGATTTATATCTATTTCTATTCATTAGTTTTAACGCCCCTCATAAGACCCTCTTTCTCATGTAAGGCTTCAATAATTGATGACGTAACTAGACTAAGTATGACGCAATGTATTTGAATCTTATATGAATGTTTACCTGGTTTTGCGTGCAACTTTATCTTTTGCATGAGGCGTACATTGTGTAATGTCAACTTAATGTGAGTGAATATGTGTGCGCATTCAAAACGTCGCGCAGTCAAAAATATGAAAATAACAATAATATAAATATGTTGTTAATGGAAGGCTTTTCATATTTATTTTGTTTAAGATGCGCATTGGGTGATAATTTTAAGCGGTCTTAGATGATGTAGACCTAGATCTACATACAGTAAGCGTGTAGTCATGAACTGCTAGTTAAATTAATCTACTACAATTTCAATGGGAAAGCACTTATTTATCAGAATCGGATCTAGATCTTCTCTACTCTCGTTATTGCTATAGAATTAGCTCGGTTGCTTTATTTCGCTTATAAAAATAGATAAATGGAGATTCGACGCTTGGCGTATTAGATTATATTTACAGTGATTTGTTTAGAAAATAATTGTACTGCCTGTGCCTTTTCAATTGGGTAAATCCCAAATTTGGGGAAATCAGGTAGATCTAATGAATGTTTTGCTTATAAAAATAACTTTTCAGCTGTGGCTGGTGTTTGTTATATATAAGTTGATTTAAGATCAAAAACTCTTTTTATTAAGTTTAAAACTGACTTAATAAAAAGAAATTCAGTCAGAGGGTGAAAAATAAACAAAGAAATGGGGAAAAATTAAGATTTTTTGGGGGTAAATTGACTCTTTTTGATAGGGGGAAACAGCCTATATTCGGCAATAGATCTAGTCTGAAATTAACAATAAATATCACTGATTTATTATATGATTGTTTACAATATTCGTAAAATATGCATGAGCATGGCTAATCATTGTGTAGGTAAATGTTAGATGCCAACATATCACAAGCTATTCATTTCTGATTTCCATCTTTCAGTTGATTATTCAATGGCAGGAGAATGTTGTAATGCTTACTACGATTTTACTTTCGATTACCACGAACAGCAATGGTGCGACGACTATTGCTGTGGCGCTTCTCTTTTGGGATTGTTGGATTGCTGTAGTAATATACTATTGGTTGCTCCAACTGACGACAGGACCGGCTTCTGTGTAGATTATTTCGCGAAGAACATGTACGTATTTGTGTTCCTCAAAAACATGACTTCATTTATTTGTGTTATCAAGTTTATCCATGTTTTAGATATAATGTAAAACTCTTTATTTTCGCGGGCACTTTGTTTCGCGAATTTCCTTTTTTTGGTGTTTTTTCGCGAGTTTTTTATCTGTTCCTTGTAGAGATGTTTGGACATAGTGAAAAACCCATATTTAGCGAGATTTTGAATTTCCGAAATTTTCAACTCGCGAAATAATGCGATTATAAACACCGATCGAAATAGGGTCTTTCAAAGTATACTGGTCGAAAGTACTATCCGTCAGAACTATTTCACATCTAGGTTCTAAAGACCTGAATACATATTCTGTTATTTTTTATTGCAGTCAGTTAGTTCGATAGCGTTTATAAAACAAATGAATAGAATCATCGTAACAGTCGAAGTAAACCTGTGAAAATCACAGTCATCGTTGCAGATAACTTTGATGTTTAGAAAAGTCTCAAAATAAAAAATGGCGGGTTAACTCTTATGACCAGTATAGTTTGATACTAGGGATGTCAACGAATATTCATTCTTTACGTCGAATATTCGAATCCTGGTTCAAAATTCGAATATTCGGAAAAATATACTCAATAAAAAAAATTGATGAAAAATAAAAATTGTCGTTTGTTTATTTATTTGCCGACCCCGATTTGTGTAAGAGAGTAATACAGGCGGTTGTTGTTGATATATACGCGATTGTAAAGGGGGGGGGGGGTGCTAAAATAATTGTATATCGTTGGGGTGATGACGGTTTGTCCCTTTCGATAATCCTTTAATTACTGATCGTTTGTAACAGTCAGATAGTCCATAGTGTCAAATAGAAGAACATAGGTGTCTACTGAATTGACATTCAGTTGATGATCTATTTACTGCAATAGCTTCATTCGTCAGAGCCTTAACTTCCGGTGACAACGAACGTAGAATACACGTAAGGAATTTTGGTATATGAAATATGAGTTCTTAAATAATTTTTTCTAAGTTGTGAAGATCGAATATTCGTTCGAAAGGCTGATCGAATTTTTCGAATACCTGATTTGTTATTCGTTGACATCGCTTTTTAATACTTACATAATTTTTGGGATAGTGATATTAGATAATAGTATGGGAACGATATCACCAAGGGACATCGCTTTTACCATTTGTACAACCAATGAAAGAGATGGTGATAACATATAAGAAACAAGGAGATCAAGGCTGTGCACAAAGTTTCAGAATGTTATTCCAAGATCTATAACACACAGGACTACAAGGATTAGCTCCTTTGAGCTTGTTAGTTCCTAAACAATGCTATAATCTAGAGTTACCATCTAAGCAATACGGGTTGTGGATATGAAATGTTCATGTTTTGCAGCTAATCAACAGGGCAGATAACGCGCTGCATACATCGGAACAGCTCGTCCGTACAGGACAATCATAAAGACATATATGTCCAACTGCAATACCCTTTTATAAGACTGGGGTGTTTCTTTTCAGATGGGCACCTATTGTGATAGGTCTCGGTGGCTTAGGCATGTTCATTTGTTGTATTGCATGTTGTATGGCATGCTGTGGCGGCAATAGGAACAGAGGGACTGTGGTGGGCCAGCAACCAGCTACCAGTAAGTATATTAAGTGATTTTGACCAGGTTTAAATCCTCATGTTGTTCCATGACGGTTCTCATGTTTTCACTTAACATTCATGTTCGTATCTTGTGTACATTTTTCCTTTGTATTTGTATTTTATATGTCTCCTTGGTGTTTTTTAGTAGTTTTGCACTTTATATGAAGTATTTCCTAGACAAAATTCGTGTAATTCTTCTGGAAAACTGACCGCGTACGCAAATCTCACAATTTAAAGCGGCGAACCTTTTGTTACTTAATTAATGTATGTAAAAAGTTCTTTGCATATTTGGTAAGGAATGGCATTGCTGCAGACGAAAATATTTTGATTTCGCTGAATTTGACATAAGTTGTATTAGATAAGACATTTAACTCCTGTGTTCAAAGAATCGTCGCTGTCATGGAAGAACTCTTGGTATATACATGTTTTTTGACACAATGACACCTATTATTATGAATTGCCCGGTTTCAATTTTTTTTTTAATCAAAACAAAATATAAGAAAATTCCGATTTGTCAGATAGTTTAATTAAGACAACACAAATTTTTACCTTCTATTTGATGTTGAAATTGGCTACTTTCGGTTTAGAAACACGACAATGCCAAACGAACAAAAATAGTTTTTTGGGAATGAAATGTAACTTGTGTTGTTTGAAACTACCATAAAGCCATCTTAGAAGAGGAAAAATATCAAGCTGCTTTAATGCATGTTCCTTTACCTTCCATAAGAACTACCTGTGCTCATATAACATAAGTTCAGAAGTCTTTTGAGACAGCCAGAAACAAAAATATATTGATCCTATAAAGATCTATTCTCTTCCAATGGATTTCCTGAGGTGTACATTTGTGTTTGATTTTGCCATGTCAAACAGAAATATTTGTGCTTTTGTTAGTAAGTACATGTGAGTTTAGTTATTGGTATTATAGCTTGCAGCATACACACGTTAAGCTTTATATTAAGATTGCTAAATGTATTGAAATGAATTCAAACCTGATCAAAACTCAAGTACATTAATTTGGGAACATAACATGGTTCTATTTTGGGGGAGATCTGAATGTAAGTTATGTTCTAGCCGTTTTGAAAAGTGTTATGTGTGACCCTCTTCCTCACAGCGCTTTGACTCCACATCTGTTACCGTTATTGCACGGCGAATCAACGCCGGGCATATTTAATTCTGGTAGCGATGTAGTTAAATGGGCTCGGATTTGAATAAAATATCCTTTCGAATGTTTTATCTCTTTTCCGAAAATCCTTGCCATTGATATTTTCCCGTTTTGCGCATGTGTTAGTATTGTGGAACAACGAGATTCATTTTCAGACTATTTTGCAAATTTGTAAATTTATGAAAGTATAGGAATCAGCTGGAAATGCTTCGGGAGTATGTTTAGTGATAATGTTTTATCAGAAACAATCCCCGAGGTTCATCAGTTGTACTTTATTTCTAGATTAAAAATTAAAAATGTTCTTGCTTGCTGACTACCTACTTGCCAAGAATGCTGCGCTCTAAACATCTGTCTTAGGAATGAATCTTATAAGTCTTGATGTTGTCGGCCCGGTGCTTTTTCGCCCTGTCACTCTCCAAAGTTTCAATGTACAACTGTCAATATGGTTGAACCGGTGCACAGGCTTCATTGGAGGACTTGAACATTTATAAGAACTACCTACAACGACCCGGACGTACTAGGTCAACAAACCGACACCTTAAATAAGAGAAATATAGTTAAATCAATTTTTTTTAAATATACCTACACAACTTACATGAAATTAGGCCTGGGAGCCTACAAATAAGGACTTTTATGGAATAACGTTGTATACAAAAGTTTAATACACCGTTACATGTATGTTACAGATGTTATTATGATGGCACCCGGTGGGCAGTACCAACAACCGCCAGCTCACCAAGGCTACGGCATGAATCCTGGCCCAGCATACCCACCTCAGTCTCAGGCATTTCCTCCTTCGGGCCCGGGTATGCCAGCTTCAACGGCCCCGGGTATGCCGGCTTTTACTGGCCCGGGTATGCCGGCTACAAATCAAGGTTTCAGCAATCCAAATGAACCATTCACCGAGACGAAACATCCATTTGAATCGAATGAACAACCTAATTGAGTTCGGCGAAATGGATCTCTCTTCAACTTTTGTATCAGTTTTGTCTGTAGTAAGCATTCGTGATTACGCTAACCTCTCTATAGCAACAAACTCTCAACAACAGTCGAAATTTGAATATACCAAATGGTGTTGCTCTTGACAGGATGCCCTACATCAAATTATGAAGAAGACAAAAAGCATTTATAGAGGTTGTAATGTACATTGAATTCGTGTCCAATTTTGGATCTATAGTTTTAAATGTTTTCTTTGTTTCTTTTTTCTTCGTTCTAACTTATGCTATCTCTTGTTGAATTGTTTTCGCCTGTGCTGTGTTTTTGTCTAGTGTTAGAAGTATTTATTTTGAAAGTTTAATCAGAAATTCATATGTACAAATATGCTCCTTATTCAGTAACCGTGTACGTTACCAAATCAGGGTTCACCTTGCTAACAACCCGATTATCTTCACATAATATACATGTACTACTGAAAGTGTTTAATGGACTGCAAAGTTGAAAACATTGTATACTCTGATAGATTGTTCGTTACGAAATGTTTGCTAACGGTTCTTCGTTGAATACGATGGTGAACCATTTCACTCACTTTACATTATCGAGTTCCGCATTAGTGAACGTAAATTGAATTTGATTGATACAGAATCTTGTGAATGCACATTTAATACTTTTAATGTACCGGCTCGCAAATTTCTAGTAAACAAGCATAAATTAGGCGAATATACTTAAATACAACACGATTATAAATACATATAAGCTGCTTAGAAATCATCTTGTCCTTACTTAGGTTGCGGATTTAATAGATGGTTCCCACATTTACAACATTTACATCTTCTGTAAAGTCAACCATATCGATAGTCAAATTTCATGAAAGTTTATAGTGAAAGTATTGTAAACGATGATAAAATAATGAGATATAAAAACTCATGTAGGCAGTTGGCTCAGAAAGTTGAAGAAAAAATGGTTGTCGCATGCAAATTATCTTGGTATTTTCTCAATTATCACATATTTTGGAATGTACTCATATAAGTGCATATCAGTTTTGCATTTCAAATGACTGATGATTTAGAACAAGAGAAGTAAAAAGTGTAGATGTGGTAACTATCTATTGGGCTCGAATTTCTCTTTTTCGTTTTCTCAATGAATAAACGATGATATATAATTCAATGGCGTTTATTGATTAGTTAAATGTATACCACTGTTTCATTCATGTTTTGCAATAAGTCAAGAGGACATCGTAACAGCTACCAGGGGACACCATTTGAAACCCGATTCTCCATATTGCAAACATGTTAATGTTTATTTCCTATATACTTGTATAATAATCCTCTTCCGTTACATGATGATGAAATATTGGTCTCGTAAATTAAATGATAATTATAGACGTACAAATTTTCCTAATCATGTTTTTAGTAATTTTGGTCTCGTAAATTAAATGATAATTATAGACGTACTCATTTTCCTAATCATGTTTTTAGTAATTTGTTATTTTCACATTTTGGGTATGATATAAACTGAAAC
The DNA here is from genome assembly GCA_032209605.1 of Mactromeris polynyma. NCBI lineage: Eukaryota > Metazoa > Mollusca > Bivalvia > Venerida > Mactridae > Mactromeris > Mactromeris polynyma. The sequence goes on along the minus strand of JASFXZ010000006.1, from coordinate 18,452,410 downwards.
ATCCTTTTTTTATATTTCTTTTGTTACTGGCTTACTTTTATGGGAATATGTTTTTTTAATTGTTTTGCTTCTGTTTCCTTGAAATATTCGTTTGTTTTATGACTCCGACTGATATGTAAACTTATCTCGTATAGTTACATACATGTACAGTGTGTACAGTAACTTGATCTCTGGTATTCATTATTACGTTCGTCTTCAAGTTATAATTGTGTTTATGTTGTGTGTAATTTTCTGACAAAAAGATGAAATAAACTGATGTGATAAATAATTTGGTTTGTTCATCGTATTTGACAGCACGACTGGTTAGCCCTGTCGGTAGAGCGCTATTCTGTCATCCCTGTGGTCCGGGTTCGATTCCCGGACTGAGCAGGTCATGTCCCTCCATGACATTTGACTACGGTCATTTGTTGCCCACCTCAGTTGTCAGCAACTTGCGTACGGTCAAGTTAGTACTAGTTGATAAGTTATTCCAGGAACACTGGCTAGGTCAACTGACCGCCATTTGTGACTGAAACATATGTTGAAAAATGTCGTTAACCCAAGCATATTTGACAAATATATGGTTGATGAATCAACTGCATTTGTATAAGCGGTTCCGTCATATTTTCAAATTGGTCATAATTATATGATGGACAGTGGCAAATTGGATCACATTCGAGTCTCATTTAAAGTTAGGAAGTTGTCAACAATCGATGCGAGTCAGCTGTACTAGAAATAAAGCAGTGTTAACTGTTACCTACCACTGATAGTGGCACACTCTAGTCAATAATACTGCTAAGTACCAGCATACTGATATCAACAATACAACCAATTCCACTGCCTATTGTGTCAACAGTAAACATATACTAAATCGTATAATTTCCACATTTAATTAACAGAAGTTGAAGCAACACAACAGGTAGTAAGGAATACAGGCAATGGTTTAATTCTGTTTATTTATAAGTTTCAAATCTGTTGGAAATAATGGAAGGCGTAAATATCATTATCACACGGAATTTATATAAGTGAAATTAAAACAATAGCATACAAGCAGAATATCTAACTGTATAATGGTTAGAGCCGTACATTATTGCAGGACTACAGTATTAGCAGTAAGAGCAGCGACACAGTAACTGCTGCTGTCAGCTTCAAGCGCCATTATTTTGTAATTTGGCAGTACAGCAGTGATACCCTTACATAAGCTTTCCAAGTTTCCAAGCCTTTCCTCATGTGTCAATGCTGCCCAGAGGTCGCCATATTTGAAATGTGTCATACCGTCTGACATATCAAGTGAAATTCAATTTGTAGTGGTAAAACAAATTGAATTTTTACCAGAAAGAAGGAACTAATTTTCAGCTGGCCCCATTTGTTGAACTTTGCTCTACACTGAAAAAATGCGGAATGCGACAAATTATATGTAAACAGACCGGAAGTACCGTTTCAAGAACAAAGCAGCATAATGCGGAGGATCATTAATGATAACATAACACAAACGACCTTTGCGTACGTTTGTTTTTAGACTGACGTAGCCTGATAAATACACAACAGAACACTGTCTGTTTTGTTTCAATATGACATATACATTAAGCTGAGGACAATAAATTAAAAAATACATTTTGAAACCAAAGGAGAATGGATGGCTATGTGACTATCTGAAAACAGAAACACCGTTAACACCATAAAGCATTTAGTATTATGTTTTGAATAACGATTGTACTTGTCCTTGACAGATCGTAAGGTTAGTTGGAAAGAAACAAAACTGGTTGAAACTGGTTACGACCACTTTGAGCCATATGTTGCAGAAGATGCCGTAGCGTCATGAGCGCTTATCGTAAACTGGCGTTAATTCCGTTTTAATGCTGCGTCATATTGCAAATCTTTGTTAAGCAAGAATTGTGTCTTTAAAACGATTTGATAGACTGAGCTCTGCTCTACAATCATTGCCTTCACAAGATACCACGAAAAAGTCACATGACCAAGCAAAAATGCGAACTCACTGTAACCCCCGGGGAGAGTTCTATGATATCGTGCCTATCCGTAGACGCAAGATACCTTGGGCATTACATTTGTTTTACGAGAAATTTAGAGATTTATCGGATTCACAATCAACTATGAAAACTTACTTGTCGATATCCATGTTCGTTGAAACTTTTATCTAACCACGACCAATCGAGCGCTGCAATGGGATTGACAACCTCTGTTGTAAGTGACGTCATTTCAAGAAACCACAACATGTGATGTCACTATTTGCAAGCGTGACAAAATATTTACCCCATATCGGCACTTCGTTTTCATATTGCCATATGGGGCTAATATTGCTAAATGTCAGTACATGGTGACGTCACATGTGACGTTTTTCTGGATATGACGTCACTTCAAGAAGAGGTTGGAAATCGGACAGCGGCACTCAATTGTTAATACGCCTATTAGTTATCGGGACTATGACTCATTTTTATTCATCTGGAGTGTTCTGGAAGACATTATAACATACGGTCCTTGATCTGTCACTACTACAGCACATTGTGACCGAAAAACTACACAAATAAGATGCATTGATATAACAATATGTACAAATAAATAACTTAAACTTTCACACATTGTGAACATATGATTTTAACAGAATCCTGTGAAAATACTTGTGATGGCAGCTGTTACTGCTACTGTAAGGGGAAATAACCGCTGCGGTGACTTTGGTAACAGTAAAGCGCTGAATCTGTTAATAATATGTGACCTAAACTTCAATGCGGAAACAACAAAAATAGATTCAATATGTGTGAATCAATAATCGTGAGTCAAATTTCTGTTCTCAAAACGTAAATATATATAGACAAATGGCATCGTTTGACAAAGAATTGTAATCTGAATACATGTACTACAATGGGGGACTTTAGTCGGTTATCCGCCCTTGTCTAACAGGTGCCCGTTTGGTGGCGCTGTTGTCGAATAGGTCCTTTGTTTACTTCCGCATTTCAGATCGATATCAGCGTCAATTCTGATAATTTCATCGAAGTTTAATTGTATTGTTGTTGTTGTTTATTAATACATTTCCACGCCAATTTGATAGTTTAAAAGACTGCTGTGAAAAACAATTTTGGTTAAATAATCTTTAAAAAAGGTGTAAAGATCGACCAAACAATGGATGTAGATCATGCAAGCAATATGTCATCATGACATTTTTTATGTACACAAGTCTCCTATTTTCACCAGCACAAGGCGTAAAAATCAATATTAACGTAGAGGTCAAATCCAGGTATTAATTGTCTGTGCAGCAATTCTTGTGACATCAATTTTATTTTGAGCAAGAATTAACATTCCAAGATGTTTGAAGTCGCTGGCCAAATCTTTGAAGTAAATATTTTTGGATGACAGATGCAGCCCCATTGTGCAAATTACTAATTGAGATCAAAGATTGATATGACCTAATCAAGGTCTCCTATAATAATAAAATAATAAAGATCTCCTGTGGTTTTATGACTCTTGTGTTTTTACAGCTAACACATGGGACAATTTAGTGAAATTTAGGTCTTATCTTCTGTCAAGGGCGTGGCTTATGAATTGCAAAACAATTCGCATCAACCAATCAGATTAAATGAACCATAAGAAATATATATTAATTAATGTCAATAATCCTTCGAATTTTATGTCAAATTAGATGACACTTTAGAATACGATATATTACTCATTTTTCTACTTACATAAATTGTAAACACCCAGTGCAATGAAATATTAAATGAAGAAATAACACCTTTTCTCACTCCTCTAAATTGTAATTACTGTTGAAAGACAGACTCAAAAGTAAGTAACAAATACTGGTATGTCACCCAAATTTTATATTTTTCACAAATAATGCCAAAATTATTGGATCAAATATAAATGCGAGAAATTATTTAAGTTGCGCTACATAAGCATTTATTGCGAATTTAGCTCCAATATATATAAATTGCAACTACTTAAAACAAGAATATAAGAAAGATATTTTGATAGATTAGATTATGTTGTTTTTTACGGCGCATCGACAGCTTTGGTCATTAAGCGAGCAACGAATGTAAAGAATATGTGAAACTAAAAAGGCTACGTGATATACTTGTATGTGTTAAATAGGTGTAAATATAGTGGGTAAAAAATTGGGATCATTAGGGTAAGAATATATTTTACGTACCAGGGTAAGCGAAGCAATCCTCATTCACCGGTAAATGTAATATATGCTAGTATGGATTAAAAACTTATCATAGTTTGTTATTATTATATGTTGTTTTTTACGGCGCATCGACAGCTTTGGTCATTTAGCGCGCAACGAATGTAAAGAATATGTGAAACTAAAAAGGCTACGTGATATACTTGTATGTGTTAAATAGGTGTAAATATAGTGGGTAGAAAATTGGGATCATTAGGGTAAGAATATATTTTACGTACCAGGGTAAGCGAAGCAATCCTCATTCACCGGTAAATGTAATATATGTTAGTATGGATTAAAAACTTATCATAGTTTGTTGTAAAAGCCAATCTCTTTGATGTAGCTTATAATTTTTCCAACTTGTATAGTCTCAAAAAGACTTTTAATGTCAGTGGTATTGAAAAATTGGGTACGGACTGGTTGAATATGTTAACACAGTCGACAAAAAAATGTTGTACTGTGAAAGGCGTATTACATGGAATGCAGTCCAGTCTAGCATCCCGGCCAAACAGCCAGGAGTGGGTAAGACGTGTGTGCCCAATTCTGCATCGGGCTATAATAACCTCTTCTTTTCGGATGGGCCTGTACGCAGGTTACTGATGGATTTTTCAGGCATGATTTATCACTTTCAATGTCTAACTGTAAAAACTGTCAAACGCTTCGGTTAACAACAATGGCGTGGGCGGAGCGATAAAATCCGAGATTATCCGGATGAAGGACCTACTCGACAGCAGCGCCACCTATAGTGTGATTAAGGGGAGATAACCCGCTAAAGTCGCTCATTGCGTGGCGTCAAATAGAAAGATGTTATTTGTTCACATTTACTCATTTTAGGAACTAGATCTATATCATTTTGTCGAAGGTAACAAAGAATAGTCAATTATTTGGCCTTATTTGGTTGTAAGCATTAACCAACATCATGTGCCTTTGGTTTAAACTTGCGTCCTTGGACAGTGGGCGGTCGCTCATTTCTGCTGATACTAATTTCATGACAGCCTCTGTTTTTAACAAAGACCGGTCTCTTGCCATAATATCCAGAAAACTTTTGTTTTGAAAAGTTGAAGAAACACTTATATAGCCTTGAATTTGAAACGAATTCCATAGTATTGCAGCAATTTCATCTTTTGGCAAACACGGTTGAAATCCTAGTCAGCGAATCTATTTTATTCACGGAGAGTTTATTAAGAGCGTTTTGTAGTTCATCGCTGAAACCCAATTGCGAAAACACAAATTTCATGTCTTTAGAAAATTCCTCCAATTTTACATGTATGAAAATATCTGTGCTACAGGGTAGGCATAGTTCGTGTATTGGTGTCCAGTGGTAGTCACAATCATCGTTACGACAAATCTCCTGTCAAGGAAAGTTGGGAATGTTTCGTAGTTTAAGTCTGAAAATCCCGAACAGTTTTCGTCCAGATCTTTTAACGTAGCATCGCCTTTTTTGTTCGAAACGTGGTAGGCGATTTGTCGACATACGCAGAGTAAAGCCTTGAAAATGGATCTCTTGTAACGATTATTGTCTTCAATGGAGTATCTGATGACGGCTTGACCATCTTACAACTGTAGTTTCTATGTAAGTCAAATCGTTTTGCCTTCATGAAGGTGTCCATGTTTTCTACTCCATACGTGAGAATATTTAGTATCTGAATCCACAAAGTGGAGCCACACTTAGAAACCTTGCACTATGAAATATTGGTTCCTGGTATATTGCAATAGTGGGAAGACACTAGTTTACTAACTATTTGCTTACAAACAGCTTGTATATGTGTTTGTCTTTGCTTGTAAGTGGGTTCTTCATCGAACACCATCTTACTTGTAAATAGACACCATCTCTCTGATATTCCCGGCAACACCCTCTCCACGATCACATTCTACAATGGTATATATGGATTTACAACAGACTTGTGATTAGTACTTTAATTACTGTTGAAGTGGATAGTTTCGCGAGGCAAAAATTCATACGTTTCGCGAGCAAAAATAGATGCAAATCACCAACAATAGAATCGTTGTTGTCTTATAGTGAAGTATTTATATGTGTATGTACTTGTGTGGGCGCGGTAAATTATGCTAGCTGATATTTTTGCGATATTATTGAAATCCACGAACTTTACCACTTTTGCAGTATATAATTCGAATCTTAAAATATATGTGTTTCGCACAACGCATGTCATTAATGGTCGAGTAGGTAGAGAGGTTGGTGTAAAAACCGTTTTGTAAAGTTACTCCTTTATTATTGGATGAGTGGCACATGATCAGTTTGCGCCTACTAAAACGATTCATCAAATTAAATGGTCAAAAATGCTTTTTGTTGGCTTGCTCTTTCTTTTTACAGAATTCACCCTAAAACGTTTATTTTGCTAATTGTTAACCGTTACAAACACATTTATATTCATTGAGGCCTGTAAATTTAACTGCGAAAAAAAAGATTATGTTGCTGAAGAGGTTGTAGCTCAAGAGGGTGTCGCCGTGGAGACGTTGCGCTGTAATGGCACATATAATGAACTTATTAACCGATGAAATCAGAACTACTTTATCTACTTTTAAACAAAGCGCATGTTAACATTTCACTACGCCTAACATGGAGGCTTTTAAACCCGAATTGACCGGGCCGCACCGGATACAATCATTGATTATTTGCTAAAATTCAATAAGAGTCGAATATCTGATTTAACCTGATTGATTTTAATTATTTTTAGCTAAGTTTATACCAACTTCTTTACTAAACATAAACCAGTTAAAAAACAGGCATGTTACGCATGACACGATCCTCATATTATCCGCTAAATATATTGTTCATATCCTTTGATAACTTAAACTTTCATTATCATGTTTGTTGATGCTAAACTTGAACAAATACAGTGAAACCTCAATAATAAGACCACCTTTGGAACCCTTGAAAACTGGTCTTCTTATTGTGGTGGCTTTAATATTGAGAATGAATAAAAACGAAAACAGTGAAAATGGACTTGAACATTTTGAGGTGATCCGTTTAGGTGGGGTTTTACTGTATATACCAGTGTGAAGTAAAAATGGTATTTTGATAACCGTCACTTGTATCTGATTAGGGGCCATGGGTCTGGGAACTTAAGATATGTGGCATGCGTGTCTAATAGCATATACACTCAGTTGAGCGAAAACAGAGAAAACAATATAAATGTTATTAAATGAGCCGATACTACGAATTTTCTAGATTTGAAGATAACATTTCTACGTTTGTTTGCTGCGCTCCACATGTTATTTATTTATATCCTGATACAATCTACCTTCATACACAGTGAGATTTATAAATGGATAAATCCCCTTTCAATGTACAGTAAAACTTCGAAACCTCGACCACTTTTGGCGAAGATTTGTTAAGTGTTAATTATATACTGAATTGCAGAGTGAATACAATTCTAAAACAGCAATTTATAAAGTTCAATTTTTAATGAGTAAAGTCCGTCGAAGTCTCAAAATGAGTAAACATTCGACCCGAAAATTTATAATCATAACAATTTTCATCGTGCATTGTACACTCGTACCGGGAACACTCAGTTCGTACATACACATGTATACCATAGATGCCTCAAACAATAGATGCCTCGAACAATAGATGACACGAACTAATTGATAGATCCGACGGCAGTTCGAGGTTTCGAAGTTTTACTGTACATTTATTAAACATGTTGAAGCCTCAACGCTTGTGAAGTTAAATCGACAATAGACTTTGAAAACTTGAATGTCGCGCTGGGCTAAATGTTCGCTGGGCTACATCCGTGTTGGGTGGAAATATTTTATGAAATAACAAATTTTCACTGTTGTTGATAGCTTTAAAACAACTTCAACTTTTCTGTGAATTGCAATTCTTTCACCGTTCTACGTGCTTATAAATATAATTATATATATGTATTTCTTTCATTTTAATCTAAGTGAATGTATACGCTTTTAAATGCATTCGTGTATTTGGCTTCTTTGTTTACACATTTCAGACAAAACGAATTTAAAACAAAGTATTTGTTTACATCGTGAAAACCTGTTTTTCATATTTTAATCAATACTTTTATCATTGATTTCCGAAAACGTACAGAACCGCGTTCTTGGATTAATGTAGTTTAACTCCATTATGTGCAGAGCATATCCTTTTATACTATTCAGTACATTGAATGACTCAAAAGCGCATACAAACGAGTAGCCTGGATTACCTGCCCTTGCCATTACATAATACTATTATGTGCAGAGTACGCTTGGTACCAGTCTAAGAAACGAGTTATTTACATTTTCAGAAAATCTCCCTGAAATGAATTTAGGTCATGCGCAGGGGCGCATTGGTACGGATAAATCTGACTCATTGAAATGTTAACACCGTAACCACGCGTGCAAAAAATTTGAGCTAACCGTCTGGATTGGTTCATTTTTTGTGTAAACACCGTTAAATAGTTTGACAAGTACAAAAGTTGCTGCAGAATGCAGCAAATGGAGGTTGCACGGCGGTCGAAGTTGAGCAAAAATGAGGTAGTCAAAGTTAACAAGTTGACTTATATTGCCAAAATTATTGCATCAAATTCTAATGCCAGTAATTTTTGATGTTATAATTGATTTAGTAGTGCAAAATAAGCCTTTATTGCAAAATGATATGCAATATATATAAATTACAACTAATTAAAACAGGAATATGAGAAAGATAATTTGTTTGAAAATGACTTGACCGTTTTCAAATTATTGGTCTGAGATAATTAATGAAGCATTTAAATAGCACAAAAATATTAATTGTATAACAGCACGTTATTTTTTTATAAGTATGTAAAACAAATACATGTACATTCAGAGTCATTACTATGTGTTTATCTATGTCTGTCACACCTCAGTCCATCCAGCTTTGAATAGATACCAATAATATAGATACAATATGCTCTTTCTCATAATGCCATGTCACGAGTTGTATACTGAGAATGTAGAGACACATTTTGTTTGGATTTCAACCCAACATTTGCAGCCGTCTGTGATATAAGCAACCACTATTATCAATCCGTTGGTTAGCTGCTTGTTTTGTGTTTAACTGTAGTATTACAAAGCTTGTTGAAAAAATCATAAGTCTCTACAAATGGTACTTTTCCCAACCTGATAATTTTTCCTCAAAAGCATGCACATACAAACCTAGATGAAACAACAGCTTAGCACTTGTGATAAGTATATAGATAGTGCCATATCTAGATAACCAAGTTGAAAAAACAATACACACACTATATACCAGTGATTACAATTTTATTGAAATAGAACTGCATTTCAAATCCTAAATTTCAAGATTGATAGAAAACTGTCAACTAGTTTATGTACTACACAATTGTTTACTTAGTCAATCACAGATTGTAATTATTTCAGTAACAAAATGGTAATTGGATTTAAAATGTACAAGGAAAACTTCAAGAGTATTTTCCAAGAAGTATTTTACGACTTGTTGACCATTGTTTGTAAATTTACAGCCTATTTCTTGTTGTACCCGAGATGACTTTTATGAAGCATCTTGTGAATATATCATGAAAACCTGAAACGATAAAGTGATAGCAGAAAAAGAGTCATTACATTTGTATTATGTAATTGATGTGTGTAAAAAGCTTTTCAAGCCCTACATTGGGTACATGTTTTCTCCTAGAATTACTTATATGTGGCAGGGGTGTTTGACGATTGAGCCTCAAATGCTGGAAGATGGAGAATTAGAGTGGTGTGGGGTTAGGTGGCAACCTGGTAAGCCGTACTAGTACATGTATTTAGGGAGTCTTCGGTTCAAGTCCAGTATTGAGTCCAGTTTTTCCCCTTGAATTACTTAAATGGTCTCAAATGCTGGAAGAGGGAGAAGTGTAGTGGTGTGGGGTAAGGCGGCAACCTGGTAAGCCGTACTAGTATTTAGGAGGTCTTTGGTTCAAGTCAAATATTGGGTCCAGTTTTTCCTATTGAATTACTTAAATGGTGGCAACGGTGTTTGCCAGCCCACAGTGGTTGAGCCTAAATGTTTAAATGAGGAAGAGTGTTGTGGTGTGGAGTAAGACAGCCGCCCACGGTGGTTGAGCCTTAAATGCCTGAAGGGGGTTGGGTGCTGTGTAGTAGGGTTATAAATGATAAAACATATTGCAGAAGAAGTTTGCTCATACCATTATAAGCGCTGAATTCCAGACATTCCACACCGAAGTCATTTCTTCCCTAAAGACCTTTCACCCCCCAATTTTGATAGACCCTAGACTTTTCACCCCCACTTTCAGTATAATCAATTTTTTGTGAATTACATTATTAATATGATGTTTATTCTAAAATCATAGATCAAAATTCCTTTATCTTCATGTTAAAAAAACAGTGTGATTTGATCAACACCTTTTGACTTGTTAAGAATGATGTGATTTAACAACCACTGCGCCTCCCTAAATCAAGCATCTCTAGTCTCCTTATCAACAGACTCTGATCCAGTGGGACTCTAAGGTACATCCTTTCAATATTGGTGATAAAAGTCAATATTTTCAGATTAGATAAATAATTTTATGATCCCTACTCAAGCAAATAACAAAGAAATAAATTGATGATTTCATATACCTATGATGTATATGATACACATGCACTACTCAGCATGGTAAAAAATAATGCCCAATTATTATCATGTTTCAACCACCATGTGTAAAAAATACATTTGAATAAATCTCCTTATTTCTGTTTGAACAACAACATCTAGTTTAATGTCACAGCTAAGTAACTGATTATAGTAATGAGCAGTGTATATAAACATTGTTATGCCCCCACTCTAAGGCAAATAAGAAGTGACAATGAAGTATTGCTTGTTAAAATAGAATTATACAATGTCTAATCAAATAATTAGTTGTTTGAATCAACAATGTATAATTTCATACCTCAACAAACAATGCAAACTTTTACTTTTGAAATTAAAATCAAAAGAAGCTGCAATAAAAGTTTGTTAAATGACTGAACATCAAATATAGCTTTAAAAGTAATTAAAGACAATTTAATCAATGTAATCAGTTTGATATATATATATATGTTCACTTCTTAAATCTTTGTATGCATTTTTCAGCCAAATTTCAATAATTATACTGAAATACGTTTTAGAAGTATTAGAAATACTTAGAAATTAGATTTATTGTTATATTTATACATATCATTTTATATTATCACCCATATTATTCGTTTAGTCTCAGTAATAATGCATGTATTTAAATACGGGTGAGCCCTCTCCATATATAACACATTGCTTAGACTATTCACTCCAAAAATGGGGATAAAAAGTCTTGGAAGGCAGTGTTTTTACTCAACTGTTATAATTGAGGGCCATTATGAAGTCCTAGTTTTCACATCTGAGGGTCATTTCCAAATATTGGGGTCATACAGGAATACAGCTGCATTTGTTTAAAGAAACTTTGTTCTACTGATAATAGTGGTACAATTAATTACTGATTTACTATTCTCTCTGTCAATCTTTCTTTGTTGTTGAACCTCTTGCGAGGACTTGGACAATATTGCGCGTCAAGCCGCTAAGAATAGTTAAAAGAGGTAAAAGTATAGCCAATTTAAAAACATAGAAGTAGGAATGGTATAAAAATGTAAGTGCTATTAACAGTTTAAAAACAGGTTGGAATGAAGTAAATATGATAACTTGAAGGTTGTTTTTAGTCAATATATGTCCCCCAAAATCAATTTATAGGATTAAAAGTAAAAATACTGCAAACATTGCAACTCAGTCAAAAACATCTGACCAAAACATGTTGACTTGAAGCACAACTATACTCGATACCGAAAAATCCTGTGAAGTTTTGTTAAAATCTAATCAGTGGTATTGGAGATGAAGAGCAGACAACTTCTCTGTATCAATTTTATTTAAGAACAACAAAGGGTCATAACTAAGTAAAAAATCATCCGAGTGGAATTTGCTGATGATATGTTAAACTAGAGTTAATGCTGTCAATCTTGTGAAATTTCATTGAAATCCATGCAGGGGTCAACATTCTCTATGTCCACTGTTCTATTGCTTAAGGTCAGAACAAATCACTTTTGCTAGTTTTTGCTTTAAATGTTAATATAGCTTGAGGGTGTAGTTTACATGTATTACATGTATATTCTTACCTGATGGTTATCTTCCAAACAGCTGCAGTGCACAACCCCTACTGACGTATCAAGGACAAACTCGACAACAACAAACTGATGGCTCATTCTATTCAAAATAAAATATGTAATTATGTAAGAATGGGCATTGGGCAGGTGATCTAAATAAGAAAAGGCTTGCCTCTATACTGGGAATTGATAATCACAATTGAAATTCTGAATACTTCGGTTAACATTTTATACTGTCGTATGTAAAGATTTTACTAACTTAAAAGTATCCATTATCACAATATTGACAGATTTGGACTACTAACATTATATGCCATGCATTACGCATTATTTAATTTGCTCCGTAACTTCACAAATAACTAAAATCTCAGCATTTAGATTTTTACAGATTATAAAGCATACAAATCACTTATTTGACAACATTATAAGAATGATGTTTAAATTTTTTAAGTACATGTTTTAAATGATTTGTTATCAGAAATATTGTATAGATGACTAGTACATCTTATTTCATCATTGTCGGAATGGGTTTTTTGTCCTTTCACAGCAGGAGAAGTCAAGAGGAATTTACCAAAACTCTTTTTTCAAAAATCATTTACTTTTCAAGAAGTTTTTGGCTGTTACAAATTCAAGTAGTTTTCAAGGAGTAGGCATCAAATTAAAGGACTTCTCAAGACCTGTGTGAACATTGTTTATGAAAAAAGTTAAACTCCAAATCAGACTGTTCTGTTCTGTTTTCAGAATGGAAAACAACATAATTTATGTTACACAAATGTATTCACTTGCATGAAATGTAAAACATTATCTGAAAATTAATTAAATGTGGTCAAGCTTAAATAGAAACTGGGATATTTTCATTGCAAAATGGGTTGAAATTGGCCAATCTTAACTAGAACCTTAGGTCACCTGTGCTCCTTAAATTCTGACACTGACAAAAACATGAAGTAGACAACTAACAGTTGACTTGTACTCAAAATTCACAGCAAAGGTACCTATTGACTGCGTGGGTAAAATTTTATAAATATTCATTAATTCTTTGTTTGTAACATCTTTATAGGCTAAGTCATTAGGCTGTGAGATTAATGGATTAATCATTTAATGTAGTTATTAAGTTAACCCAGACAAATTCCTTCTAAAATACTTACAGGTTTGGCGTAAGCATATACATGCTTGTCTGTTTATCCTGCGTACTATGAAGGAGGCGACCGCGACCAGAAAGGCACCATTGTTGTCAACTGGAGTTATTTCTGAAATTAAATTAAACAATGGTCAAACTACATTTGTTTTCTACATAGCAACTACATTTTTAAATACATTAGTAAATGCACAATTTAATTTGCCTCAAACAGGCCTATAGTAACAAATTTGATATCCACAAAATGTTTGAATAAAAAACTAAACAGTAGAAATTACTAGAACGGTTAGTGGGTAGACAGATTTAACACAAATATGTGGCTCAACCTGGACTAGAACTAAATGCTCCTGGCAGACTTTGCAAAAGCTACCATAGCAAGTAATTCAGTGTGCATAAGAATTTGTGTTCTTATATAAAGCAACTAAAAATCATGAATAATATCAGCGAATAAGAAAACTCAGCAAAAATCATTTTTAAATCTAAACTATTCACCCCACCCACCTGGAGTAACACTGAAACTGAAAGTACAACTATTTCATATTATCTTATCACTTCAAATACAATATACATTTTCTTGATTATAATTATGCGCATACATTTTATAATATGATTGAATGATTATATTTAACACATACCTGAAGTAGTATTTATTCTGCAAACTATCGAGGATCGATCGTTGTTTTGACACACCGATATAAAGGGAGATTACTGCGAATTACTAACGATTCGCCACAATACCGATTCGCCACATAACGATTCGCCACATTTTAATAACGATTCGCCACAGTTGTATAACGATTCGCCACAGTTTTGAATTATGATTATATTTTGATAATATTAATATTAACAATTAGTATTATTAAATATGACTTATTTGTTTTGCGTAGGAGATTGAAACGCCATTCGAAAACCTCGGCCAACTACGTAGAGTAACCAAGTGGTACGGTAATATCCGAGAGCTAATGGTTAGTGCAGTCTGGTTCCCTGCGTACTATAATTCAAATAGTAACAGAGTGGCAGAGGCAGGTAATCCAGTCAAACGGTAAATACGGCGCATGCGCGAGTAATAATGGTGAATATAATGGATGTCCGAAGTTGTGTGTTCCTCTTCGTCTGCATTTGTCTTTTCGGTAAGAATATATATTTTGTTGTAGTTGGCGTTGTTGCTATTTGTTGTTTTAGTGTTCGTCTGGTGCTGTTGCTATTGCTTTTATGTCTTTAATGTTGTTTTTGTATATTATGGTGAAGGTCAATTAATGTATACTTATATGATGATGTGTCGAGTTATGAAATTAACCATATGAAATTTTGTTTATATATATTCTTTATTGTCGGGGTTACAGTTAACATTGAACAAATATTTCGTGTATGCGGTAACCCTAGCAACAACGTTTTAATAACAACAATGTTTTGAGAGTGATAAAGTAACTTATTGTATTTAATGTGTATATGAACTCGCGTTGCGTTATGAAGAGTTTTTTTACAAAGTAGCATCAATCATTTTATTACAATAGGCCTAATGAGTATTGTGACAAATTGTGGGAAAGCGTGTAAATATAGTATAATTTTTTTATTATTTCAGTATAGTGAAATATAAAGCATATTTTATTTTCTCAGTAGTCAGAAAAAGATGCATATTATTTTTGGCCTGGGGCGTTAGCTATACTACATTTCAGATGCTGTCCATTTGACCTTATTTCCCGTAGTCCGAAGTACACAGTTTCATACTCGGGGAGTTCAGCACATGCCACTTTACATCGCATAATAAAAACGTTGAACAGTGTTAAAATATATTAGAAAAGCATATTGAGTCAATATTTTAGAATTTCTAATCCTGTATAGCGCAGTGGTTTATACATGTGTATAATTTTCATTCCGATACAGTGATATGCATGCGCTGTTGTTAGCCTCTACTAAGATTTCATTCAAGAAAATAACGCCATCGGAGCCAGTTTGCGCATTTGTGATCAAAGTAGCGATAAAATTGCGATTGGCGAAATCGGCGATTTCCGGCTTAAAATTTGAAAGATGATAATAAAATTTGACCGATTTATAAATTAAATACATTGACCGCCCCTTCAGCAGCCTCTTAAATTTCGATTCACTTATTGCACGGCGTATCAACGCCGGGCATATTGAGGTGTGTGAAGTTGGCGCGTAGATCGTAGGTCGTAGATCAACCAAAGTTTGTCGACCTGGGTCGTAGGTCGTAGATCAACCAAAGTTTGTCGACCTGGGTCGTAGATCGTAGATCAACCAAAGTTTGTCGACCTGGGTCGTAGGTCGTACATCAACCAAAGTTTGTCGACCTGGGTCGTAGGTCGTACATCAACCAAAGTTTGTCGACCTGGGTCGTAGGTCGTAGATCAACCAAAGTTTGTCGACCTGGGTCGTAGGTCGTACATCAACCAAAGTTTGTCGACCTGGGTCGTAGGTCGTACATCAACCAAAGTTTGTCGACCTGGGTCGTAGGTCGTAGATCAACCAAAGTTTGTCGACCTGGGTCGTATGTCATAGATCAACCAAATTTGGTCGACCTGGGTGGTAGGTCGTAGATCAACCAAATTTGGTCGACCTGGGTCGTAACTCGTAGCTCGATCAATCATATAAACGAAGATATGGTTGACCTGGGTCGTACATCGTAGCGCGACCACAGAAAAAAATTAAATATGGTTGATCTGGGTCGTACATCGTAGCACAACCACTGAACAAAACTGCAATACAGTTACTGGACTATCCCGGACTCTCCTTTTGCACCCTAGAGAGCCATGGACAATTAATATCTATTAACATGTCATTTTGTAGCTGGGCATATCATTATCCAATTAATTCTGACAGCTGCAGCCAGTTAATCTGGCTTATCAGGCTATGTCCTCAGTACACACATATTTTATCTCAAAAGGAAAGTAAGACCACATTCACCTTCATAGCTTGTATTTGTCTAGAATTATAACCACATCAGGTTTTTGAAAATAAAATGAAATATTGTGGTTCAGCACAAATAAGTATAATTCAACTAACTATGACAATCATCGTTTACATATTTATAACCACCACTTATAGCTTATAGGCTGCATGTATTATTTTGAAAGTTCTGCGTGTATGTAATGTTGTAGAAAAAAGTAATATTTGATATAAGCTGTACAAGAATGAAAATGATCATCGAGCAAGTTTTGAAAATGATGAATAATAAACATTATGCTTGTCTAAAGCAGATATTTAAGTCCATCAAATTTGAAAAGTAGCTACCTGTTAAGACATACCTCCAGAAAATTCTGTCATGGAAAATTATGTAAAAAACTACCAAAGTTTGCGAGAACTGTAATTTATCAGTAAGCTAATTTTAATGCTCTAAATGCGAAATTACCAAATTTATTGAGTATTTGACATTTTTTACGCCCCAACTCTAAAATGCGGGGGGCATATACATGTAGATTTGCCCTTGTCCGTCTGTCTGTCCGTCACAAAAAGCTTGTGTCGCACATATCTATAACAGTATATCAGCTACACTCACTAAACTGTACAGGAATGTTCATCAGCATGTGTAGTTGTGCACCTGGGGTTTCATGTTTGGGTCTGCCCAGTAAGTGAAAGTTATGGCCCTTGACTTATCACCATAATCTGTAAAGTTGTTCACTTGGTAATTTTGATACTCATTCTCAAACTATGAGCAGAATAATAGCATTTGCTTTTGTGACAAAGGCTAGAAGTGGGGGCATCTGTGTCCTATTGACACATTTCCAGTTTCTGACAAGTTTTATGCTGAATGACTGTGCCAACTTTTTGAAAATGAACACGATAATATATTCATCGTTTCTTTGTGAATCCCACATGATTTTTTCGACGAGCTAACCTTTTGCTTTACAATATTTATACTGAGCAGTATTGGAGTATGAGGGGAACATGAATACAAATCATGAACAGTGAAATTGTTTATACAATAAAAAAAGTCACCTGACATCAGCACATAATCTATGAGACTATTACCGTTACCAGATAAAAATGTATAACTACCAGTACCAGCATCATCTCCTAAACGACCATTTACTATCTTAAGGTCACTGCTTCTGCACAACTCGAGTAATTTAAATAAAATCTACCATACGATCGTGAAGAGTTGTTTGTTTGTGAATTAATAATAGTACACGACGTTACACATATTCCACTTATAAATCATGAATACAACCCATGTAAGTAAGTATGATATTAAACACATTTCCGAATTAATTCAATTCAAATTGACAACAACTACAGATTACGATCATTTCTACTTTTAAACCCTTACTCTGTAGATTGTAGCAGCATGACTGGACAAGTAGATGTCTTATCAACGGGATACAAGTATGTTTATCAGGGTAAATTAATCGAAGGATTCAAGTATTTATTTCCTGTATGTAAGTGACAACCTACGTGTCAGATCGATTTCTATATTTCGCGACAAGCGCTCTCGACAATATCAAGAAAGATTTGATTCTAGATAGACAAATCCAAATTTTAAAATCAATTACAAATCTCGAACAGAGGTTTCGGTTTTTGACTGATATAGTAGTACGTTTTATTTTCAATATATATGTAAGCCGGTGCCCCGTGAGATCGAAACATATCAATACACAACATAGTGGCAAAATGTGAAAACAGCAAAGTATATCAATACAATGTTATACATATCATACAGCAGGCAATACTTCCCAAATTAAAGTGATAGAGTATGATCGAAAGCTTCGTTTTATTTTTGTATATTTAGTTTGTAAATATGTGGAGAGGCCAATACTCTAAAATTGGGGTAAGGACGGTGGGATCGGGCTAGTTTAAACGGAGAAGGTGGGGTTAATGATTTAATATATAATTGTATTAAGGGCTATATACCTTAGCAGGTGAATAATGATGGTTTTACTGGTATTCTAAACGAAATGAAATGTTCGACCATAGTAAGGAAAACAAATGTCTGAAGAAAGCAAAAACACAAACTCGTCATATCCCAAGCAATTATATGTATAATGAAATACGATGCCATCTGTAATATGATTTTAAGCGGTTGTTTTATTACAAATGTCGTAAAATTTCATTTCGATGTGATAATTCTTGTATTATTTTTTGTGAGAATCAGAAGAATTGATTTTCAAATGCAATTTGAATTATAAGATTAAAATATACAGTAAATAAAGTCAGTCAATATTGTTTTTAACATTTCACACCTAATTAGAGTTTGGCTAGAGCATCTGTCTGTCATGGTTGGTCTTAATTGCTATGACAACAAACTGATTAATGATACTTGATATTTGGAGGGTACATTGACAAAAACTCACAAAGTTCATTGTCATAACAGCGTAATATACAATGGGAAAGGTGAACACAATTACATAAACAAACATTATATACGAGAAAAGTGTGTATAAATCTAGTATGAATCATTGACAGATAAAGAATATAGTTGACATAAATTGTATATCGGAAAATAGGAAAATCGTGTATACAGTGAGGTTGTAACATAAGGCTAATGTACATATTAAATTGGTTGATGAGTATATGATATATATAACTTTATTGCCTCCATTTTCTGGAGATATATGGTTTAACAAATATTTATGAATATATACATACATAAAGCTAGAAAAGTAAATACTATATACAGCATATAGAAAGGAAAAAAGGATTAATACGTATTATTGGTAAAGCAGTTGCGGTTTGGACGAGGCTAAGTCGTGCACATATTTTTTTTGTTTAGCCTTACACTTAGCACGCGATTTTCGTTTTATACTATCGTAATGTTTACGTCTGGTGACCAATATTTCATGGTTTGCTATAGTTGGATATTTTCTATATGTTTTGTTAGTTGAGCGAAACTCACGACGAGCCTGTTCACATTCAATTATATCACTGGAAATTATTTTAAGACATTCCTTACTCCATGTGCATTGCCGACACAACTCCACTGGCTCCTGGTCATCAATTTACCCATCACTTGACTGTGAATCTTGGCTCATACTCCCTATATGCTGAGCAAGTCTGGCTGTATCTGTTGCCATTGATGACAGGTCGCCACTGCCATCGCTCATTTCGCTGGTAGACAGACTCTCTTCCTCTATGGAGCATTCGTGTGACTCTGTCACAACACCGACACCAAAATGCTCATCATAAATAATATCCAACTCCTAAACAAATAAAAATAAAATAAGCTTGATATGTTGTGCTATCAGTTTTTTTTATAATTTGGCATTTAAGCAAATATTTGCGAATTAATGAAAAGTAAATTAAAATATACGGACCTAAATGCATTGCAGCATTTGAAATTATATTTTGTAAAAAATAAAAATTGTTATACTGCGTCACAGAGTCTGTGACGTAAAGTGTAGGTTTAATATGTTATAAATACGCTCCGTCTATTTTTAGCTCGTTTTACTGTGATCTATTGTTAGATCTCCGATTCCTCTAAAATGACGATTTGTTGCTCAATTATACATATTACTTTGCATCAGACAGTTTTATAATGACGACGATCAGCTTCCCTCCATCCGAGAGTCAGGGCAGTAGGTCTACGATCTACGACCCAGATCAACCATATTGCAGTTTTGTTCAGTGGTTGTGCTACGATGTACGACCCAGGTCAACCATATTAAAAAAAAATCCGTGGTCGTGCTACGATCTACGACCCAGATCAACCATATTGCAGTTTTGTTCAGTGGTTGTGCTACGATGTACGACCCAGATCAACCATATTTAATTTTTTTCTGTGAGGCTTTTAAACCCGTATTGACGGGACCGCATCGGATACAATCATTAAACTATTTGCTAAAATTCAATAAGAGTCGAATGTCTGATTGAACCTGATTGATTTTAATTATTTTTAGCTAAGTTTATACCAACTTCTTTACTAAATATAAACCAGTTAAAACAGGCATGTTACGCATGACACGAAGCTCATAATATCCGCTAAATTTGTTTTTCATGTCCGTTGATAACTTAAACTAAGAAGTTTTACTGTACATTAATTAAAAATATTGAAGCCTCAACCGCTCAGTGAAGTTAAATCGACAATAGACTTTGAAAACTTGAATATCGCGCCGGGCTTAATGTTCGCTGGGCTACATCCGTGTTGGGTGGAAATATTTTATTAAATAACTAAATTTGTTCAGTGTTGTTGATAGCAGTTAAACAATTTCAATCATATTTGCTGTGATTAGCAATTCAAATTTCATCATTCTACTTGCTTTATATAGATATATTTTTCTTCCATTTTGAGTCGGTTATTTATTTTAAAATTAAGTGAATTTATACGCTTTTAAATGCATTCGTGTACTTGGCTTCTTTGTTAACACACTTCAGACAAAACGAATTTAAAATGAAATATTTGTTTACATCGTAAAAACCATTTTTTTCTGGTTTTTAATCAATACTTTCAGAAAACGTACAGAGCCGCGTTCATGGGATATTGTATTTCAACTGCATTATGTGCAGCGCATATCCTCAAAATCGCATACAAACGAGTTATTACATTTTCGGAAAATCTACCTGAAATGAATTAAGGTTATGCGCAGGCGCATTGGTACGGTTAAATCATTCGACTCATTGAAATGTTGACTGACACCATAACCACGTGTGCAAGACGTTTGAGTTAATCGTCTTAATTGGATCATTTTTGGTGTAAACACCGTTAAATAGTTTACTAATGGCGAATATCATGGATGTCAGAAGTTGTGTGTTCCTCTTCGTCTGCATTTGTCTTTTCGGTGAGAATATATATTTTGTTGTAGTTGGTGTTGTTGCTATTTGTTGTTTTAGTGTTCGTCTGGTGCTGTTGCTATTGCTTTTATGTCTTTATTGTTGTTTTTTGTCTGCCTTCATATTATCCTGTAAGTCCATTTATGTATTTGTATATAATGTTGCATCGTGTTTTGAAATTCATCAAATAGATTTGCAAGGCAATTTTGTTTAATATATATTCTTTATTGTCGGGGTTACAGTTAACATTGAACAAATATTTCGTGTATGCGTAACCTAGCAACAACGTTTTAATAACAATAATGTTTTGAGAGTGATAAAGTAACATTTACATATAATATTATTATTGTATTTAATGTGTATATGAAGTCGCGTTGCGTTATGAAATTTGATTATTGAACACTGAAAATATTTTTTTACAAAGCAGCAACAATCATTTTATAATAATAATGAGTATTGTGACAAATTGTGAGAAAGCGTGTAATTATGGTACCAGAATGTTATTATCTTCAGTATAGTGAAATGTAAAGCATATTTTATTTTCTTAGTAGTCAGAAAAAGATGCATATTATGTTAACATATGTTCTCGGGAGAACCAGTGTATGCAATAAACAGCATAACTAAATTATATGACAAAGAATTCATATCACCATGCCAGAAAATCATATTTAATACAAAGAATTCTTTTTATGCCAAAACGTATTAATATACTTCCATATACGCTTAAAAACTTATAAGTGAGCAGGTATAAATATGTCCGTATCTAAGTCAGTATTAGCCTGATCTTGCTGAAATTTCCATTAAATATGTCATAAATCCACCGATTGAACAAATAAAATCAATAAATGTGATAATGCGAAAAATATCAGTACTGCAGCTCACACTTAAATATGATCTGGTTGGTTGGAAAGAGTCTAATAGCGTGTAGCGACGCATCGTTTTTATTTAAACCGATAATTTCGACCCGAGAATCATGATCTACACGTAGTCAATAGCAACTATACAAAATTTCGTGCAGAAATGTTAATCAAGAAAAAAGCTATTCGACTTTAAAAAGGTGCACACTTATAAGTTTTGTTAAGTGTATACCCCCATAAGCGTAATATGTGAACATTATATAATTAGATATTTTAGATATTAAGATAGAAGATACTTTTGTAACAGAGATCGAAAACGTTTTGACATGTTACTTGAGAATGTCGTTCCATATTGATATAGCTTTATTTTGAAAAGTTAATTCGTGTAGTAAGATTTACAATTAGGTGTAACAAATTATTCATGTGACAGAATTCTCATCATCCGATAATCGATATTGCGCAAAAGTGCCTGACGTATAAAACTATATAGGATTTTTGCTTTAAATTAGTCCTTGTTTCGAAATTTTACGTTGGAAATACATAAAGACTTATTATTACAAAAGACCTTCTATGTGGTATTGTTTTAGAATTACTTCAATCAAATGAGAGATTTTTTTATATAACTTGGCCTTATTCACTAAACACGCACTTAACAAGAGAACTATCATACTTAAGTTTATTCCCATTTCTTTTGTTTTGTTATAATCTGTTTATACAATCACATGTAATATTCATCTTTATGTATGAAATAGGTAATTTAAGAACAAATATTACAATGCTATTGATGTTATTAATTAATATATGTCGTATATGCCCCGAAGTCAGCTATGGAGTGACCCTTATCTATATTCCTTATATAAAATGACATCCACGGATTAGGTCTTAAGGTTACTATTCTTTTAGCACTTTAAATACAATACATTGATTTATGGATGATTTCCTCTTGTATACTACTAGTATACCGGAAGCAAGTGCAATAAAAGTTGGCCCCCTGTTGTGCTCATCGATCTTGAGACCGTCTAGAAGAATCGTATGCTTTTCACTCTACATCAGACAGGCGCTTTCAATTTCCTTATCATGTTGAAAGCGTTTGTAAAACACAGATGATTGAGCATCATACGTAACAAAGACCGAGATCTGTCGTGGTGGTGTCCGTGTGAAACAGTGAATATAAAATTTCATAAAAATATTTTTTAACAATTCGATAATTTATCAGACACCATCATGTTTGTGGTCCTTTCATATAAGCAAGTTATGCAATGTGATATGCAAAGTACATACTGTGTTAAATGTTGGTTGGTATTTAAATACATGTATCGTTCTAACCTGTATCGCTTTAAATTTGCCTAGTCATAAACATGAGCAAATGCCTACATCCTGTTTGTACACATGTTCCCAAAACCACAAATACACAAGTCCGATACAGGAGTTTCTATCGCGACGTACGTGTCGTGTTAGCGCTTGCATATAGGAAATATCTGTTTCGCAATTCCGGGAAACTTCTAAGAAAAGTTATAATGCAGTATTTTTAGTATATCTGTATGAAGGCATTAACGTGCCTTTTTCAATATTATTTCTTAGTGTGTTTTGATAAAAAAGAAGACTATCTACCTTTAACCGTTTAATTGATATAGGTGTTTCAAGAAAATCCAAATTGAAACAAATTACATGAATACACAACTACATCCGGTCATAAATGTTTATTATCATCGTAAACTTTTATTTACTACAATGTAGTTTTGATAATAGAATTCGAAAATATTCCGACTTAAAAATAAGGACCATTAGTTATGGGTAGGTCGCGACATTACCGTCCATAAAACCTAACAATCCATACACATGGTACGGTGTATTTTCAAAACGCCATACTAAAAAGTCTTGAAAACTATGGAGCATAACTTTATTTCAAAAAGTTTTTTATAGAGGCAAATGATTAAAAAATGTGCTCGAATAAAAAATTCAATTATGATTTCTGTGCCATTTTTCTGCACTCACAGCCAATTATTGAATGTCGGCGAATTTGTTTGTACCTAACCGGTTTGAAACCAAAACTGGTTTGTCAAACCTTTCATTTGTTTTAACCAACTGGGTTTCAAGTAAAACAAGTATTTGTTTATAATAAATCTTAAACTGGTTAATCAAACTGACCGAACTACCTCCAACATATACATCGTGCTCGAATCGCAATGAAAACAAAAACCCATACCCAACTTTCGCGTCACTGTGGTCCGACCAACTTCCTATAGAATTATAGAAGGAAAATTACTTCAAATCGCAATAATTAAAATTCTCTTAAGGGTATATTATATCGTCTGAACAGATGGTCGGTGTTATTTGAAAATTAAGCAATGAGATTGCAAATCTTTGATAGTTGCGTGCACATATGTTGCATGTTTTTGTCACTAATTGTCATAAGGCAGATCATGTTCATGAAAGAGATATTTGAAACATAACTACTGAGATGTTATTCAGATAGCTAATACAAATACCTTTACTATAATAAAGACGACATCATTTAGTTGTATGCGCTTTAAATTATTCATGTACTGGAGATTACATTTTTCCTTTGTAATGTTACACCACTTGAAACATGAACATGCATGTATACATATTTTGCGCATTAAGCTACAACGATTGGTATAGAGAGAAGTAAATGTTATAACAAATCACCAACCTACGGTCGAACCTACAGATCAAATGTATGTCTGCTTAATCGGAACATGGATATAAAATTGTGCACATTGTAACGTTGCAAAACAGAAGTTACATATGTCTCAACGCTGACTTTCTTATCGAGCACCAATCTGTCTCCAATCACAATACTGCTAGCGGTTAAAACTGCAGTATATGAAATTAGATGTTGATGCGACTGTGTCATCTAAATCGTTATGGTCTTCTGACACTGTAAGTTATTGTACAATCAAAATCATGTGGATAATTTGTATTCGACTAAACCATCTGTTTGTTTGCAAACCAATCTTGATCATAACTGGTTTAAGTTTTTCAACCAAACTACAGTAGAACCCTGTTGGCTAGAACTCGATTGCGTCGAACACCCTTGTTGACTCGAACTGATTATGAAGTCCCAATTGAATTTCCTATATAATCTATATTGTTCGAATACTGTTGGTTCGAACTGCCAGCCTTGAACTCTCGAACCAATTATTATTAGCGTGTTTTAATTTAGTTGTCGGACTTCACTTCATGCAACTAAACAAGCAAAAAAGGGCAAATTATTTTTGTTGACGTCACTGTATGCTATAAATAGTTCTTACTCCTGAATTGTGTCTGAGTTAGTAACTGATTGTTGTATTTCTCTGTGTGTATTGTAAGTAACTGTCGCGTGTGTTCCTGTGCTTATATCGATGTATGTGTAACAAACAACTGTTCTAGCTTGGTGTATATGTGCATGTATGTATAATTTAATTTTATATCCCGTCAACTTATTACTACCGGATACCGTATGTTTTCTGTTGTGTTATTCAATAAAATATAAAACACAAACATGATTTTGTTTTGTAGCTTTATTATCATTCATAATGAGTATTCATACGAGAGGTATACATTACTATGTGACTTAAACACACGTTGACAAGACATACCCACCATATTACGCTGGAATGTATATTATTACACAACCACGGTTGACTAGAACAACCTTTTACTCAAGTTCGAGCTAACGGGATTCTACTGTACAACAAAACTGAAACCTCAAACCTTAACTAGGTCTTGCAAAACAAATTCGCCCTGTATTTCAGGGAGCATACATGAACCTGTTAGTAGTTTAAGTATATACTTAAGCGGTAACCAGTTAATACAGTTTATAAGTGTGCTCCATCATAATGTTCAATTTGGACATAAATAATAGTCAACTTCTGCCAAATCTGCCTGAAAGTTTTAATATCTACACTATTTCACAGAGTTTATGACGAAATGGCCTCTTATTCACTTGTGACAAGGATTTGTACTGAAGACTGACTGGGAGTAGGTACATGAGGGGATGTCCCCTGGAAATTTGTTAAAATGTTGGTACTGTATAATTTGGACGTTCTGTGTTTTTAACAAGATAATACTAGTTCAATTCACGAGAATGAGTCTTAAGATTTTGACCCTGAAATACACCAGAAGCCACCATTTCATATACATATATTTGAAAAAAATGTTACGGGGGTCCCCAGGACCCGCTTAAAGGAGGGTGATAAACCCTCCCGAACCTACCCCCACTCGGCGCTGTGCACCTCAATTTCAGGGCATTTTCATCATGTTTGGTCCCTCTAGTCGGTAATTTCTGTATCCGGTGCTGCTGCCCGGGTCAATTTCATTATGCTGGCTAAACACAGCGGGGTGGCTAATTAAGTCGCGAACGTCATCATATCTTATCATAAATCGGTAAATCCCGGAGGCTTCCGAGTGTTTCCGAACGTTTCCGACACCGAGGCCACTGATTTGCGACACTCGCATCGATAATTATCGGCTTATCTGATGATGAAGATTCTTCGGTATGACTTGAGACAGAGTGAATTGCGTATATATATACCATTGGTTGAAAATTGTAGTTCATCGAGCACGTAAAAGAACCAGGGGTGCTTCTGAAACTGGGGCATATCCTGTATCATGCACTATCCTCCGGAAATCTAATATGACTAACATTCTTCTGGAGGCGTCACCCATATTGGAAACCGGTGGCTACGATAAATAAACGCAAATACAAAGACAAAATTGTAGTTCATTCATACATGTATAAAGAGGCCCATGTGAAATTCTTTAAAGTTCTGTACACAAGTACAGCAATATGATATTTACATTTGAACAAGAAATGTTTCCAATTAAGTTCATGAAATAAAATATTGTCATTATGATTAAACGGCTTAATTTGAAACCATTCTCGCAGCTCTCTTTTGAATATACGGATATGGATTAATAAAAAAAGCTTGTCAATTGTTTGTACAATAACCAGTGAGCAGTGGTTGAAACAGACATAGATCATATTACTGAAGTTTATTATTTAAATCTTGTTAAAACGTCTCCTTCAAATGAACACATTTTATTGCGCTAGTTTTGCTGAGAGTATTTATAAAGCCGAAACAATGTTAAAGTATTAAATCAACTAATTTAATAGTAAACATTGAATACTGAGGGTATGCCTTATCTTATTTATATTGCATTTCTGAACAAATTCTGTAAAAATCGCAAAAATATAGTGTTATATTTTACCATCGCTGTGTCGCGATCAAGCTGTATTGAGTAATTATATATATTCTCCAGTGACTTTGTTCACAAAGAATCAGTTTTCAGGATCAGGATTAAGATCAAATACAATATCTTTCAAACTTTGTGAAATTGTTATTCAAAGCTAAATCTGTTTACATACTGTGACATATGTGAACATCCTGCAAAACTTTTGAGACATTATATTCATCTGTCATGCTAGTTAAGAAAAAGGTAATAAGTTGCGATCGATTTAGGAAAATTGATCCTCACGGGTTTGATCTAGATCAGTTTCTGGCAAAAGTATTATAAATCAATTTCTGAACATCACGTCAAAGTTTAGTATGTTTTCACGAGGTAATTAAGAAGATTTTCAGGTATTTTTGTGTATGTTTATGAGAATAACTGGAAAAAGTGTTCAATTGCTTCTTGAAAACAGCAAATATTCAAGTTGGTCCAGATCAGTTTATCCTTCGTGAACATAGGGCCTGTCGATTTCACATTTACCTAGAATTAAAACTGTATTCAGTTTTATTGTTATTACAGAAGATCACATAAGCTTACTGAACCATTTAGAAGATATTTATATAAGGGGAAACAGTCTGTAATCGGCAGTGAACTAAAATTGACAAAATATATCACTGATGTATCATATGAATTTTTACAAAATTCGTAAAATATGCATGGGCATGGCTAATCATTGTGTAGGTAAATGTTAGATGTTAACATACCACAAGCTATTCATTTCTGATTTCCATCTTTCAGTTGATTTTTCAATGGCAGGAGAATGTTGTAATGCTTACACTGATTTGACGTTCGATTACCACAAACAGCAATGGTGCGACGACTATTGCTGTGGTACTACTGTGACTACTTTGTTCGGAGGATTTGGAGGGTTGGTTTGCTGTAGTAATATACTATTGGTTGCTCCATCTGACGACAGGACCGGCTTCTGTGTAAATTATTTCGTGAAGAACATGTACGTATCTCTACTACAAAACTTTGGTATCCGTAGACCCGGGTTGGAATCCCGGTAGCGCCATTGACCGATTGTTCGTGTTCCTCAAAAACATGACTTTATTTATTTATATGTAAACAAGTGTATCCATGTTTTAGATATAATGTAAAACTCTTTATTTTCGCGGGCACTTTATTTCTTGAATTTCCATTTCGTGTTGTGTTTTTTTCACGAGTTGAGATGTTTGAACATAATGATAAACCCATATTTTAGCGAGATTTTGAATTTCCGAAATTTTCAACTCGCGAAATAATGCGATAATAAACACCTCGCGAAAAAGGGGACTGTCACAGTATACTGGTCGAAAGTACTATCCGTCAGAACTATTTCACATCTAGGTTCTAAAGACCTGAATACATATTCTGTTGAATGTTATTGCAGTCAGTTAGCTCGATAGCATTTATAATTCAAATGAATAGAATCATCAAAACAGTCGAAGTTAACCTGTGAAAATCACAGTCATCGTTGCAGATAACTTTGATGTTAAGAAACGTCTCAAAATACAAAATGGCGGGTTAACTCTTATGACCAGTATAGTTTAATACTAGGGATGTCAACGAATATTCGACTATTCGTTCTTAACGTCGAATATTTGTGTAAAAGAGTAATACAGGTTGTTGTTGTTGAAATATACGCGCTTGTAAAAGTGTCATTTGGGTGGGGGGGGGGCTAATATAATTGTATATCGTTGGGGAGATGACGGTTTGTCTCTTTCGATAATCCGTTAATTACTGACCGTTTGTAACAGTTTGATAGTCCATAGTGTCAAATAGAAGAAAATAGGTGCATGTTCAATAGTCGGTAATTTTGTTGTTGACGAAAGGTGTATAAAGTAGGCAGTTTAAACCACTTCAGTTAATGACTCGCTTTTTAACTAAGGAAGATCAACGCTGGAATTGAGAAAAGAAACAGGCTGACGGGAAACAGCATGATGTGCATACTAATTTTTCACGTAGATCGTATCATCCAATAAAAATGACTGTTTTTACTGAAAGTACAACGATTAAATGCATTTTGTTTAGTTCGATTTTTAATTAAGTAGTCAATATTTAAAAATTACGTATTTAAACAAGATACACTGATGTAATATCTAAAATTACTAGCATTCTTCCAGAGGCGTCGCCCATGTGTTGTATGTTGGCAACCCTGATTCCTTTAATTCGATTAATAATTGGAACAAGAACATTGTTCTGCTGTTTTTGACTAGCACTGTGTGCCAATCGAGTTTGCCGTAAGGAAAAATGAAATAACGTGTTTGTGGAACTTAAGAAGAAAATAAAATTTACATCATTACAACAAGTTTTTCAAGTTATTCCCCTAGACAACAGACATACAACATGGTGGAGAATCCAAAGTTTTAATTTTCACAACGTTTTGGACTGAAGAAAACGTATGAGTATATTTACAACACGTGTTCCCCACCCACCACCTGAACAGGCTATTTATATTCTGTGAATTTAGATTCCTACTCCGTAATGGATCTCTCTGTCCCTTTTGGAATGGCTCCATTCACCCTAGGTGAACATCATTCACACTCTGTCAGTTCTCCGGTTATACCTAGTGGTGTAACAACAACAGCTGCACCAGCCACGGCTACAACCTACCTCATGCCGAATTATAGTGTTCATTTTTCAGACAAAATAGTTCAGAAATTCTCTGGATACATGCATGAGAATGCTTTGAAGTTTATTAGAGAGTTTAACAGTTTCCTCACCTTGTCCAACATAAACTCTGAAACTGAGCCATAACGGGAAATTGCTGCTTTCCACCTCCATTTGAAAGGGCCCGCACTACAATGGTTCATGACATTAACAGACAAGACGCCTTGGGAAGCGGTGAAGATCGAATTTTCAAAGGAATTCTCCAATACCAGTGACCCAATTTACATTTCGAAAAGTGCATTATTTGATAAGCTCGTTTTGGGTCAACAACAACCAATTGAGGAATTTCATGCTCTTGTCAGTGAAAAATGTCATCAACTAGGAAAGCCTGAACGTGACATAATAAGCAAATTTATTCAAGGCTTACCAGACAGACTATAGTTACAGAGTTTGAAGTTGAATAATCTCTACAGAGTTGTTAATTTCATATATAATGTTGTATGCATTGACATTGATTTTTCATACTATGTATTAAGTACCATTGTTGTCAATTATTCCATTAATTATATGCCATCAGTATGTTTGTCTTAACTGTACATTGTTTTTTTCCAACATGGCATTCACTTCAATTTAAATAGTTCAAAGTTATTTGCTGAAATGCTCAAATCACTATAATTGTAGCTCTGATCATCATTTTTACTATAATGGTTAAATACATTCTCTTCTTTGCATTCAGCATCATTTAGATTGTTTACCCCGAGTCAAAAGTATTACCTCTATACAGAATAGTCACCATGCAAACATACAATACATGTATTATTTGACAAGTTGTGTATTAGTAATATGCCTAGGTATTATTCACTTTTTGTACAGTATGCTTTTTAATGCCATTGATGATGTCATGATTCATAATGCCTGTTGATGATGTCATATTTCTTATTGCCATTTCATGATGTCATAGTTCGCATTTCCATTGATGATTCTAGTACTTGATGCTGTTTTCAAGTGTTTTCAGTTAATGTATTTCATTCACTTAATATAAAAATATTTCTAATTTATCCTACTGCAATCCTTCTCATGTCAGTATTTATTGCTTGTCAAGATTTTTCTGTTCAATTACTAAATTGTTATTCAATGTTAAATAGCTATCCTAAAGTACAGTACACTTATTTTGGACAAAGTTCTTTTAGATTTTGTACTGTCAGTCCAAATTAATTTCTCCATGCATCTGTTGATTACTTTGCAAAGAAACAATTTGCACAGTTACATGTTGTAAGTAATGTTTGAACTTTGGAGGTCATGATAACATTTTGCTGTTCAAACATGATAACCTTCAATTGCATTACTTTTTAGTCATGATTGTCAGAATGTCATTACATGTATTTTGCTTTGATTCTTTAAAATTTCATATTGATGCTTTGTTGTATAATGGATCTAGATCTGACATGTTCTGTTCTGACAATTCCTTGACAGATTTACATTATATAACTTTTCTATATAATGATGATGTATTTTAGTTTTTTGTACAGCATGTTTTGCTGATTGCGTTGGAATACATTGAGTTTGCTAGGAGGGACGACTCTTGAGAGCTTATTGAATCTTAACGAATGCACTTTAAGACCTTGTGGTTGTTTCCCTTTGGCAAAATCTTGTCCGTAGTTGTAGATGGCATGACTTTGCATACAATTCTAAGCTATTGCTTATTGTAATTTGGTTATATATACAAGTTTCTTGTAGACTTATCATATATTTACCATATTTTTTTGTAAAAGCAATATATTGTTGAACTATGCTCAGCCATAGATATTTGATACAGAATGTTAGCTAGCTGAGTATAAAGAAATAGTTTGGCAATTGTTAATGCTTTTTGGACTATGAATGTCATATGGTGAATTTCTTAGAGTCATTTTGGACTATGCAACAGAAAACCATGTACAGTTTAATTTGTCTATATTTGCATTATCATGATCATTGTCGGTTGATTTTGTTCACATTGAGGATATGGTAAAGGTAACATGAACCAAGATGGTTGTTTACTGTTTCATTTCAAGTTTGTTCAATGGATATTTAGTACTTCAATATTCTGAATAGCATATCATTTTTGCAGTTATTTTCATAACACATTTACGTAATGATTGAAGACCTGTCTTTGAAATGTCTGCCAGTTTGCCTGTTTATCCTTGGTTTGGCACCAGCCTTGGATGCTCATGTATGTGTGCGTGTCTGTTTTTGGCGAACATATCAAATGACATGTACTTTTCTCATGTCTGCAAAGTTTGGCTTCTAGTACTGTAACTTTTGGCATTGTTTAGGTTAATACTTGATTTTTCTGTTTTTTATTTGTTCATTTATCATTGTTCAAATTACTTGAGTGTTTCTAGTCCAAGTTTAAAGCAATCATGGTTGCACTTTTAAACATTTGGGGCAATTTTCTTTTTGGGCGGGATGTTGTATGTTGGCAACCCTGATTCCTTTAATTCGATTAATAATTGGAACAAGAACATTGTTCTGCTGTTTTTGACTAGCACTGTGTGCCAATCGAGTTTGCCGTAAGGAAAACAGAAATAACGTGTTTGTGAGAACTTAAGAAGAAAATAAACTTTACAGCATTACAACAAGTTTTTCAAGTTATTCCCCCAGACATACAACACATGCGGGAAATCGGTGGCGACGATAAATAAACGCAAATACAACAATGATGTAATAATAAAAATCTAAACGCAAATACAACAATGATGTAATAATAAAAATCTAAACGCAAATGCAACAGTGATGTAATAATACAAATCTAAACGCAAATACAACAATGATGTAATAATAAAAATCTAAACGCAAATACAACAATTATGTAATAATACAAATCTAAACGCAAATACAACAATGATGTAATAATAAAAAATCTAAACGCAAATACAACAATGATGTAATAATAAAAATCTAAACGCAAATACAACAATGATGTAATAATAAAAATCTCAGAGTTCATACTAAATTACACGTAGGCTATCTATTGTCAAAATGCCGTCTGCCGCCTGGAAGTATTTCACCCGACCGTTGGATAAGAAGTCTGCTTCTTGTAATTTGTGTGGAGTGATCCTAACCTATCAAGGGACCACAACCAATCTCCTTAATCATGTGAAAAATAAACATCTGTCTTCAGTGACTGGTAGTGATAGTGGTGATTCTAATAAGCAAGCTCCAATAACCTGAGGAACGCTTCTATATTCTGATATTAATGAACATGAGCAAAATATGTAGCTTCATTTATATTTTCACTTTATAGTATTCAGTATCATTTAATAACTTAAAAGTTTAAATGCCAACCTTAGACTTTGTTTGTTCACATTCAAGTACTTATCTATTAAGTAAATCGGAATGCATATGTATAATTGAAGCGTCCTTTAACTCCGCGAGTATACGATCGTACAAAAAAAGAAGTAATAACGGTGGCGAATAATATACTTTGAAGACGACTTTAGATAAATGATTTTTGTCTCGACACTTTACAAAGATATTCATAAACACAAACGAATATTGACATTCATATGATGATCTATTTACTACAATAGCTTTATTCGTCAGAGTCTTAACTTCCGTCGAAAACGAAAGTAGAATACACGTAGGACGTAAGAAACTTTGGTATATGAAATATGAGTTTTTTTATAATTGTGTCTAAGTTGTGACGATCGAATATTCGTTCGAAAGACTGATCGAATATTCGTATACATGATTTGCTATTCGCTGACATCTCTATTTAATACTTATATAATGTTTGGAATAGTGATATTAGATAATAGCATTGGAACGATATTACCAAGGGACATCGCCTTTACCATTTGTACAACCAATGAAAGAGATGGTTGATAAAAATTAAGAAACAAGGAGGTCAAGGCTGTGCACAAAGTTTTAGAATGCTATTCCATGATTGTATAACACGTACAATGATTAGCTCGTTTGACTTGTCTTAATTATCTTTAAGAAAATAGTTAGCATATTGACATGTTTCCCTTTTTATGTCGCTTTTAAATGAATGACTTTTGAGCTTGTTGGTTCCTACACAATGTTACTATCTAAGCAGTACGGTGTGGATATGTAATTCCATGTTTTGCAGTAAAGCAACAGGGCAGATAACTCTGGAACAGCTTGTCGTATTCTACAAGATAATTATAAAGCGATAGATGACCAACTGTATGATTAGTTAATAAGATCCGAGTGTTTCTTTTCAGATGGGCACCTATTGTGATAGGTCTCGGTGGCTTAGGCATGCTCATTTGCTGTATTGTATGTTGTGTTTCATGCTGTGGTTGCAGTAAGAATAGGAGGACTGTGGTTGTCCAAGCCCATTAGCAACCAGCTTCCAGTAAGTATACAAAATATATGTGATTTTGACGAGGTTTAAATCTCCACAAATTGTTCCATGATGGTTCTCAGGTTTTCACTTACCATTCAAGTTTATGTATTTTGTCCATTTTTATGTCCCCCTTCGAATAAGAGAGGACATATTGGTTTGCAAAATTATGTCGGTCGGTCAGTCGATATGTCCATCCGTAACCTTTTCGTTTCCGATCAATAACGCTAGGACCCATTGACCTATTATCCTCAAACTTGGTCCACACATTCATCTTTGGTAGCAGAGGAACCCTATTGATTTTAGGGTCACGGGGTCAAAGGTCAAGGTCACATTGGGGCATAATGTTTTACAAACATCTCTTGTTCCATTGTACTTCACATGCCTCAGTGCGCTTTTTGGTGAATGTGCTTTTTATATGAGGCATTTCCTCGACCAAATTATTCATTGCATTCTTCTTGAAAACTGACTGAGAGTGTGTAAGCAAATCTCTCAATTTAAATCGGGGTACCATTTGTTACTAATCTAATGGCTGTAAAAAGTTCTTTGCATATTTGGTAAGGAATGGCATTGATGCAGACGAAAATATTTTGATATCGCTGTATTTGACATGATTTGATAAGACTTTTTACTCCTGTTTTCAAAGAAACGTCGCTGTCAAGGAAGTGCTCTTGGCAAAAACATGTTTTTTTGACATAATGACACCTATTATTATGTCATATTCTGTTTGAAGTTTATTTGAAATCAAAACAATATATCAGAAAAATCCGATTTGTCAGAAATTTTAATTAAGACAACACAAATTACCACCGTTTTTTGTGAATAAAACGTAATTTGTGTTGTTTGAAACTACCATAAAGCCATCTTAGCAGAGGAAACATATCAAGCTGCTTTAAAGCAAGTTCCTTTACCTTCCATAAGAACAACATGTGCTCATATAACATA
Organism: Mactromeris polynyma; assembly: GCA_032209605.1. Taxonomy (NCBI): domain Eukaryota; kingdom Metazoa; phylum Mollusca; class Bivalvia; order Venerida; family Mactridae; genus Mactromeris; species Mactromeris polynyma. The sequence goes on along the minus strand of JASFXZ010000006.1, from coordinate 18,417,341 downwards.
AGTTCAGAAGTCTTTTGAGACAGCCAGAAACAAAAACATATTGATCCTATAAAGATCTATTCTCTTCCAATGGAGTTCCTGAGGTGTACATTGGTGTTTGATTTTGCCATGTCAAAGAGAAATACTTGTGCTTTTGTACGTGTGAGTTCAGTTATTGGTATTAAAGCTTGCAGCATACAAACGTTAAGCTTTATATTAAGATTGCTGCATAAATGTATTGAAATGAATTAAAACCTGAAAAAACCTCAATTACATGAATTTGGTAACATAACATGGTTCTATTTTGGGGAGATCTGAATGTTAGTTGTGTTTTAGCCGTTTTGAAAAGTGTTATGTGTTACTCTTTTCCTCACAGCGCTTTGACTCCACTTCTGTTATCGTTATTTGTAACGGCGAATCAACGCCGGGCATATTTAATTCTGGTAGCGATGTAGTTAAATGGGCTCGGATTTGAATAAAATATCCTTTCGAATGTTTTATCTCTTTTCCGAAAATCCTTGACATTGATATTTTCCCGTTTTGCGCATGTGTTAATATTTTGGAACAACGAGATTCATGTTCAGACTATTTTGCAAATTTGTAAATTTATGAAAGTATTGGAAATCAGCTGGCATGCTTCGGGAGTATGTTTAGTGATAATGTTTTATTAGAAACAATCCCCGAGGTTCATCAGTTGTACTTTATTTCTAGATTAGGCCAAAATTACAAATGTTCTTGCTTACTGACTACCTACTTGCCAAGAATGCTGCACTCTAAACATCTGTCGTAGGAATGAATCTTATAAGTCTTGATGGTGTCGGCCCGGTGCTTTTTCGCCCTGTCACTGTCCAAAGTTTCAATGTACAACTGTCAATATGGTTGAACCGGTACACAGGCTTCATTGGAGGACTTGAACATTTATAAGAACTACCTACAACGACCAAGACGTACTAGGTCATCAAGCCGACACCTTAATTAAGAGAAATATAGTTAAATCAATTTCGTACAAGAAGTGTAGATTTGTTTTAATATACCTACACAACTTACATGAAATTAGGGCTGCGAGCCTACAAATAAGGACTTTTATGGAATAACGTTGCATACAAAAGTTTAATACACCGTTACATTTATGTTACAGATGTTATTATGATGGCATCCGGTGGGCAGTACCAACAACCACCAGCTAACCAAGGCTACGACATGAATCCTGGCCAAGCATACCCACCTCAGTATCACGCATTTCCTCCTTCGGGCCCGGGTATGAAAGGTGAAAACGTTATATAGACTGATAGGTTCTTCGTTGAATACGATGGTGAACCATAAAACTCACTTTACATACTCGAGTTCCGCATTAGTGAACGTAAATTGAATTTGAACTATACTGAATCTTGTGAATGCACATTTAATACTTTTAATATACCGGCTCGTAAATAGGCGAATATACTTAAAAACATCCACCATATTAAACTACATTATCGACACGATTATAAATTCATATAAGTTGCTTAGATGACATCTTGTCCTTACTTAGGTTGCTGATTTAATAGATGGTTCCCACATTTACAATATTTACCTCTCTTGTTCTGAAAGTCAGCCACATTGATAGGCAAATTTATAGTGAATATAATGTAAACGATGATAACTAATCAGATATCAAATGAATAACTTATTCAGTATACTCACGTAGGCAGTTGGCACAGAAAGTTGAAGAAAAAATGGTTGTCACATGCAAATTATCTTGGTATTTTCTAAATTATCACATATCTGGGAATTGACCCTTCCTCATTCGCACTGTAGCCACGCCCACCTTAGCAACTGGTGCTCGTTGTAACTATGTTAGACAAGCGCTTTACAAAATGGCGACCGACAACAATAAACGTAATGTAATTTTGGGGTGTCTTCCGAGCGATTTTGCGTTGAATCATCTTCGTGATCAAACTTTGACTCTGCATTTTACGCCTGTCTGGTTTCCTGATAAGAAATTAGTACTCAAAACCGTCTGTGTCAGACCAAAAATGATGTAAGGAAAATCAACATCATAGCTAAGCGTCTTATTCGAATGGACATATTTTATACTACAGCCACAAAAAATGCACAAAATTGACATCTTTTGGATAATATGAGGATATTTTGTAATGTCTATTATAATCTGACATAAAAAATATTTGTTAAAAGTCCATGTGGAAAATATTTTGCATTGAAATTGAAAAACTAGTATGTTTAATAAATACAGTGGACAGACATTACTACATTAGGATTATTTCTCAAATCATCAATAAATCATTCAACACATATTTCTAAAATTTCCAGAAATTATGCCTTAAAGAAACAAGGCAAAGTTTGGCTCGGACAAATTATATAATATTACGCAATAAACAATATTGTCCCCTGTGTGCACTATCTAGATATCAATCTTGTCCAGACCCCTAATTAGCATTTCTCTTTGTCTGCCCCAGTTGGAATCCAATATACATCCAATTAGTGTTTCCTGTCACCATCTGACACATTATATACAGTACAGTTGAGAACAGAAGTGTCAAATATTTTTATAGACTTAAACTGAAAGACCATTGATCAGGTCGAGATCTGTGTTGAATGCTCTAAAATGTGTTTATTATTTAAGAACTTAATTCAACATAGGTGTAATGTTTAGGGTTTAAACATGATTTATTACTAATTTCTGTCCTATCATAAACTCTAAACACTATAGTAACTCTTATAAATTACGTTTGAAAGAAATAGTCCTACTCAACAGTGAGTAACCAATACCAGTAAATCACCGGTATTTACATTTTTTCACTTGTATTAAACTAAACCAAAAATATTTGTTCTGCATATGTTTATGACTATACTATTTTTTAATGTCAACAATTATTGATTTTATAATTGATTATGAGCATTTTAGTTTTACTAATTAGACCTTTATAACTAATTTATAAAGTAATGTCCACACTAAGCAAATGAAATATCCAAATAGGCCTACTTACCTCAATGCTGGTAAAAGTCAAATATTGTTGTTTATCAAAATAATATAATGTTCATTCAACCTGCAGATATATTGATCATATCAGACATTTATATAAATTGCAACTTATTAAAACCAGTAGATGAGATGGATAGTATTGCGAAATAAACCTTCACCGCTTTCTAATTATTGATTCGAATGACATAATTAAGCAAGAATTTAGCTATTCAGTGTAAAATTGTTTAACAGTATGTTGTTGCTTGCATACGTATGTAAAACAAACATATTTTAAGTTGTAATAGTGTGTTTCTTCATCTTCTAGGGCTATACTTTTTAATTAATTTCTAATGTCTGCACCCTCCCAGTAAAGCCGAAATAAATAAATATTTTATTTTTTCTAGTCTCTCCGGATATCTGCTGTCCGAATGATAAAACCCGTAGCTGCATCTTTTCACCATTGTCACATATTAACATAATATAATATAATCACAATGCTTTAATCATCAGAAATCTATTAAACCTTATTTTTTATCCCACGGTAATCTCTTCCTGTTTGTCTAAGGTTTGTCTAAGGTTTGTCTAAGGTAAGCGAGCTGCTGGGGGTGTGTCGAAATCCCGTTATCTGATTGGCCAATCGGCCTGTCAATCACATATCTGAGGAAGGGTCAATTACTCATATAAGTTCATATCAGTCTTGCCTATCAAAATGACTGATGATTAAGAACAAGAGAGGTAATTATTGTAGATGTGGGAACTATCTTTTGGGCTTGAACTAGTTTTTCGTTTTCTCGGTAAACAAACGATGGCGTTTAAAAATGGCGTTCATTGATTACTTAAGTTTATACCCCTGTCTTATTCATGTTTTGCAATTAGTTCAGAGGATATCGTAACAGCCAACAGGGAACACCATTTAAACCCGATTCTCCATATTGCAAACATGTTAATGTTTATTTCCTATACTTGTATAACAATTCTCTTCCGTTACATGATGATGAAATATTGGTCTCGAAAATTCAGTGATAAGTATAGACATACACATTTTCCTAATCATGTTTTTAGTTATTTGTTATTTTCACATTTTTGGTATCATATAAACTGAAATATTCTTATGTAACTGGCTTACTTTTATGGGAATAATATGTTTTTAATTGTTTTGCTTCTGTTTCCTTGAAATATTTGTTTGCTTTATGACTCTGACTGATATGTATTCATATCTCGTATAGTTACATACATGAACAGTGTGTACAGTAACTATCTCTGATAGTTCCATGTTACGTTCGTCTTAAAGTTATAATTGTGTTTATGTTTTGTATCATTTTTTGACAAAAAGAGAAATAAACTGATGTGATAAATAATTTGGTTTGTTCATCGTATTTGACAGCACTACTGGTTAGCCCACTCAGTAGAGCGCTATTCTGTCATCCCTGTGGTCCGGGTTCGATTCCCGGACTGAGCAGGTCATGTCCCTCCATGACATTTGACTACGTTCATTTGTTGTCCACCTCAGTTTTCAGCCACTTGCGTACGATCAAGTTAGTACTGGTTGATAAGTTATTCCAGGATCAGTAAGGTCAACTTGCCGCCATTTGTGACTGAAACACATGTTGAAAAATGTCGTTAAACCAAAGCATATTTGACAAATATATAGTTGATGAATCAACGGTATTTGTATAAGCGGTTCCGTCATATTTTCAAATTGGTCATAATTATATGAAGGACAGTGGCAAATTGGATCACGTTTGAACCTCATTTAAAGTTATGAAGTTGTCAACAATCGGTGCGAGTCAGCAGTACTTTAATTAATAGCAGTGTTAACTGTTATCTACCACTGATAGTGGCACTCTCTGGTCAATAATGCTGCTAAGTACCAGCATACTGATACAACCAATTCCACTGCCTATTGTGTCAGGGATAAACTTATACAAAATCGAATAATTACCACCTTTAATTAACAGAAGTTGATGCAACACAACATGTAGTAAGGAATGCAGGAAATGGTTTAATTCTGTTTATTCAGTTTCAAATCTGTTGGAAATAATGGAAGGCGTAAATATCATTATCACTCGGAATTTATGTAAGTGAAATTAAAACAATAGCATACAAGCAGAATATCTAACTGTATAATGGTTAGAGTCGTACATTATTGCCAGGACTACAGTATAAGCAGTAAGAACAGCGACACAGTAACTGCTGCTGTCAGCTTCAAGAGCCATGTTTTTGTAATTTGGCAGTACAGCAGTGATACACTTACATAAGCTTCCCATGCCATTCCTCATGGGTCAATGCTGTCCAGTACCAGAGGTCGCCATATTTGAAATTTGTCATACCGTCTGACATATCAAGTGAAATTGTATTCCGGTGTGGAAAAACGAATTGAACTTTTACCAGAAAGAAGGAACTAATTTTTACTATAGTTAAAGGCTGGCTCCATTTGTTGAACTTTGCTCTACACCGAAAAATTGCAGAATGTGACATATTTTATGATAACAGACCGGAAGTACCGTTTCAATAACAAAGTACCATAATGTAGAGGACAATTATTGATATTATAACACAAACGACCTTTGCGTACGTTTGTTTTTTTAGACTGACGTAGCCTGATAAATACAAAACAGAACACTGCCTGTTTTGTTTCAATATGATATATAAATTAAGTTGAGGACAATAAATAACATACATTCTCGAAACCAAATGAGAATGGGTGATTATGCGAATATCTGAAAACAGAAACACCGCTAACACCATAAATATTTTGGTATTATGTTTTGAAGAACGATTGTACTTGTCCTTGACAGATCGTACGGTTAGTTGGAAAGAAACAAAACTGGTTTAAACCGGTTCAGACAACTTTGAGCCATATGTTACAGAAGATGCCATAGCGTCATGAGCGCTTATCGAAAACTTTTATTGCTGCAGCATATTGCAAATCTTCGTTAAGTAAGTATTGTTTCTTTAAAACGATTTGATAAACTGAGCTCTGCTCTACAATAATTGCATTCACAAGATACCACGAAAAATTAACTTGTCGATTTCCATGTTCGTTGAAACTTTTATCTAACCACGACCGATTGAGCGCTGCTATGGGATTTACAACCTCTTCTGTAAGTGACGTCATTTCAAGAAAACGCAACATGTCACTATTTGCAAGCGTGAAGTATTTATATGTGGATGTACTTCTGTGAGCGCGGTAAATTAAGCTAGCTGATATTTTTGCGATATTATTGAAATCCACGAACTTTACCACTTCTGCAGTATATAATTCGAATCTTAAAATATATGTGTTTCGCACAACGCAGGTCATTAATGGTCGAGTAGGTAGAGAGGTTGGTGTAAAAACCTTTTTTGTAAAGTTACTCCATTAGTATTGGATAAGTGACACATGCTCAGTTTGCGCCTACTAAAACGATTCATCAAATTAAATGGTCAAAAATGCTTTTTGTTGGCTTGCTCTTTCTTTTTACAGAATTCACCCTAAAACGTTTATTTTGCTAATTGTTAACACCTTTATATTCATTGAGGTCTGTAAATTTAACTGCGAAAAAAAAGACCATGTTGCTGAAGAGGTTGTAGCTCAAAAGGATGTCGCCGTGGAGACGTTGCGCTGTAATGGCACATATAATGAACTAATTAACCGATGAAGTGAATTTATACGCTTTTAAATGCATTCGTGTATTTGGCTTCTTTGTTTACACATTTCAGACAAAACGAATTTAAAACAAAGTATTTGTTTACATCGTGAAAACCTGTTTTTCATGTTTTTAATCAATACTTTTATTATTGATTTCCGAAAACGTATACAGAACCGCGTTCTTGGATTAATGTAGTTTAACTCCATTACGTGCAGAGCATATTATTATCCTTTTATACTATTCAGTACATTGAATGACTCAAAAGCGCATACAAACGAGTAGCCTGGATTACATGCCCTTGCCATTACATTATACTACAAGAAAATCATTGATGCAAAGCATCAAAGGTCGCCGCTAAAGAATTGAATGATATTTTGTTATTTACATTATTTTGTACAAAAAACATGTAACTAAAGCATTACACTCCATTTTAGTAGTATCAAACACGTAAACAAAAAATATTAATCTGTTTACAGACCCAGTTCCAACTTCTCTGTATATAGCAAGGTCTTTGTTCACAAAAATAATAATATTTAAAATTACATTCTTTGAATCTCTTACATAAATTCTCATTAAGTTTCTAAATAATTATCTCAGACTATCATGACACTCAAAATTTATCACCGGAACACATTTTCTTTTCTGATCCATACGTACGTAAACAATAAGCTTAGAATAAGCACTACTTTTATCTAAATATTTATTTCATCCAGTTAACGCATCACTTCTATTTGTTTATTTTGATATGTAAAAGATTCAAAGAATGCAATTTTAATTATTATTAGGCCACAACAAATTATTTGTTTGTTCTTCGGATTTTTTTCAAACTGTCATTTATTAAAGCGAGCGAGCGAAAAAAAGAGTATATTATGGTATCAGTATGAAGCTGAAAACTGTAGTTGCTGGCACCACCTTAAACTACGAATAAACATCGTATCACCGTAACAAATTCCTTCTTACTGCCGTTTCTTCTCCGTTAGTACATGCAAGGAGAAATTATCAGCGATGACTATATCATATAATATTATAATTATGAACTGCCCACTTCAAGAAAATTTCAAAAGCACATGTGAAATACAGGTAAAACAGTCAACGCGAATACTTTTTCTCCTTCACAGGACATAACGACAGGCAAAGACACATTTTTTACCCGTCGCAACAATGTTTTACCTGTTGCAACAATGTTTACCTGTTGCAACAATGTTTTACCTGTCACAATAATTTCTTACCTGTCGCAATGTTTTGAACAGGATAAACAACTTAAAATCCTTATTTTAAATGTTGTTTTATGTATAACCATTATAATTAAGCAAGATTTTTCAGTTTTATTGTTCAAGTAAAGGTCATGACTATCTCATCATTATTAAATACTAGCCATGGCCTACCTTTTTCAACGAACTAATCAACTTCCGATCAACTGGATGCTTTTGCAATCTTGGCTTGCGCTGGCTTTTTTTCTTGAGCCAATTTTGGAACCAGTCGGTTTCAGTCATTTGGGGGCTACATCACAGCACGCGATCAACAAATATTTAGTGCAGTTTGTCCCCTCAATCCCCAATATTCTATAGCATAGGACTTTGTTATTTCAATGTAATCCTTTTTAGTGTTTCTTTGAAATTGCTTTTAGTAGTCTACAAATCATTCCTAATTGAGCTTGTGGGATGATTCAATATAGCACTGTTATCTTATTTCTTGTCTATTTTATTCTTGTCATTCAAGTTTAAACAAACATCTCACTATCAATTATTAATTATTCAAATTGAAAGATGAAGACAATGTATACTCCCAAACACAAGTCAATCAAGTGCAAAAAGCAATACATGTTTCAAACAGTCGGCAGTACATAAAAACTAGGTCACAAATGAAACATAAACTAAACATACAGTGAGGTAAATTGTATGTGAATAGTCATAGCACAGACTATGAGACATAAACCATCAGTATATACTTGCGAAAATAATAGTATTCTGAATTTACTATAATAAATTTAATTCCTCGTAAAATACGGAGCGGGCAGCATTACGGACCGTACGGTACGGATTTTATCGTATAATAGACCCGAAAACGAAAGTGATTGCATGGTTATCACATACATTGCTTTTAACCGCGTTTATCATAGAAATTGAGTGGAATAAAACATTCGCAAATGGTAAATATTTCGCCCAAATTAGAAAGTCATACTTTTCGACGGGACCGATTTTCGATTATTTGATTTTTCTTGAGCATTTTCCGAAAAAAAACGGTGCTAACTGAGCATTTTCTGAAATCGTGCACCACATGAGGGAATCTAAAAATAAACTTTCCGTAGACTGGTTTCAAATATTTTATCAGTCAAAATAGACCTTGACCATTTGAAATCGTGCACCACATGAGGGAATAAATTAAAAGATTTTAAAATGAAATAAAATAAAACAATAAAAATATATTACAAATACTTTTTCTGTAAAACTTTATTGTCAGTGGGTAAAATTATCTTGAATCGAATAATCTTGGAAAAAAAATTAGTCACGTGTCCCTCCACGTACAAAAAAAGTCACGTGCCCCTCCATGTACAAAAAAGTATCCCATTCCATACAGTACGCCGCACTTCAGTGCGGCGACAATTATGTGCAGAGTACGCTTGGTACCAGACTAAGAAACGAGTTATTTACATTTTCAGAAAATCTCCCTGAAATGAATTTAGGTCATGCGCAGGGGCGCATTGGTACGGATAAATCTGACTCTTTGAAATGTTAACACCGTAACCACGCGTGCAAAAAATTGGAGCTAACCGTCTGAATTGGTTCATTTTTGGTGTAAACACCGTTAAATAGTTTGATAATGGTGAATATAATGGATGTCCGAAGTTGTGTGTTCCTCTTCGTCTGCATTTGTCTTTTCGGTAAGAATATATATTTTGTTGTAGTTGGTGTTGTTGCTATTTGTTGTTTTAGTGTTCGTCTGGTGCTGTTGCTATTGCTTTTATGTCTTTAATATTGTTTTTGTCTGCCTTCATATTATGGTGAAGGTCAATTAATGTATACTTATATGATGATGTGTCGAGTTATGAAATTAACCATAGGAAATTTTGTTTATATATATTCTTTATTGTCGGGGTTACAGTTAACATTGAACAAATATTTCGTGTATGCGGTAACCCTAGCAACAACGTTTTAATAACAATAATGTTTTGAGAGTGATAAAGTAACTTATTGTATTTAATGTGTATATGAACTCGCGTTGCGTTATGAAGAGTTTTTTTACAAAGTAGCATCAATCATTTTATTACAATAGGCCTAATGAGTATTGTGACAAATTGTGGGAAAGCGTGTAAATATAGTATAATTTTTTTATTATTTCAGTATAGTGAAATATAAAGCATATTTTATTTTCTCAGTAGTCAGAAAAAGATGCATATTATTTTTGGCCTGGGGCGTTAGCTATACTACATATCAGATGCTGTCCATTTGACCTTATTTCCCGTAGTCCGAAGTACACAGTTTCATACTCGGGGAGTTCAGCACATGCCACTTTACATCGCATAATAAAAACGTTGAACAGTGTTAAAATATATTAGAAAAGCATATCGAGTCAATATTTAAGAATTTCTAATCCTGTATAGCACAGTGGTTTATACATGTGTATAATTTTCATTCCGATACGGTGATGTGCATGCGTTGTTGTTAGCCTCTACTACGATTTCATTCATGAAAATAACTCGCCGTAGGCTATATTGCGCACTTGACTCTACGATGGAATTCATTCATAAACATAGCTGCTCGCAGGCAAGAGAATATCTCTGAAAGGGGCTCCAAATAGGTCTTAAAAAGTCACGGTCCACGCTGTCGGTCGCCATCGGAGCCAGTTTGCACATTTGTGATCAAAGTAGCGATAAAATTGCGATTGGCGAAATCGGCGATTTCCGGCTTAAAAGTTGAAAGATGATAATGAAATTTGACCGATTTATAAATTAAATACATTGACCGCCCCTTCAGCAGCCTCTTAAATTTCGAGACACTTATTGCACGGCGTATCAACGCCGGGCATATTGAATAATGTTAGCCTCGTTGTGCAATGGACTCGGTTTTGAAACAAAATGGGGAAAAAATCTAACAGAGCCTATTGTGCGCATGCGTAGACCGGCGGGAATCTATGTTGAGAAACGAACGATTGTGCGTTGTATTACTACGAGAGCTAATATCACGCAATGCATTGATTGGCTTAGAATAGGGTTAGGCCTACAGTCTGGCTGTCATTTGGAGAGGTCAGCGGTCGCCGTTCAGTGTAGTGTTGTCAGGGAGCCAGACGCGTAGCTAGGCTTACGCACGTACGCACGTGCGTAAAATAATTTTAGACAGGTCGAAAAAATAAAAATGAAATAAATGCGAAAAACGCAATAAAAATGTACACTGGGAGTTAAGGGGGGTGAGGTGCAGACTACCGGAAATTACACCATAGACCGTTCCAATTACAAACAAATTCCAGGGGGAGCATGCCCCCGGACCCCCCTAGCAGAGTGCGTAAAGTCAATTTGGGCTCAGCTACGCGCCTGCCAGACGCGTAGCTAGGCTTACGCACGTACGCACGTGCGTAAAATAATTTTAGACAGGTCGAAAAAATAAAAATGAAATAAATGCGAAAAACGCAATAAAAATGTACACTGGGAGTTAAGGGGGGTGAGGTGCAGACTACCGGAAATTACACCATAGACCGTTCCAATTACAAACAAATTCCAGGGGGAGCATGCCCCCGGACCCCCCTAGCAGAGTGCGTAAAGTCAATTTGGGCTCAGCTACGCGCCTGGGAGCTCATAAATGGTTAAATTCATACATTCTGGGTAAACTGCTTGTAACTATCTGAGGCCCTACATAGGGTTGTGTCAGATTTTTTATGGGGGTCTTAAAATTCATGTAGTTTTTCTCCTTATTATATGATACACAGATCTAATACAATAATAAAAATACTTCACATTTTTAATTGAAATATAAGCCACTTTCATTGAAACTGATTTATATCAGTTTCTATTCATTAGTTTTAAAACCCCCTCATTGTCCCTCTTTCTCATGTTAGGCTGCAATAATTGATGACGTAACTAGACTACGTATGACGCAATTATTTTAATCTGAGATGAATGTTTACCTGTTTTTGCGCAAAACGTGGCGTTCCTGTGTAAGGTCAACTTTAAAATCGGATTTAACAAGTGAGTGAATATTTTTGTGCATTCAAAACGTCGCGCAGTTAAACACATGAAAATCACAATAATATAAATGTGTTGTAAATGGAAGGCTATTTATATATATATTTTCATATTTATTTAGTTTAAACTCTACTCTCGTTTTTGCTAAAAAATTAGCTCGGTTGTTTATAGATCAATGGCAATTCGATGCATTTGCGTATTGGATTCTATTTACAGTGATTTTTTTGAAAATAGTTTTACTGTCTGTGCCTTTTCAATTGGGAAAATAGGCGAGGTAAATCCCAAATTTGGGAAAACAAGGTGATGGATTTTTGCTTATAAAAATAACTTTTCAGCTGTGGCTGGTGTTAGTTATACATATGAGGTGATGTAAGAGCAAATATTCTTTTTTATAAAGGATAAATACACAGAAACGTGACTGTATAATTCGCCCCGTACTTCGTCCGTCGTGTAGTTTACCTTAATAAACTGTATATATAAGTTAAATTTACATCGAAATGACGTCAGGCCGTTGTGGTGTAGGGGTTAGCATAACGGACCGGTAATCCGTAGACCCGGGTTATATTCCCGGTAGACCCATTGACCGATTTTTCGTGTTCCACAAACATGACTTTATTTTAATAAAAAGAAATTTAGTCAGTAATCGGCAGTAAAATTAACAAAAAATATCACTGATTTATCATATGAATTTTCGTATAATATGCATTGGCATCGCTATACATGTGTAGGTAAATAGCGTGATTTCTAGTAATTCCGACATTCGTCTGACTTATACCGTCACCCTAATGTGTTAATACATGCATAGAATTAACCTGTTAGTTGAAACGATGACGACATGTGCCAATGTGATGTCACGAGTTTATGTATGCGTCTTAAACGCTCTTCCTTTTTTTTAAAAATCATCCGAGTTTAACAACTATTAAGTTGAATAATTGAAAAAAATCGATCTTATCCAAATATATGTATATATGTGACATTGAAAACAAAATTTCAGCGCTTTTAGTATTAAGGCACTATATAGTTACAAAGTATATTAAACTTGTATTTAAGCATCACACATTCAAATTTCTTCGACGATAGATGTATAAACAGTGGTGTGGAAATTACCAGACAGATAAACTAAGAGGCTGAATCCGACTAATGCACGAGAGAGGTTTCCTTCAAGCTATTACCGCCACTGCATATCATTATATTCCATATGTATACAGTACTAGCTATCGCCAAAATCGACTCCAATAATGATAAAAGCCTTTATAAATGTTAAATCTTCAGAAATGTTTCATTTTAATTAACAAAACAATAACAAAAATACCTAGACATTTAACAAATCAATACAACTTTATAACGGTCCGACTCAATACTGCAAAGACTAACATAGATTAATAAATGCCGTGAATACCGCACAAAGACCAACAAAGGCGTTATGAAGTCCAAAAAAAATAACCTCATTGTACAGATTATGAATGATTATTCATACAAAACAACGAAATATAATCATTCCCGCAATCTTCGTCTGTCCGCCCGATACATTTTCGACTTTGGTGTCTGACAATCTATATGTATACGTAAGTACTTGAAGGAATTGAAACATTTGATCAGAATTATGTGTACACAGACACCGAGAACTGGTTAGAAACTATACATACATGTATGCCCTGGTAAATAAGAGTCTCGAATAGTATATTTTTATAGTTTACAATGTCTATGTTGTTCTATGCACTACATGTATTTAAATGTCTTCGTCTGTCTTTGCATGCATTACACTGTCATGAACCCGCACTTACCGTTGCACGCGAACCAGATAGAGGCCACTAGTTATGATGGCTTTTAGCCAATAATCTAATAAATAATCCTGTTATAATTGAAATAATAAGTGCGTTATCACTATTCGTCACGGGATTTATGATGATCTAAGGTTTTTGTAATTAAATCTAGGACCAATATGTATACATTGGTTACATATTAAATTACCCAAACTATTTAACACCATCGTGGTTTAATGACTTCACATCTAGTATGACTTCCAAACCATCATAAGTTCCAAGATAAACATCAGTAACTCATTGTTTCATAATGCATTATTAGCAAAGTATATCGTTAATAGCCAGTTCACGAGATTTTGCATACATAAAACTGTTTCAAATACTTCAAATAGCTGATTTGTGACAAGTATATCTGTTGGTTCGATCTTTTTATGTAGCTGTCACTTACTCGTATATTTTACGAAAATAAACATTAGATCTATTTAGATTCTGTATAAATTTCATAGTCAAAACATCTCTCATATTGCAATAAGGTGTCGGGTTTAGACGAAAGGTGACGGCTTTACCCGCCAATACGCCACTATACAAGTGTTTCGTAACGTACATGCATGTAAAGCTATGAGTTGATCATTTATACGGAACTATGAGTAAGTGGTGTGTTCGGGTAGTTCCGACATCTACTGTGTAACATAAAAGATAGGTAAATCAGTACAGATTGTTTTCTTTTAAAGTGTCGGAATTACCCGAAGTTACTCTTCTAGATGTTAACATATCGCAAGCTATTCATTTCTGATTTCCATCTTTCAGTTGATTTTTCAATGGCAGGAGAATGTTGTAATGCTTACACTGATTTGACATTCGATTACCACACACAGAAATGGTGCGACGACTATTGCTGTGGCGCTTCTTTTTTGGGAGTATTGGATTGCTGTAATAATTTACTTTTGGTTGCTCCATCTGACGACAGGACCGGCTTCTGTGTAGATTATTTCGTGAAGAACATGTACGTATTTCTACTACAAGTTTACCCATGTTTTTGATATCCTGTAAGAGTCTTTATTGTCGCGGGCATTTTATTTCGCGAATTTCCATTTTTTGTTGGGGTTTTTTCGCGAGTTTTTATTATCACGGGTTCCTTGTTGGCATGTTCGGACATAGTGATAAATCCATATTTTAGCGAGCTTTTGAATTCCCGAGGTTTTCAACTCTTAAATTAAAGCGGTAATAAACAATTCGCGAAAAAAAGGACATTCACAGTAGATCTATTACACATCTAGGTTCTAAAGAGCGGAATACATATTCTGTTATTTTTTATTGTAGTCAATTAGCTCGATAATATTTATGATACAAATGAATAGAATCATCGAGACAGTCGAAGTAAACCTGTGAAAATCACAGTCATCGTTGCAGATAACTTTGATGTTAAGAAAAGTCTCAAAATACAAAATGGCGGGTTGACTCTTATGACCAGTATATTTTAATACTTATTAAATAATCATTGAAATAGTGATATTAGATAATAGTATTGGAACGATATTACCAAGGGACATCGCTGTTACAATGTGTACAACCAATGGAAGAGATGGTTGATAAAATATTAGAAACAAGGAGGTCAAGGATGTGCACAAAGTTTCAGAATGCTATTCTCCGATTGTATTACACATACAAGTATTAGCTCTTTTGACTTGTGTAATATCTTTAACAAAATAGTAAGCATATTGACACGCTTCCCAGTTTTATGTCGCTTTTAAATGAATGACTTTTGATATTGTTGGTTCCTAAAAAATGTTATAATCTAGAGTTATTATCGAAGCAATACGGGGTGTGGATATGAAATGTTCATGTTTTGCAGTTAATCAACAGGGCAGATAACGCGCTGCATACATCGGAACAGCTCGTCCGTACAGGACAATCATAAAGACATATATGTCCAACTGCAAGACCCTTTTATAATGAGTGTTTCTTTTCAGATGGGCACCTATTGTGATAGGTCTCGGTAGCTTAGGCGTGTTCATTTGTTGTATTGTATGTTGTATGGCATGCTGTGGCGGCAATAAGAAAAGAGGGACTGTGGTGGGCCAAGCCCAACAACAACCAGCTACCAGTAAGTATATTTGATTGTGACCAGGTTTAAATCTCCACAAATTCTTCCATGACGGTTCCCATGTTTTCACTCAACATTCATGTTCGTATCTTGTGTCCATTTTTCCTTTGTATTTGCATTTTATATGTCTCCTTGGTGTTTTTTTGGTAGTTTTGCACTTTATATGAAGTATTTCCTAGACAAATTTATTCGTGTAATTCTTCTGGAAAACTGACCGTGTACGCAAATCTCTCAATTTAAAGCGGCGAACCATTTGTTACTTAATTAATGTATGTAAAAAGTTCTTTGCATATTTGGTAAGGAATGGCATTGTTGCAGACGAAAATATTTAGATTTCGCTGAATTTGACATAAGTTGCATTAGATAAGACTTTTAACTCCTGTTATCAAATAATCGTCGCTGTCAGGGAAGAACTCTTGGCTACACATGTTTTTTGACACAATGACACCTATTATTATAAATAAAATAAGAACATTCCGATTCGTCAGATAGTTTAATTAAGACAACACAAAAATTTACCTTCATTTTGATGTTAAAATTGGCTATTTTCGGTTTAGAAACACGACAATGCCAAACGAACAAAAAAAGTTTTTTGGGAATGAAATGTAACTTGTGTTGTTTGAAACTATCATAAAGCCATCTTAGAAGAGGAAAAATATCAAGCTGCTTTAATGCAAATTCCTTTACCTTCCATAAGAACTACCTGTGCTTATATAACATAAATACACAAGTTTGTGGAGACAGCCAAAAACAAAAGCATATTGATCCTATAAAAATCTATTGTGACAGTCTTCCATTGGATTTCCTGATGGTACATTGTTGTTTGATTTCGCCATGTCAAAGAGAAATACTTGTAGTTTTGTTAGTAAGTTCATGTGAGTTCAATAGTTGGTATTAATATCATACAAACGTTAAGCTTTATGAAGAGTCATGCATAAATGTATTGAAATGAATTCAAACCTGAAAAAAAATCAAATACATTTGGGAACATAACATGACATTATTTTTGGGAGATCTGAATGTTAGTTATGTTCTAGCCGTTTTGAACAGTGTTATGCGTTACTCTCTTCCTCACAGTGCTTTGACTCCACTTCTGTTGCCGTTATTGCACGGCGTATCAACGCCGGGCATATTGAATTCTGGTAATGATGTAGTTAAATGGACTCGGATTTGAATACAAAATCCTTTCGAATGTTTAATTTCTTTTCCGAAAATCCTTGCCATTGACAAGTGTCCGTTTTGCGCATGCGTTAATATTGCGGAACCATGATATTCATATTCAGACTATTTTGCAAATTTGTAAATTTTATGAAAGTATTGGAATCAGCTGGCAATGCTTCGGGAGTATGTTTCGTGATAATGTTTTACCAAAAACAATCCCCGAGGTTCATCAGTTTTATTTCTAGATTAGGCCAAACTTAAAAATGTTCTTGCTTGCTGACTATCTAATTGCCAAGAATGCCGCACTCCAAACATCTGTCTTAGGGGGAACAAACATCTGTCTTAGGGGGGAACAAACATCTGTCTTAGGGGGGAATCTTATAAGTCTTGATGGTGCTTTTTCGCCCTCTTTATTTTGCAGTAAAACCGCCAGTTTTGAACAGGTATTGTGGTTTTCACAACGAATTCCCAGCAATATAGAATATCTAATTTTCAATAATTTACAAATAAGGACTTTTATTGAATAACGTTGTATACAAAAGTTTAATACACCGTTACATGTTTGTTACAGATGTAATTATGATGACGCCCGGTGGGCAGTACCAACAACCGCCAGCTCACCAAGGCTACGGCATGCATCCTGGCCCAGCATACCCACCTCAGTATCAAGCATTTCATCCTTCGGGCCCGGGTATGCCGGCTACAAATCAAGGTTTCAGCAATCCAAATCAACCATTCACCGAGAAAACTGCTTAGAAATCATCTTGTCCTTACTTAGGTTGCTGAGATATTAATAGATAGTTCCCAGATTTACAATATTTACCTCTCTTGTTTTGAAAGTCAGCCACATTGATTTCCTGAAAGTTTATAGTGAATTTAATGTAAACGATGATAAAATAATTAGATATAAAATGTTTTTAACTTATTCATTAAACTCATGTAGGCAGTTGGCTCAGAAAGTTGAAGAAAAAATGGTTGTCACATGCAAATTATCTTGGTATTTTCTCAATTATCACATATTTTAGAATGTACTCATATAAGTGCATATCAGTTTTGCCTTTCAAAATGACTGATGATTTAGAACGAGAGAGGTAAATATTTAAGATGTGGGAACTATCTATTGGGCTCGAATATTTTTTTCGTTTTCTTAATGAATAAAAGATGATATATAATTCAATGGCGTTTTTTGATTAGGTAAATTTATACAACAGTTTTACTCATGCTTTGAAATAAGTCAGGAGTACATCGTAACAGCCAACAGGGGACACCATTGAAACCCGATTCTCCATATTGCAAACATGTTAATGTTTATTTCCTATACTTGTATAACAATTCTTTTCCGTTACATGATGATGAAATATTGGTCTCGTAAATTAAGTGATAATTATAGACGTACACGTTTTCCTAATCATGTTTTTAGTAATTTGTAATTTTCACATTTGGGGTATCATATAAATTGAAATATTCTTATGTTACTGGCTTTCTTTTATGGGAATAATATGTTTTTTTTATTGTTTTGCTTCTGTTTCCTTGAAATATTTGTTTGCTTCATGACTCCGACTGATATGTATTCATATCTCGTATAGTTACATACATGTACAGTGTGTACAGTAACTTGATCTCTGATAGTTCCTTGTTACGTTCGTCTTAAAGTTATAATTGTGTTTATGTTTTGTGTCATTTTCTGACAAAAAGATAAATAAACTGATGTGATAAATAATTTGGTTTGTTCATCGTATTTGACAGCACGACTGGTTAGTTAGCCCAGTCGGTAGAGCGCTATTATATCATCCCTGTGGTCCGGGTTCGATTCCCGGACTGAGCAGGTCATGTCCCTCCATGACATTTGACTACGGTCATTTGTTGTCCACCTCAGTTGTCAGCCACTTGCGTACGGTCAAGTTAGTACTGGTTGATTAGTTAGTCCAGGAACACTGGCAAGGTCAACTGACCACCATTTGTGATTGAAACACATGTTGAAAAATGTCGCTTAACCAAAGCATATTTGACAAATATATAGTTGATGAATCAACGGTATTTGTATAAGTGGTTCCGTCATATTTTCAAATTGGTCATAATTATATGAAGGACAGTGGCAAATTGGATCACGTTTGAACCTCATTTAAAGTTAGGAAGTTGTCAACGAGTCAGCAGTACTTTAATTAACAGCATAGTTAACTTTTACCTATCACTGATAGTGGCACTCTCTGGTCAATAATACTGCTAAGTACCAGCATACTGATATCAACAATACAACCAATTCCACATATTGTGTCAGCAGTAAACATATACTAAATCGTATAATTCCCACATTAAATGAACAGAAGTTAAAGCAACACAATAGGTAGTAAGGAATACAGGAAATGGTTTAATTCTGTTTATTTATAAGTTTCAAATCTGTTGGAAATAATGGAAGACGGAATTTATGTCAGTGCAAATTAAAACAATAGCATACAAACAGAATATCTACCTGTATAATGGTTAGAGTCGTACATTATTGCCCGGACTACAGTATTAGCAATAAGAACAGCGACACAGTAACTGCTGCTGTCAGCTTCAAGAGCATTTTTTTGTAATTTGGCAGTACAACAGTGATACACTTACATAAGCTTCCCATGCCATTCCTCATGGGTTAATACTGTCCAGTACCAGAGGTCGCCATATTTGAAATTTGTCATACCGTGGGACATATCGAGTGAAATTTAATTTGGTGTGGTAAAACAAAATGAAGTTTTACCAGAAAGAATGAACTAATTTTTACTTTAGTTAAAGGCTGGCTCCATTTGTTGAACTTTGCTTTACACCGAAAAATTGCAGAATGTGACATATTTTATGATAACAGACTGGAAGTACCGTTTAAATAACAAAGCAGCATAATGCGGAGGACAATTATTGATATTATAACACAAACGACCTTTGCGTACGTTTGTTTTTTTAGACTGACGTAGCCTGATAAATACACAACAGAACACTGCCTGTTTTGTTTCAATATGATATATAAATTAAGCTGAGGACAATAAATTAAAAAAAACATTCTCGAAATCAAAGGAGAATGGATGACTATGTGACTATCTGAAAACAGAAACACCGCTAACACCATAAAGCATTTAGTATTATGTTTTGAATAACGATTGTACTTGTCCTTGACAGATCGTAAGGTTAGTTGGAAAGACAGAAAACTGGTTGAAACCGGTTCAGACCACTTTGAGCCATATGTTACAGAAGAAGCCGTAGCGACATGATCGCTTATCGGAAACTGACGTTAATTCCGTTTTATTGCTGCAGCATATTGCAAATCTTTGTTTAGCAAGTATTGTGTCTTTAAAACGATTTGATAGACTGAGCTCTGCTCTACAATCATTGCCTTCACAAGATACCACGAAAAATTAACTTGTCGATATCCATGTTCGTTAAAACTTTTATCTAACCACGATCATTAATGTTAATACGCCTATTTCTTCTCGGGACTATGACTTATTGTTATTCATCATTCTGTTCTGGAAGACACTATAACATACGGTCCCTGATCTGTCAGTACTACAGCACATTGTGACCGAAAAACTACACAAATAAGATGCATTGAGATAACAAGATGTACAAATAAATAACTTAAGCTTTAACACATTGTGAAAATACGATTTTAACAGAATCCTTTGAAAATACTTGTGATGGCAGCGGTTACTGCTAATGTATTGGGAATTAACCGCTGAGGTGACTTTGGTAACAGTAAAGCGCTGAATCTGTTAATAATATGTGACCTAAACTTCAATGCGGAATCTACAGAAATAGATTCAATATGTGTGAATAAATAATATTGTGTCAAATTTCTGTTCTCAAAACGTGAATATGTACATGTACATGTATAGAAAAAATGCCATCGTTTGACATAGAGTTGTAATCTGAATACATGTACTACAATTGCTTGACGTCAAATAGGAGGATGTTATTTGTTCACATTTACTCATTTTAAGAACTAGATCTCTATCATTTTGTCGGAGGTAACATAGAATAGTCAAACATAAGAAAATCAAGCTTGAAAGCATCTTGTATTGAAGCAATCGTCTCGGGCCTTATTTGGTTGTAAGCATTAACCAACATCATGTGCCTTTGGTTTAAACTTGCGTCCTTGGACAGTGGGCGGTCGCTCATTTCTGCTGATACTAATTTCATGACAGCCTCTGTTTCTGACAAAGACCGGTCTCTTGCCATAATATCCAGAAAAGCTTTTTTTGGAAAAGTTGAAGAAACACTTATATAACCTTGAATTTGAAACGAATTCCATAGTCTTGCAGCAATTTCATCTTTTGGCAAACACGTTTGATTTTCCTTTTTCAGAAAAAGTGTCGCTGCAATTCCAGTCAGCGAATCTATTTTATTCACGGAGAGTTTATTAAGAGCGTTATGTAGTCCATCGCTGAAACCCAATTGCGAAAACACAAATTTCATGTCTTTAGAAAATTCCTCCAATTTAACATGTATGAAAATATCTGTGCTACAGGGTAGACATAGTTTGTGTATTGGTCTCCAATGGTAGTCACAATCATCGTTATGAATTTCGACCAATCTCCTGTCAAGGAAGGTTTGGAATGTTTCGTAGTTTAAGTCTGAAAATCCCGAACAGTTTTCGTTCAGATTTTTCAAAGTAGCATCGCCTTTTTTTGTTCGAAACGTGGTGTACGATTTGTCGACATACGCAGAGTAAAGCCTTGAAAATGGATTTCTTGTAACGATTATTGTCTTCAATGGAGTATCTGATGACGGCTTGACTATCTTACAACTGTAGTTTCTATGTAAGTCAAATCGTTTTGCCTTCATGAAGGTGTCCATGTTTTCTACTCCATACGTGAGAATATTTAGTATCTGAATCCACAAAGTGGAGCCACATTTAGGAACCTTGCAATATGATATATTGGTTCCTGGTATGTTACAATAGTGATAAGACACAGCGTCCTGGTTCCCAACTATTTGCTTACAAACAGCTTGTATATGTGTTTGTCTTTGCTTGTAAGTGGATTCTTCATCGAACACCATCTCTCCGATACTCCCGGCAACACCCTCTCCACGATCACATTCTACAATTGTATATATGGATTTACAACAGACTTGTGATTAGTACTTTATTTACTGTGTAAGTGGATAGTTTCGCGAGGCAAAAATTCAGACGTTTCGCGAGCAGAAATGTTTGCAAATCACCAACAATAGAATCGTTGTTGTCTTATAGTGAAGTATGTATATGTGGATGTACTTCAGTGAGCGCGGTAAAAGATGCTCGCTGATATTTTTGCGATATTCTTGAAATCCACGAACTTTACCACTTCTACAGTATATAATTCGAATCTTAAAATATATGTGTTTCCCACAACGCAGGTCATTAAAGGTCGAGTAGGTAGAGAGGTTTGTGTAAAAACCGTTTTGTACATTCCATTCCAATTCACTCCTTTATAATTGGATGAATGACGCATGATCAGTTTGCGCCTATTGTATATGTATAACAAAGGAAATATTAATTTGTTACAGCTTAAGATGCAACACTACATTTTCAGCCATAAACATAAACAGTTTTGTAGTAAATCTTAAGATTATCATTAGATTTGATAGTGACAAAAACTGAACTGATAAGATATTTTTAGAATTCGAATCATATATTTTAAAAGATAATACTACTAGTACTGCATTGATTTTCATGGTGAAATAGTTTGTTTCTCGCAAGTTTTGGTTAGGTAACAGGAAGAGAAACGCCTCTTTTTCGAGGAGCAGCCATTTCTAACTTATGAGGTAACAGGAAGAGAAACGCCTCTTTTTCGAGGAGCAGCCATTTCTAACTTATGAGACACCTTGTTTATGGTCACATGTACTTCTCAATCTTTATCCTTTAATGCCAGGCACCAGCAATGGCATGTAAGCAAATGGTAACTATCATTTAACTGGTGACTCATCAACCGGTCGAATCGGAACATACCCCAGCTGAGATTCGAACCTTCCGATTCCAAGGCGGTTGCTATAAATGTTATAGCTAACTGCAATCGAAACAACATTATTAATATGTATCCTGTAACTTGTTAGAAAATATGTGTAATAGTATCGTACGGTTAGCACTATTGCTCCGAATATTTTGATTGTATCGTGTCGTAAAAATGTGTATAAAACTTACCTGGTATTAGCTTCATCGAACGAGTAAAGCCAACATTCGACATTAGTGACAATTGACTTACTATGCCACTTATTGTAAAGAGAACTCCAAATATAAAAACTGCGTTCTTGATTCTTTTGAAAGTGAGAAGATAGTCCATGGCGCGTTTATTTTTTCTTTGGGATAGAAAACAATTTGTTCACATAAAATCAAGGAAACGTCAGGAGTTTCAACAGTCTTTTAGCTCCGGTGTTAACTGTCGTCTGCTCATGGTGTCATAACATTTTATCATTGATTATGCAAATGCAAACAGCTAGACGCAAGTCATCAACGCACTGTTTTATGAGCAGATTAAGAAACGCGGACGATTATCTCAATAACAGGGCATTGGCATGGCCCATAAAACGGGAATTAAGATAGCAATGTAATTAATTCAAGTTTCAGCCAGTTTGTTCGTCGGTGAATGCAACTGGTACGTATAACACCTTATGTGTTGCAATTGTTATAGAAACATACGTACTAAATACCTCGTCCATATCTCTTGGCCAAATATGAACAAATTCAAATCGCTGTTAAATTCCACAAATATGAAGAACATTTCTTATTTATGTAAATTTATTAAAGAATGTAATTATGTCTATAAGACAAAATACCCTCCAATTAATGACTGCTTCTTGGGCTCTTAAATTGTTATAATATTGAAATGCTACATAATGTATTGTGTTCATTTATATTCATGTTATGTTATGTGAATGTCTGTACTTGTTTCCATTTTTTGTGTTTTCTTACCATTTCATAACTGTCGTTGCCATAAAGTTTGTAAATGGCCAAAGGCCAATAAACTTTGAAACTTTGAAACACTGGCTGTAACAGCAGTAAGAGCAATATTTGCATAGCTATTTATTGACATAAAGAAATGTGTTGAGCAGGCAAAATGTAATTCTGCCAGTATTACTAGTAGTTCATTCGACCAGTATATATTGCGTTTTGTGGTGAGCATTTTAATGTATTGATGAAGATTTATGTTTGTCTCCAAAACTTTTAATAAAAAGACTACAACAAAATATTAATACAATCACATAATATTTATTCATATTTTATAAAATGTAAAAAGCTAGCATATAACTGTGATTAAATGCTCAAAGTCATTGATAAGGTGACATTTTGTATATTAATATATATATCTAGTAAATACCGGTATATGAATCAACATCTTGGCAATTTATTCAGAATTTGGAATGTATACAAGTATAATGATAGACGTGCTAATGATAAATGGTTTTGGGCACACGGAATTAGATTGAAACACACATACATGCATCATATGATAAAAATAATAGACCTCTATAATACTCTCATACAATCTAACAAAAGATGCGTTATATGATCCTGAATAGAAAAGGAGGGGGAGGGGTGGATAAGTATTGTGGATAAGGTGTCCGACGATCAGCCCGGGGGTCGTGGGCTCGATCACTACAAAGGTTACGTCTGCACCTCCACAAAGGGCACCATAACTGGGGGTTTTCCAGGAAGCAGTCTAGTGAGTGATTAAACATAAGCATAATGATTACATAACAATTCATGCTTAAATAAAGTTGGATACAGTCAGATTTGAATTTTATGTATACATGTACATAATGAGACATTATTTGAGATATGTTCAAAGCATAGTACATAAAACATACATTATTATATATACATATATGAGTCTGCACGTGGTAAAAGTAATGTCAGTCTCTTTAACTTGAATAAAATGATTTTTTTCACAAAAAACATTCATCATAATTATTTAATGAGTCCACGATTCGAGGCACCTCATTCCCAATACAATGAGGAACAACTGGTGCCTTTAATCCGAAAAGCAGGCAAAGTGTTTTTGCAATCATCTTTGGTGTTGTGTGTGGGTTTTGTGCCGTTTTTAGTTGTTCGGTAGAACAACTTGTTCTATGGCAATTTTCGACAGTCGCATCGCCTTAATACGAAAACTACCCTTTACGGAAATGGCGCAAGAATAACAGGTAAGTGAATCGGTTAAAATTAGTTCAACATCTGAGCGTAACCTGCATTACATACTCAATACTAGTAGAAATCTTTACTGCGCAATTAAATTTAATGCAGTCATGATTCGTATTTTCTTTGAATCTGCAAGTTCTGAATACAATACCTGTGTTCAATACCGAACAACTTTAGTGCTTTCAGCGCTCTGATTTCAGAAGTATTGCAGTTATGTAGCGTTCATCATGCCTAACCATCTTTTCCCGGGTTACCAACTAGTACTACTTTGGTCTTCCAAATCCACTGACAACTTCACAACAAGATTCAAAGTTGGAGGATAAGTGACTTTGGTTGTAATATATTCAGTTAAATTAACAGAAAGAACATACGCCAACAATGGGTTTGTACCATCGACTCCCGCAGTGGCAGTCGATTCCCTACAGACTGGACACGCTGGTAGGGTGTGCACCCTTTATGAA
Source organism: Mactromeris polynyma (assembly GCA_032209605.1). Taxonomy (NCBI): domain Eukaryota; kingdom Metazoa; phylum Mollusca; class Bivalvia; order Venerida; family Mactridae; genus Mactromeris; species Mactromeris polynyma. The sequence goes on along the minus strand of JASFXZ010000006.1, from coordinate 18,391,960 downwards.
CAGATTCAGGGCTCTAGCAATTATCTATAAATACAGTTGTTCCAGAGTAGTGTTCATGTTAAAGTTGACTTGTCTGACACGGGAGGCTAGTTGTACAAACAGTGTACATTTTAACAGCTAGATAGGCGTGTACAACAGACTTATCCCGACTTAGTCCAACTCAACTGTTGGTAGCCCGAATCGGTAATTCGACTTGTCCGGGTCGTCGGGCTAGTGGATTTCTAGAGCCCTGAGATTGCAAATAAATTTATCGTCTGTCTGTCTGTCGGAAATACATGGAAACACTACAGTAAAGTCAACATGTTATACAAACTAGTTTTATCTTGCATAATTAATGTAAGGAGTTTCAGGAGACAAATTTCAAACTCATAAATAATTTACATTCTTCTTACATATTGTTTTTATATTTAGTAGTGAAAAAAGCTACAATGTTCTACATACTGTTACACAACCTTAGTATTGCACAAAAACGCTCATAAAAGCTAAGGTAAAACGTTTACAATTCAAAACATATTAACAAAAAGCACAACTAAATGTCACGTAAGTATACAGCACATCACACACTTCTCTAAATGTCTATATTCCTCTAGAATATTGATCAATCCACGGTTATAACAAAAGCATACAAAATAAAGCGAGTTTGGACATATAAAAGATTGAATAATACAAACATATATCTGTATAATAAGACTGTTGAATTGCAAAATTGTAATCCATAAATTAAAGATAATTTATATTTAACATAATTAGGCGGTCTTATTTCAACAAACCATGCACAAGTATCATTTGCACGTCATATTTAGATCTAAATAAACCTTAATGACGACGATTAAGAATTAGGGACCACACAAAGTTGGCTTGAACATTTGAGTAATAACAAATTTGAACAAAAATAGACAAACTAAAGTCACGAAGCTCGGAAATAACAAACAAGAAGCTCTACGGACTGGTTATATTTTCGTTGTTATTTACAAAGGCACTTTATGTACATATATACTTAGCCCCGCATACGTGTCTCTGTACTCCGACTTTTACACGCGTCTTCGTAACAGACGACAGTATAGAGATGTGACGTCCGTGGCTGGACTAATTTATACTCAACAACAAAAGAAACACATCGCCTAATTTCCTATCAATATTTGTGTTTCGCGCTCAGATGCGATTTAAACCGCAAAAGCAAGATGGAGAAATCATAACACAGAGATTAATCTGACTGAACCGACAGAAATATCGACTTTAAATGGCAATGCAGGACATTTTCTTTCCCTCGAACTTTTGCAACATATTTTGTGGATAAAAATGGCGCGCTTTTTATTTTGTTGTGTATAAAATAAAAATTAACTGAGAATTCATAACACTTCCAAAATGTTGTGGCTGGTGTATCTACACAACTTTTTTTGTAATTCTCCTTATTTGCTATTATTTCTTACTGAACTATAGTTATCAATACTATCATTTATTTATATTAGCGAACTTTTCACTCAGATAACATTGGGGTACTAAAAATTGCAATGTAAAGCTAGACATGTTACCACAGGACACGGATGCCTCTACTTTACTTAATCAAGGGTCGTAACTCTGCTCTTACTGACTAAATCCAATCGAAACAGCACAGGTGCGCGATTTCATGTAACGACTAATACTCCCAATAAAATTCTGTTACTCGTTGTAAAACATTTTCGATATATGGGCGACATTAACTTAGATCAGATGGACTGACACGGTTTCAGAAAAAAATCTCAACGATTTAGCTCAGGCTAAGATGCTTCGAGATATTAGGGACAGACAGTTTAAGTTAACGAATAAATAGCTTATCAAATGTGGTGGAACGTAAATGAGATTTAGACATACTAGCACCATTTTTAATACCGAAATCATTTAGGGCATAATTGTAAAACCCTCAAGAAATGAAAGCTAAGAAAAATCTCAATTTGAGAATGTATGTGACACTGGGCGCTGGTATAGGTGTAGATATAAACATTCAGGTACCAATCATACAAGTGGTTAACTGGTGAATGGTTAACTGGTTAATCATTTCAGCGTCGGGACATTTTTCTTTGCATAGTTTCAACATACAGTCGAACCTCGTTTATTCGACAACCTTTATTCGAATACTTGGTATCATCCGAAATAAATATCAGGTCCCGATGTATCTTCTAGGTACGTCAAATTAAAATTGGGTTATTTTGTATTATATGAAATAAAATTTGGACCCGATTAATTCGAATGAACGAGGTCCGACTGTATTTACGTGTATATCTAAACTGTGTGTGGACTGTCTGCATAGTTATTGGTTGCATCCTTGCGCCACGCCTTTACTAAGAGTTGGTCCGTCTTCATACAGATACATAGCTGGCCACACAACATATTCAACGTGGGTACCATTCTTCAGATACGCTCGGTAAACACCTTCGTTAAAATCTCTCTCTGATGGAACACTCCACGACAAAACTACTGGAGGGTCCTGTACTCGCATGTACCAGCACAGCTCGACACATTTGACGATATAAGGCATGCATGCTTCAATAGCCTTTTCAGTAAACTCCTCGTTTGTCCTCAATTTACTGAGTATTTCCTGCAATATAAAGACTAGACGATGAGAAAAAGTGTATTGAAAGGAATGCACCTACTTCTATAGATAAACGGATGATTTGTTGACTGTTGTAGGGTTTTGCACCATTTTTCAACAGTATTTCAAGTCATGTATGGTGGTGTGTATGTTTAGGGAACAATACGGGACAGCTCAACAATTAAATATAATATACCTGTCTTTTTTACTAAAATGTTAATAAAAAAAGAGCATTAAAATGTAAATTATACATGATTAAAGTATGCTTTGTGGAAGAATTGTCCATGGATAAAGTCGTTTGACTTCATATACTTAGTCAACATTAATTTTGTAAACAGAAATTCACCGTAAATTAATTAACACATTGTCCTGTATATTAACAATATTTCGTGCCCATGTAAACAAGGAACGGACACTATTTAATGTTCTGTGCATTTTGGTTGTACCTACATAGTATTTAATCAAATAATATATACATTTTGTAATAAGATCGCGGTGTCACTTTGAACGTGAAGAGAAACATAACATCAAAACGGCATTACATATTGGAACGGTATAACTACAGGCAACATACGTTACATGAACATTACTAAAATATCAACCAAAAAGCGCTTCAGAGGCAAACATGTTCTGACTCCTAGATAGCAGTGAGTGGACAGTTTACGCCGCAACAATACAGAGCAATCGTGCTGGGCTATGTTTTAGACTGTTATTGTTAACAATGACGGGGTTCGACCCTAAACTTCTAAATTAAAGGACATACCTCTTATAAGCTGCGTAATCTCATCCTCCTCAAAAACACGCTCACTCGCAAGATTAAAAATAAGAGACAATGTATGGTAGAAAAAGTTTAACTTGCTAAGAAACCAACAAAGAACCCTTTGGACTAGGCCAGGACTTTACCTTTTCAAGAACGGGCCAGACTTGCTTCATCACACGTTTTCTGTACTCCTTGATTCCTTTCCTGATTTCTGTTGGAACTTCCGGAAGTTTTTCACCTTTCATCTGAAAGTGACCGTGTTGTATACAAAGTTAACAACGACATAGATCTTCAATAAATTGTTGAACACATCAAACATTTTATGAGCTTTTTCTGGTAAATATGAATCGTCTTTATTCTTTTGCTCACTAAAAGTATCTACTACTGGAAATATTGACCAATAAACTTAACTTGCTCAATAACAATAGAATGTTCTCAACAACACCTAATCAAATGTGCATTAATTTTATAAATAGAAATATTTCGTGTTTTACCTGTGATCTGCAATGCTTATGTTTTTCAAAAAAGGGGGAGACATTCATGTATCAATAGTTGATATCATTTTGAGCGTTTTGAACTCGAAAATAACAGTGAAACATGAAACACATACATATATCCGTACTACGATATCAGAATAACCAACAACAATGAAGTGAATAAATGCTTCCTATAACCACAACATTGGCAGATGTAAAAACTAAAGAAAGCAAGCAAAAAATCCAGCGAAGCCAGGGATTGCTGCCAGAACTGAGAAACAAAACGAACAGCTAAGCAAGTTTTAGAAAATTAAAATGAATGAATTGTTTTATACATATTGATATGTTTTAATATATGTTTTCATTATATGTATTGCTAAGTCGTTGTTCTTTCTATTAATATTGTCTTAGTAACAGTTGTAAAGGTAGCATTAGTAGCTGTTATAGCTGTTACAGCATTACTTAATGCTGTTATCTATTTTACTAGTGGTACTGCCGCCAGCTGTGCATGTATAAGTAACTGCTGGATACGCCCTATTGCAATCAATTGGGAAAAATAAACTTGATTTTAGCGTTCCCAATAAAATTACAATGTAGCAAACTGAAATACTGACACTGATATAACAGTTATCATAACGATTGTAAAAGCGCACATGGTCAATCTTACTATTTGCTATCAAACACGTGGTCTGAGAAAAAATAAGTATATTGCAATATTATTGCTTTATATATCTCTCGCTAACAGTTGTATACACTAGAATGTATTGTACTTACCTTAAGAGAAGTATTTAGACGCTTACTGTTATCTTTGCCCCTTGCACCCGGACTATCGTTGTCCTATATAGTGGGAATGTAATATGTTGTTGTTAGCGTACACATAATGAGAGATATTCCGAGGTTATAATGTATGATATTACATCTGTGTTATGTATAGACATATACCCGATTTCAATTATATTTATACAATATTAATTTAGCCAAATCTGGTTATCAAGACATTGTGATACAATATACATGCATTATTAATACATATGTAGACTAAATGCGATGCTTAACTGACCACAGGCCCCCGTATTCTCTATTTACGAAATATATTATGTAATATTCTATGACAATGAGCATGCCGAAAAAATATATCGTATCTACTCGCCATATTCAATCGATTTCTGGTCATAATACAAAAATTTAATCCAATGTCTGCATTTCAGTCTATATCTGGACTTTACTAGATGATATTTTCCTAAAATGATTTCGAGCAATTTGAACCGGACGAACAAAACTCTAGAAACCGGACAATTTTTAGTCCGGTAATTTAAGTTTTCTCCCTCAGAAATCATAAAATGAGATTACATTCGTCGGTTAAACTTGGAAACTGGGGCCGGAATTATATGTCTAACTCATCACTCTGCACTTCAATGTCAGAATTTGCTCGGCTGAAGATGAGTTTAGAATTTTAGGTGAGTCAAATGGATTACAATGCTTACTGGCTGCTGAGTACTCCATTTGATACAATTATCTCAAAGATTTGAGTATGAACCTTCGAGAAAATGTAAGTTAATATTGCCAAGTATGTTTGTCCATACTAAAATCTCACAAAAAATTCATCACTTTGAGTACATAAGCATTCAGTAAATACAGTAAAACCTCAATAATAAGACCATCCTTGGGAGGAGACTTGAAAACTGGTCTTAATATTGAGGTGATCTTAATATTGCGGTGATCTTAGTATTGAGGTGATCTTAGTATTGAGGTGATCTTAATATCGAGGTGATCTTAAATTCGAGGTGATATTAATATTGAGGTGATCTTTATATCGAAGTGATCTTAATATTGAGGTGATCTTAGTATTGAGATGATCTTAATATCGAGGTGATCTTAATATCGAGGTGATCTTAATATTGAGGTGATCTTTATATCGAAGTGATCTTAATATTGAGGTGATCTTTATATCGAAGTGATCTTAATATTGAGGTGATCTTAATATCGAGGTGATCTTAATATCGAGGTGATCTTAATATTGAGGTGATCTTAATATTGAGGTGATCTTAATATTGAGGTGATCTTAATATCGAGGTGATCTTAATATTGAGAATGAATAAAGAGCAAAACAGTGAAAATGGACATGGAAGTGTTTTCTTAATTTTGAGTTGGTCTTATTATTGATGTGGTCTTTAAGTGAGGTTTTACTGTATGTCGCACTTCGCACCCTTAGCTTCAGCAGAGTGAATTCAAGAGCTGAGTGGTGAGTAATGGTCATAATCCCGGATCCTGGTCCCACAGAAGAATACAGTAGGTATGAGCGCGTTTGTAATCAATTCTAACATACGTTCACGAAATACATAACACCTAAGTCGTATAGTTAAGTAGTTTGTTGTCATTATAGTTATTATTTCAGCTATAATTATATTTTTGATATTAAAATATTTCATTTAAATGCTGATAACTTACATTGTACAATTTTGCAAAAGTTCTGATTTTTTGCAAAACGAAACTTGAGAATCAGACACTTAAATGGAATATAAATTGAACCAAGAAACACATTCCACAAAATCAAAGGAAGATCAGCATTATAAGCAAAGTAAGAAACTAGAAAAGGCAGTTTTGAGATATTCCTCGGTTAAGCAACAACACAGATTGAACTACATGTAGAAATTCGTTAAAACACAAGAAATTTATCCGGATAGGAATCAAATGGAGTCGTTGCTATAGAAACATGGAGATGAGAAAATGAAATAATAAAAGAGAAATACACTGCTACACGAATACATCACCGAGTGGATTACACATCTAAGCAAAAAGGTTTCAAAAGAATATTGCATATCAATGCCAGTCTGTGCCTTCATCAAGCACTATAAACACTTCCTCGAATTCATAAATTCGTAGAATCATTATTCGACAACTTTCTATCCGAATACTTGGTATAATCCGAAAAAAAAGTTTCAAAAGAATATTGCAAATCAAGGCCAGTCTGTGCCTTCATCAAGCACTATAAACACTTCCTTGAAAATATTAAATTCGTAAAATCATTACACAACGACTTTCTATCCAATTACTTGGTATAATCCGAAATAGATATCAGGTCTCGATGTATATTCTTAGTTACGTCGAATTGAAATGGGCAATTCGAAACCATGTAATATATGAAATAAAATTTCGGACCCGATGAATTCGAATGAACGAGGTCCGACTATACATTTGAAGTTCAAATTTCAGAAATATTCGCAAGCGTTTTGCTATCATTTAACTCATTCAAAAACACTCAGATTGGGAGGATCGAAACGTTGAAGAGCTTTGACGCACTGCAACTAACATTCCTACATTGCAGATTATCTTTAAAGAACAAATCATATTAAACATTGTTATATCTTAGGAAAGTCGCAACAGAAAGTCAGGATAAAGATGTTTTAGAATGGCATTAAATACAATACTCGATTAAACCTCTTTGCTCGATTTAAAAGGAACACTTACAACTGTCTTTTTCTCCGTGGTAATATTTGGGAGTGCGGGTCTACCTTTATGGGAAGTAAACCTCGGGATCTAAATAATAGGGGAGAAATTCAGGTCAATAATAAGTTAATTAGGCAGCAACAATATTGCCAGTCAAAATATGTAGGAAATTATTCTTTCTGTGCTTCGAGATTACTTAAAAGTAGATAGTGTAGAAGTTTTTTTAAAATATACTAAATCTTAAACATGAGAAAATCGATGGTGAATGCCTCCATACAAATGTACTCAACAACACTTCATTGTCACTTTCATTGCACGTTTCCCAAAATGCCGCATGAACGAGTCCGAGACAGGAGTTGCCTATCCTGACCTACGCTCCGAGTTAGGAAATACATGTATCTGCCTCGTGTTTATCAGCTTCAGAATACTAATAAGGAAAGTTATAATGCAGTGACTTACAGATCGCTTGTATGAAGGTATTAACATGCCATTGTTCTCAAAATCGTTACTTAGCACATGTTGATAAAAGACGACTATCTACCTTTAATCCCATGCCGTGTACATGCCGAACAGCCTTGCGTTCAGTTATGGCTAACAGTCGCGAACGTTTTGTATGGTATCCCTTGCCCGCCGTATCACATTGACTGCACACGGGGAACCAAATTGCAAAACGTTACGAAACGTGAGCCGCAAATACCTTTACTGAACGCAGGACAGGTGTTGCGTCAGAGACGCGTCATTCATGGGAAAAATACTTTATTTATATTTATTTATTTTCCGTGTCCTATTTCTGCTAGAGAAAATTGGCATCATCATTATACAGGATACACGTACGCAAGCAAATGAAATATAAATATGAAATGGGAACTGGAAATTTTCTTGTTTTACCTTAATAGAATATCACCCAGTAATATTCTACCATAAGAGAATAGCCTAATAAACGGTTATCACACATTTTGACTGGCAATTAGTTATGGTCTTGTGTTGATTTGAACAAAAATTTAGAAAAATGTTATACATAACTCCTTAAAATCACCGCAAGTTCACATGTACAAAGGTAAAAGCTCAATAAAAGTCAGCCAAGGTCATCCCTAAAGTACCTGTCCGCGGTACACCACTGTAGTCAATTGTATAAATATAGAATAACTTTAACATGAGGTTAACCTGTAATTTCACTAAATTTGATTGGCTCATTACTTGGCCAAACCACATTTCAACCAATCAAATCGAGTTTAGGTTATCTTTTAACCAAACCAAATGGTTATCTTGTTTTATACAATTTGCTACAGCGAACGCACACTATGTAGAAAGGGTGGACAGGTCGATGTTTTGTTTTAGTTGTATGTGTCTGTCAAAAACGAGACACATGACACGTAAGAAGTCCTGCGCAGAGGAGCCGAAATAATTGCGACTGGGCAAATCCCGTAGGACCAGCGCAGGTACCGCGAATGAACAGATTTGTTAAGGATGACCTGGCTTATTCATCGTCATACTACTTGTTCATTCTATTAAACACTTATTAAGAAAAGATAGAAACAACGAAGCCCAAGCAACAGTGTATCAACGTCGTCCAATTAGTAATGGTAGATCTGAAAGCTGTAGCAAAAATGGGAGTTCAGTTATATCTATGAGTTGTGCTAATATAGGTGCAGGATTGTCCTTGTTTAAACTAATCTGTTTGTATCCCTTTTCTATACTATATCCTTAACAATTGTGAGTATTAAAGGGCGACAACTTTTTCCTTTTTGTCAACCACCCAAAAACAACCATAAACTATACAAAGTCATTCAACCTCTGAGAAAAAATCTTTGTCAATACCTTAGACATTGATTGTCTTGAAGATGTTGGACTTTTAAGAAGTTCTTCCCCGTTTGTATCGGGACTACCAGCAGATGCACTCTCCAGAGGAGGTAAGAAGAGGTCCTCTTCAATACGTGACATCTGGTTTTCTGCCGCTTCTTTGCAATGTGTGTAAATAGTCTGAAATGAGTACACGTAAAATGACTTCTGAAGACGCCAGCATCACCAGTGATAGCCATAATACCACAAGGTGACCATAGGTAAATGGCTTAATGGAACAAGAAATATCATCTGTGCAAGTCACGGCGTATTTCCAAGTTCATCGGCAAATAAGATAGAATAAAAACTATAGTAACTGTTCAGCTGTAACAGACAAAATCATTTTGCGACAAAACAGATCTTCGGTAATATTCTTTTTTTCTACTACAGATCCTATCATACATCCATGATTTAAAAAAATCCCTCAAATGTCCCATATTAACCCTACGAAATTGTAATTGAATCAGAAACCGTGTCACTGTATTGCCGAGTCAATACAAGCACAAAAGAGGATTAATTTCGTTACATATGGGTGTATTTCAGTTACATACGGTGATCAATTCACCTAATTGGCTTTCATGGATTTCCAATCAGGATAGTGTTCTTCCAAAATCAATCAGTCACCATTTACTATAAATCGGGGAATAGACTGAATGACAGCCCGACCGATTAGCTCAGTTTGTATATCGTTCGACTGTTAATCTAGAGGTTCGTAACCCGGGCGGGGCGTATGTTCTTCCGCGACAATTTGACTGAAAATCCTCCACCTTTGAAATGTTGTTGTCGGTTGCTTGCTGAGGCGGTGGCTAGTACTGGTTGATAACTTAGGAGCACAGATTAGGTCAACAGACCGCCGTATATAACTGAAATACTGTTCAGAAACAGCAAAAAGCCCAAATCAAGCAAACAAAAATCGAAATGCAGTTGATGCAATGTTTTGAAGAAAGTCATAACGGAGACTAGAAGACGGCGATTCCAAGAGGAGACTTCCAGATTTGCAAAAGAGCGCTCCATTGGCTGGTTTTACTGAAAAAGGCATTCGTAGAAGTAAAATGATATATTTCTTTAGTTACCTATTCAAATGTAAGGTAGTTCGTCATTTTCGATGAAAAGGTATAGTTTGAATTTACTAAGTTTATATATTGTGTGAAAGGTGTTATTAAAACTTATATCAGACACTTCCGGTGTCTGCTTCCTGTGTTACTAAACAGTATCCGCATCTAATCTATGTATTGTGAGGACGGTGGAAAAATCATACCCATAACAGAATTCGACCTAACGACCTTCTGGCCAGGAGTCCGGCGGTATACCCGTAATCCACTAGGTAAACTTGATATGTAGTTGTGCATTTACGACGCGAATATTGGAAAAATAAAATAAAATTACTGTTAGAAGATCAAGGAGGATTTTAACAACTTCATCTTCATTTATGCCAAGTTTTTCCAATGCTTCTGTTGCATCTGTCCATTGATCATCGTACACCTGTGATAGTTGTTCTGCTAGTTTCTGTGGTCTGTTAGGATCACTAATGTCAGCCACGTTTGGATTATTGTCCAATACTTTCGCCGCAGTTTGACTACTCAGTCTGTGTTTGAATAAATACATGAACATGTTAAGAATAATTTATGTGTTACTGCAAATCAATTTCGTGATAATGCTAATGGGGGGGGGGGGGGGGTTTGCTTCGCGAACGGGAATTAAACATCTAAATATAGTAACATACTTCCTGATCTGGAAGCACTAAAGGAGATTTCCCGTTCTGGGTGTTCCTCCTACTGTATGTAACAAATAATAAACATACAAACATGTGGATGCACTCCTTTTATAACCATGGACCACTTTCAGACAATGCAATGTTCACATCAAAGACTGAATCATATATGATTATAACTAGTCACATCATTATATAACATACTGATTTTCAAACGCTTTGCTTGGAATACGTCGAACCTTAAACTTATCTTACCTTGTTAGAAGTTTTTCTTTGGCTTCTGTTGTGTCTCTCACTGTATCTTCTAGTCGTTTAATATCATTCTTATGATTCATGTCTAAATCTTTCTTCAAGCTAAAAACGTAAAGTTCATTTATTACTTCCACAAAATCACAATTGCATCTTCATTTCTTTTTGAACTAAATACTATCATTTATGTGTGGACCTTTTTCGGGCGTAGCTGTATAACATTGATTTTGACCTACTTTTTGACCAACTAATTTTGTTATCGAAGCGGGCTTTTTAAAATCTGACCAATCATTTTTTCACCCAAGAGGCACCAAACGGCGTTTTCGTTCACCCAAGAGGCACCCAAACGGGGTTTTCGTGATATGTGCGTTTGTAAGAAGTTCGAATTTTGTTGGGAGTAGTTAATTTGTTTAAGCATGTATAAAATGACTCTGATAAGACACCTCCATTATGATAGTATAATTATATAGATACGAGTTTTTTGTAAGGATTTATTTTTCAACATGTTGCAAAAAAAAATTATTTCATTTAACATACCGGAAGACAACATTGTATCTACGCCGTTTATCTTTTTTAAAGATATTTCTTGTTCAAACGTATAGTTATTTACGATAACAAATAACTAGGGTTATCAATACAGTTGATAAAACTGAATTAATTCGCGGAAGCAGTGTTGGCTTTAAATTCATTATACACGGTTTGAATGTTTCGGTATATTACAAATATACGTTGGTATCTGTCAGTTCACATCGGAATGACGATGATGTCGCAAGAGAATGAGAAGAGACTTCAATCTTGAGAAGTTGGAATTGCAGACATGATCTGGAATGTTTATACATGTACACATTATTTGACCTTCACACAATGAGTTAAGATGTTTCTGTAAATACTGGGAATATCTAAATTTATGTTTTCTCGGAGTAAATATACAAACTTTTCTAATTCATCTTTCTGTCCTGATATCAATGTTTGAACGCTTTCTTTAAGTTCTTCTTTCTCCTTTTCCAGCAATTCTTTGTCATTGTTTAATCTGTAATGCAAATGAATGTGTACATAATATTTACTTCAAAAAGGCAAGCAACACTGTGTACTGTAACTATCTAACAAACCTTAACTACAAATGATCAGGGGAAAGTATTCTGTGCCGCTTATTGCCATGATCACAAATTATCAGAGGGAAGTACCTGTATCGCTTATTGTCGGGTTCACAAATGATCAGGAGAAAGTACCTGTATCGCTTACTGTCGGGTTCACAAATGATCAGGAGAAAGTACCTGTATCGCTTACTGTCGGGTTCACAAATGATCAGGAGAAAGTACCTGTATCGCTTACTGTCGGGTTCACAAATGATCAGGAGAAAGTACTCTGTATCGCTTACTGCCGAGTTCACAAATGATCAGGAGAAAGTACTCTGTATCGCTTACTGCCGAGTTCACAAATGATCAGGAGAAAGTACTCTGTATCGCTTAGTGTCGGGGTCACAAATGATCAGGGGAAAGAACTCTGTATTGCTTAGTGTAGTGTTAACGAATGATCAGGGGAAAGTACTCTGTATCGCTTATTGCAATGTACAGAGTAAATACTCTGTAAACGTCATAAATACCTGCTGTTTTCTTTTTCCTTTTCTAGCCTTTGATTTCTTTCTCTCTCCAATTCGGCTTCGGCATTTTCTATTTTGGCTTTCCATTCATCCGATGGTGCTCTGTTAGTATTAATTTGAATAAATCATTCGATACTTTCGTAAATTTCATTTTAAACATATCATGGGTGAAATTTATTCGGAAAATATCGCAAAATATTCGGTTAGTTTCATTGATTGTTTTCTTGTAAGCAAAACAATATATTTATGTGATTTAGGTATCGTGAAGCAGCGTACATTTGACAGATACATGAGAAGTACAGACGTGTATTTTGTGTGAGTTGTACATTGTATTAAATGAGTTTGCATTACCAAAGGTATCTATGACTTTTATTTTCCATCGGCAGCGATATCTCATGTTTAATAAATGTATTCCATACAAACGGAGTAAATAAGCTAATATATCATTAACTCATTGACATCATACAACTGTCAAAGTGTATTAATCAAGTAATTGATCTATTACTTAAAATTTAAAAACGTATATCGGATAATATGTTAAGAGAAGTAATGTACCTTGTCGGACTGCGGGGAATATGACTCTCCTTTTTGGCTATGGCTAGTTCTTTGCTTGTGTGTGATAAGGTGTTCTCTACTGAATCCTTTTCGCGTTTATATCTAAAGTGAAAACAAAGGTATTGTAATAAATTACAATGGAACTTTTTCTATACATATACATTTAAATAATATTAGGGAAATTCTCAGTTGTTAGCTGAGAGCAGTCTGGCACAGGTTGGTAACACCGGAGCACTGGTAAGGTCACCTCACTACCGAATATAACATAACTTCTTTTCAGAAACAACGAAAACCAAAAACAAACATATACTCATACCATGTCGTCATCTATGATTATTTGCACTGTCAAAAAATACAGTAAAACCGCACCTATAAAGACCTCCTCAATAATAAGACCATCTCGAAATTAAGAACACAAATTTCAAGTCTATTTACGCTGTTTTTCTCTTTATTCATCTCAATAATAAGACCACCTCAATAAGAAGACCAAGTTTCAAGGGTCCCAATGGTGGTCTTGAGGTCGATATTACATTAATCTTTCAGGTTATCGAGGTTTTACTGTACATGGTCCAGTCCAACATATTATTTTGGAATTTGAAATCATGCACAGGCGTTGGTTGTGGTGACAAATATATAATTCGCTTAATATTCCTTCCATACAGGTTTCCACAAATGCTTTCATATATTATTTCTTCTTGCATATAAATGATCCAGATGCCACTTTAAACAGGATTGTTAGAGCATTCGAACTACAAATGATTGCCGTATTTTTGTTATAACAGTTTCCCAAGTCTTATCAACAGAATGCATTGCCAATGTAAGTCAGAAATAAGAAAAACATTATTATACACACCCCATTCCATTGGTTCGATTCAATAATGTGTTATATATAATACTGATAGGAACTGGTTAAACCGGATTGTGGCCCAACAGTCAAATTTTGATTAATACACACATGTCAAATAATGCATATATACTTTTCCTTCTCCTCTTCTGCCTTTGTTCTTTGTGTTATTTCATTTTCAACTTTGTTCTTTGTCTGTTTTAGTTCTTCTTCTATTTTATTGACATTTGCTTCGCCCTGTTGCTTTGTTTCGTCTATGACTTTCTTGGCGTTTTCTAGCTCATCAACAAGTGTCTTGTTTTTCGTTTCAAACTCTTGTCTAACAATGAAAGAACATCAATTAAAGCATAATGTTGATGTATATAAACAATATGATATTAATTAATGATACCCTTTGTTTCCCTGCGGTCTATTAAAGTTATAACATGCTTGTTCAATCACTCAACAAGTGTACACCGTAATTGATACAGGATGATATCTACTAATATCAGAGCACAGGAGATTAATACAAAGCATCCCCTCTACGTTAGTTCTAGTAACCGGCTAAAGAAGGGATGTATACGGGATCTAAGGCCATCCTTAAAAACTTTTTGTTTGCGGTTACGCGACCGACTCATGAAAAATGCCGCGACTCAATTTATTTTTTTCAGGTGCATTGATTAAAAAAAGTGTTTCGGTCTTTAAGCCATAACATAACTACCTACCTACCCACTGTTAAAATTTCGGTTCGCGTGGCCGCAAACAAGCAATTTTTAAGGATGACCTAACCTGGTTACAATTCCATGTGTATTAGAGAATCAATGATAGCACTTAACCTGATGGTTTACTTTTTGCGTAAAATTGACCATTGCGTCAGCATGTGACTTGTTTTCTATTCACGTTCCAGAAATATAATTATGAGACAATTTCAAGAAATTTCTACAAAGCCAGTCATAGATGAGCAAACTTGATAACTAAAACAAGTTAGTCATTGTTCTAGATCTATAGAGCAGGAATATGGCGACGCACATATTCAATGTCACATTTGAATTCTTCAAATCTGATTCCAAATTGTGCTGAGTGTTGACTTACTTCAGTCTCTCAGCTTCTTGGAACTTAGATTCAACATTTTCCAGCTGCGTTTTCAGACTGTTAAATTCATCACTGCAAATATAAAGTATATTCACGTGTATCCATTCAATTAATCATGTAACCTTGTTGCATACAGATTGTTACTGCGGGGGGCATGTTAATACGAAACATGTAAGTCGTGGCTTCTGTGGTTAAAGATTAGTTCTAGTATAGATGATGTAATATCAATAAAGAATGCGGTGGTGTTTAATTGAGAATATTAATCAGAAATACAAGTATCGTTTATGCTTTTGCATCCGTCCGTAATATGTTAACCTTAAAAGGCTGGATTTTGCTTGTAAGCTTACGGATAGATAGCAATTCAAGTGTATTGTAGAAATTGCATTTGACGAAAAGCTGCAATCATTTGTAGAAAAGTTTGCGCATTCTTAAAGATACTTAAAAGAGAGAGAATACGTTGCTACAGTGAATGCCACATACATAAGGCAGTGCCTTTCCACACAGACCTCCGGGAATACAACAATCTCAAGATACTTCGACGACATCCAGGTCTATTCAGATATTTACGATTTTGGTATCAAAAAACTTACGGAATTGCCGATGTCGTTAAATTGCTGACTTCTGTTTTCACCACTTCACTCTCTTTATCTTTAAGATCGTGCAGTTGTGTCTTCAGCTTTGTTGTTTCTTCTTCGATTTTTTTGCATTTGCTTACTTCATCGAGATATTTAGACTTGTACTGTTTTACTTCTTCTTCAGCCTTTGCTAAATGGGAGTTTAGATTATCAAGTCGTGTTTTATAGTCGTTAATCTCTGCAATTCCACTGAAAACAGAAAAATACGTACAGTAAAACCTTACTTTATTAAAGACCACCGCAAAACTAAGATCTTCTTATTTATAAGACCGTACGCGTGTTTCCATGCACCGATTTTCAAATTGTCTTACACATTTTAAGTTATTTATCAGACCACAAAATTAACACCGATTTATTTTCAGAAACAGAGGTGGTCTTATTATGGTTTTACAGTAAAATCATGTTTTAAGCGTGCAAACGATAGATTTATGGCTTGCATATCTCGTAGTTACGGTCGACCTGTTAATTGATACAATGCTCATAAGATTGCGACTAGACGGCAGGATGTAAATCTAAATGAAAAACCCTCCGGGTTGGGAGAGTACTGTGCTGACACCCGGGAAGTCCGGGTTCGATTCCCGGGCGGGCCAGGTTATGTCTGTCTGTGATATTTGACAACGGTTATTTGTCTCCCATCTCTGATTTATGTGAAGAAGTTGTCAGTTGATTGGGTAAAGGCAAATAAGCACTGGTTGATAATTATTTCGAGGAAAACTAGTTGGGTCAACTGACCGCAATGTGTAACCAATACAAATGTTGAAAATGTTTCAAAATACCTATTTGAATAAGTGTAGAGACGAATGAGGATGCTGAACATCACTTTGCCGTTAATCTATGTAAGACTATCCAATTTTTTAAAATTCCCGGACAATTCGACTGTTTTTACCTTTTTTTTAATTTCGATCACATGACCAGTCCCAGAATGCAGCCTTGCTATTGGCTAATTTTAAGACTGTGGCCAGACCAACCAATCTCAGGCTTGCGAGTTGAGACTGCTCCCCAAACTTAAATATACTACTTCAGACCGTTCTCAATCTCTCATTTCTTGCTGTAAGCTATTACTAGGAACATGTGTCGTACTTTTAGTGATGATATAGTTTAAGAATAATAATGGTGTCCATTAGGTCTACAGAAGAATTGAAATAGTTCACTTCAAACAAATTGTTGAATTGTTTCGTGATACTGGGACGAACCTCTCTTAGTAATTATTTCAGAGTGGTATTTTATGACTAAACAAATAAATAGAGTTCATCAAATTTATTGTCTGCAGTATGTAGTGGTTGATGTTTCCCACGGAAAGATTTGTAATGGCTGTCCTTATACGATATCCGTAAACGCAACGGGGCGAACGGTTAGTATTACAAGAAGAAGACGTTTATTTTCAATTTAGGTAGGAGAAAGGTCCATGTGAATATACAATACATACACACATACGGTAAAACCTCACTTAAAGACCACCTCAATAATCAGACCACCTCAAAATTAAGAACACAATTTTCAAGTTCATTTTCACTGTTTTGCTCTTTATTCAAACTCTATTTCAAGACCACCTCAATAAGAAGACCAGTTTTCAAGGGTCACCAGGGTGGTCTTATTATTGAGGCTTTACTGTACGTACAGACGTTTACAACAGTTGACTACGGGTCAACTTCAACACGATATTACGACACAATAAATAAATATAATGAGCAATAATGTTGCAAATAACATGAAGCACAAATAGACTGTGACCGATATAAGTACTTACAGTAATTTAATTAATACATGTATTTAGTAATGACATATTTTTGTAGCTCGTGATTGTAAGGGGCCCTCACACATTACATAATTGATGCAATAACCCCTTCATAAACTGTCGACATGACATTTGCCCTATAGCGAAAGATGTCAGTTGAATTTAATGAACTATCTATCAAACATGATGATGTCTGGCGCATGTTTGTCACGTGAATGAAATATACACGCAATTCATGCATATTATACATTGCATCTAGATCATTAAAGCAACATGCACATGGATTTACATCAAAATTTGAAATAATGGAAACATCTGAAACTTGGTGTAGATCTACGTAATAGATAAAAATGATTAAAACATTATTGATAATAAAATGAAACGTTTTTGTTTCAACAGATATTAGGCAACCCTTTAATTAATATCTCTATTTGTATTGTTACTGTCAGATTTAATTTATCTTGGTAATATTTTTGGAAATAAAATTATTAATTGAAATTTATGCGGTGTGTTTCTTTTTTGATGAGAATACGTTAAATATTTGCACAACACTAAATATGATAAAAGTGTTTAACTTCTGTACGCTTCCAGTCCTGTCTGATACCGGGACAACGACCGGACTAATGTTTAACGAAGGAATAGTAAAGTTACAAAAGTTACTCAGTCTTCCAAGTAGCTCAGTGGAAGAACGTTTGGAAGGTCGCGGTATTTTTTCTCTCTTTTTTGGGGGGTGGGGGGCTATGACTTCTTCTTTTGCGTTTATTTATCGTCGCCACCGGTTTCCCATATGGTCGACGTCTCTGGAAGATTGTTAGTCATTTTAGATTTTTAAATACAGAAGATGTCCCAGTTCGAGAAGCACCCCTGGTTCTTTTACGTGCCCGATGTACAGCATCGTACACGGGACCTCGGTTTTTCCAAGTCTCGTCCGAAAGACTGTTAGTATTGTCAGTAATGGAGCGGGGGATCGAACCTGCGATCCCTGGGTTACTAGTCCAGCGCGTTACAACTGTACAAAGGATTCGCTTTCTATGACTTCTTGGCCTGGCGTCAGCTTAACTATGAATGGGTGTGGTAACATGACACGTGACCTACGGCGTGGTCTCACGGTGTGGTTAGTGCTACTAGTAGACACCGCCTCAGTACTGGTGCAAAATCGTAGATGGGGTTTAAACTCAACACACATACATTGTACTCAGATTAAAAGTGTCTCTATATGATTTGACGATGATATCGATGGCGTATATATACAATTATACATTAGTTCGAAACATATTAGCTGTGAAAAATAGCATGGCATGTTGAAAAAATATTCACAAAAAAATTGCTTTTTTCAACATTTGAAAATTTGAGTATATAATTTATACATAAATATAGCATATGTCTCCTTACACCGAAATGCTCGAGCAATGATCCGAAATGGAACTAAGACATTTCATATTAGGGACAAAACACCTTCGTTAATAGTCAGCGACTACAACAAATCTGTTTGAAATCGAGTTGAACTTTTGAAAAATGCGCTCCAAAATGTTTGCATTTACAACAATATTAAATTGAACTCAAGCGGACAGACTCAACTTAACTTTACCTGTATGTTATGAGCTGTAAATGATGAATATTTATACGGAATGTAATTATGACACACTAACATACATGTACTGGTTATTGTATATTTAGTGTTACAAGCTTCAGTGAGCTTTATATCTCTTTTAAAGGTGGATAGTCTCGCTTTTTTGTCAAAATATACTTAGTCTAAAATATGCGAAATATTGATGGTTAACGCCTTCATACAGATGAATTCTACAACATTACATTGTCATTGTCCGGTACTGGTAGAGTCCGGTATTGGTAGAATCCGGTACTGGTAGAGTCCGGTACTGGTAGAGTCCGGTACTGGCAGTGTCCGGTACTGGTAGAGTCCGGTACTTGTCGAGTCCGGTACTGGTAGAGTCCGGTACTGGTAGAGACCGGTACTTGTAGAGTCCGGTACTGGTAGAGTCCGGTACTGGTAGAGTCCGGTACTGGTAGAATCCGGTACTGGTAGAGTCCGGTACTGGTAGAGTCCGGTACTGGTAGAGTCCGGTACTGGAAGAGTCCGGCATTGGTTTTTTCTATCCTGACATACGCGCCTAATTAGCGCTAGGATAGACAATGCCTGAATCAGAATCGTGTTTTACACTTTCGGGTAACTTTTAAGAAAACTTATGATACAGAGTTTTAGAGTAAGTCTTTATGACAGCAATAATATGCCATCTTAACCAAATTATCACTAAGCATATTTTGATAAAAAATACGACTATCTACCTTTAAGCAAAGAATACAGATTGATGAATATTGGCAAAATGTCAAAACACAACCCTGTATAACTTATGTTGATCATTTTCACAAGGGAGTGACAGCTTCGTAAAAACTTCATTTTTACTTTCATTTTGTATCACCAAAGGATGGGTAGAAACGTTCTACAGGTGACTGCCACCGAATTTGTTTATGATGTTCTATAAAACTATCATACTTCACTCAACATGTGACTACGGATGATAGAGTTTGGGTTATTCTCTTATTCTCTTCCCAAAATATTACTCATGTGTAGTTAAATAATTATATACAGTAAAAACTAACTTCAAAACCCACATCGAAATTATTACCAACTCTTTCAAAAGACCGTATTTTCATGGAACAGGTTTTAAGTTTACTTCAATATTTTATTTTAACTCGATAATCAGATCACCTCAAAACTAAAAGAGAGAAAATAGGTTTCTACAGGGAACGCCACATACATAAGACAGTGCCTCCCCACACAGACCACCTCAAAACTAAAAGAGAGAAAATAAGTTTCTACAGGGAACGCCACATACATAAGACAGTGCCTCCCCACACAGACCACCTCAGAACTAAAAGAGAGAAAATAAGTTTCTACAGGGAACGCCACATACATAAGACAGTGCCTCCCCACACAGACCACCTCAAAACTAAAAGAGAGAAAATGAGTTACTACAGGGAACGCCACATACATAAGACAGTGCCTCCCCAAACAGACCACCTCAAAACTAAAAGAGAGAAAATGAGTTACTACAGGGAACGCCACATACATAAGACAGTGCCTCCCCACACAGACCTCTGTGAAGACAACAGTCCACAAAACATAAAGTATTTGAGCAGGATCAATGGTACATACGTACGGTAACAGAGGCGCAAGGAATGGCTTGGTCGGCCATAAGGAATAACTAGGAGGATCAAAGAGGACAAACAGTGGGGGGATTAATCGATGGAAAAGATCACAGGACAAGTCAAGACAGCTGGCTACAATTCAAGACTAAGTTTCTTCAAAATCATCAGTGGTCTTCTCATTGAGGTACGTAACAAATGTTTACATTAAAACCAACATCAAACTGATATATTCATCTAAATGTATGCACCACGTGATGTGAAGCGTTCATGTGTATGATTTAATTTCATGAATGGTCCTTGCTAAGCGATGTGTATGAATGGACATTGGAATAGCTGGCGATAAATTTACGCAATAAAATATAACGTGGACATACGCGAAGAGTTTAGACCCATTTTAAAAGAGAAATTAACATAGATGTCAACAAGTGGTCACGCCTTCACAAACGTCACGACGAAGTAATTAAAATGAAGTATTAAATTTTCAAAACAATATGTCGCTTACCAACAACAGTAATGAGATTCCTTCATTCCAAATATAGATAAACTATTTAAAATTCACTCTGACTTGCGATAAGGACTTCGTCTTCATGTATGACTTGGCGACTTGCAATGATATGAGAGCTCTTTTTAATTGTTTCCATACAATGAAACCACAATAATAAGACCATCGTCGGTCCCTGAAGAAAGACGACTGTTGTTGTGAGGTAGTCTGAGCATCCATTAAACATGGAAGAACAAAAAATATCTTGAAAAAATGGTCGGTGCAATTTGAAGGTTAAGATTTGTTGTGCAACATAAAGAATTGCCGAGATGTTACGATTGCTGGTCATTCCAGATCCAAAATGAATTTTGGTATATTCACCGAAATGCAGTGGATTTCGGTAAGGTAACGTACCACCTATCCGAAGGCTTAACCAATCCGCATCAAGGTTACAAACGTTGTTCGTTAAAGAGAAGTTGGTTTAGTTGTTAACATAAGATTTGATTGGTTTACACAACGCTGATATGCAAATAGCAAAGCCATGTTAACAAGTACGGCTGTGCCGATAAAAAGCGGAACCATGAAAATAATTAAGTCATATTAATGAGATGGTGTTAATCCCGAGATGGTCTGTAAGTTAGGATTTACTGTTGTCCGCTTCTACATGAATTTATGTAAAGAATCAACATATTGTTTTAATCATTACAAAGTGCTCTTTTGACCAGTCAAGTACATATTATTTTACAATCCTGTTAACCGGGATTAACACTTAATGTAGATTAAGACGACTTAAATATTTAATTGTTACCGTACCTAATCTCGTTCGTAGTTGTGCGAATGAGATTTAAAGTTCGATTCCGCTTTCCTTTTCAAATGCATGCATTGCTGAAAGCGCTATGCGTGTATTATACCATTGTCAAGAGAATTAAATGTTATGTCACATGCTATTTTCAACCATGTTTAAGTTTTATTTGTAAGTGAACATGCCTTAGTTAAATATGGATTCAAACCCACTATATGCGGATCAAGAGTCCGGGGATCTGACCCTTGACCACTACGACCACAACGCCACCTTTGTAAAGAGATCAAGCTATCCCAAAACCCCCGGTAATCTGAAATCGATTTGGCATTACCCCCTGGGTAACATGAATCCGATTTCATATTACCCCTGTGCAGTTTATATTACCCCATCACTGAATGACCTCATGTGATGAATACCAAAGATTTGAAATCATGGTAAGCTAATTGAATAGAATTTGAGAACTATTCAAAATGGAAAGCTTGCCTCAAAATGCAAAAAAACAACATAAAATAAAACTGCTGTTTCTGCTTTATTATTGTTGGTGTTGCAGCTACCTCTGCTGTTCATGTTGTTCGATTGGTGTTGTTGTAATGCTTATAATCTATATTATTTGATGTTGTTATTATGAATTTATTCTTGGAAAACTAGTATATAATAGACTCAATTAAGCGAATGAAGGAGTGGTTAATAAGAAATCGCGAGATTAGCTTGAAATGATATTCATATTTAGAATATACATTAAAACCCCCTTTAAAGACCACCTCATAAATAAGACCACCTCAAAATTAAGAACACAATTTTCAAGTCCCTTTTAACGTTTTGTTCTTTATTAAACCTCAGTATTAAGACCACCTCAGTTTGCAATGGTCACAAAGGTGGTCTCATTATTGAGGTTGTACTGTAATATCTTTCTAACAGACAGGAGTTTGGGGTTTTCACGATTGCTTTTCAAATCGTAGTGATTGTGAAAATGCTAGTATTTTCCTAGGTTTGGTAATTGCCTGAGTGATTTTTACAATCGTACATACAACTGCTAAACATTTCATGTAAACGTATAAACGGACACACAAAGAATTTAATTATTTAGCGTCGTTTATTTCTTACATTTTAATAAATTTATTTTTTATGGTTTATGGTGGGTGTAAATTCTCTGACACACTCAAAAGCGTATCTTTAAAGAGCTATCCATGAACGTCGAACAATGCTCTTTTTTCTTTTATTTGACATTTATCGCCTGTGTCAGAGTTAGAATACATGTCAATAAAATATCAACTATTCGATTTATAAACTGCCGGTTAATACGAAATATAATCAGCACGCGGTTTATATACAAGATATTGCTTTTGTTTACTCCAGTTTATGATAGTTAAGTATACGTGACCTTATCAACCCTTGTACTTAAGGTAGCCGTACACAGCAATGTTCAATGTAGCAGAGCCGTGGTCCAGTGGTAATGCGCTGGACTAGTAATCCATAGGTCGCAGGTTCGATCCCCCGCTCCACCACTGACAGTACTAACGGTCTTTCGGACGAGACTTTGAAAAAACGAGGTCCCGTGTAAGATTCTTTACATCGGACACTTAAATGAACCAGGGGTACTTCAGGAACTCGGGCATCTTCTGTATCATGCACTATCCTGCAAAAACCTAAAATGATTAACATTCTTCCGGAGGCGTCGCCCGTATGGGACACCGGTGGTGACAATAAATAAACGCAGATACTCCTACACAATGTTCAATCATGTGCATAGCTCCGGATCTGCAATATGACACGTGATACTAACCGAACCTAGAATACACGTATCATTGCCGAGATTTGAACATGTTAATGATTGGAGCCAAAAATATTGTAACTCACTGTTGTCTGAAAAAAGTTACCATAGTTTTCGACTAAAGCTTTGACATGTGAACTAGCGCTTTAATCGATCTATATAAAGCACTTTTACCTAATTGGAAGAGTGACTTACAAGTGAGATTGTATCATCGTTAAAATTTTGAAAATTGGAGGTAAATGTACTACAGTTGGACATCGTTGATTCGACAACCTCCTATCCGAATACTTGGTTTCATCCGAAAGAAATATCAGGTCCGATGTATCTTCTTAGGCACGTCGAATTGAAATCGGCTATTCGAAACCATTTATTGTTCGAAATAAAATTTCGGACCCGATGAATTCGAATGAACGAGATCCAACTGTACTTCATTTCGATGGTACAACAAAATTGCTGGATTCAGTTGAGTTAACATTGCTTAATATGATAAGTTCAAGTGTGATCCGCGGCGATAACTTATCAACGAACTTGATCTGTTTCTGGCGAAATATCTTATATCATATGTACATAACTGACAATCAAAGAATTTTATCATCAAAGTTTAAAAGTTATGGGTGTCCTCGCACCTTAAAGTTGTCTGTCTAATATTGAAGATAAAAGAATGATTTATTTGAATATCGGATGCGAAACAATGTTTGAACATTTGATAGCATGTATATTTGACGACACGCACGGAATTTTATGCGGCCCTTCATAAATCTAGTTTAATGGGTGATATTCTTTCGTTGTTTGACATCAATATGTAAACATTATACCCATCATTTTGTTCAAAATGACTTCAAATGTATATAGAAGGTTTTTGTTTCGTCTACACACGAATAATCTCCCACCTGCGATGTTCTTGTATACGTGCTTGTGCAGTAAAACCTCAAGAGTAAGGTCACCTCTCGTCAGAAAACTGGTCTTAATTGAGAGGTGGCCTGATTGTCGAGTTAAAATATGGAAGTTAAAATATAAATTTGACCATAAACATATGCCTTATTGATGATGTTGTCTTACTTTCTAAGTGGTCATAACCTGTCGTTTTACTGTACAGTAAAACCACACATAAAAGACCACCTAAATAATAAGACCACCTCAAAATTAAAAACACAATTTTCAAGTCCATTTTCACTGTTTTGCTCTTTATTTAACCTCAATATTAAGACCATCTCAATAAGAAGACCAGTTTTCAAGGGTCCCAATGATGGTCTTATTATCGAGGCTTTACTGTATATGCGTTACAACAGTTAGAAACGTACGCATGTTTTGTAACTTACCGATGTTATGTTCATGTTCGTCTCTGTTAAACATTTCCGCCCAGTAGAGGGCAATGACCTGTAAAGGTTATGCCTAATAAACGCAATTGAATTGAATTGAAATTGATGAAAAACAAACGCAACACTGTCATCATGTGTTTGATTTCACACTCGTGTTATGTATGCATGTATAAGGCCTTGAGCTATATTATCGTCTCCGTCGATGGATGACAACCATAATGTGTGTCTTTGTTATAAATTGTAATCATAAAAATACAAAAAGCACCTCATCATTCAGAATACACTCGTGGTTTAACACGCAGAAAGTACTCAAGCATTATCCGTCTT
Source organism: Mactromeris polynyma (assembly GCA_032209605.1). Lineage (NCBI taxonomy): Eukaryota > Metazoa > Mollusca > Bivalvia > Venerida > Mactridae > Mactromeris > Mactromeris polynyma. The sequence goes on along the minus strand of JASFXZ010000006.1, from coordinate 18,366,601 downwards.
CGTCTGGAAAATATCTAATCGATTTTAATAATCTTGTCAAAACTTTGCACTTAAAGCAATTTAGTAAACATATAAATATAAATTCAAAAGCGAATAGACAAACCGATAATCGTGTTGTTTTGCAAGCATTGAAAATTTATGAATTACGCACCGAGAATTCCCTTTCAAGCAGACGTCTGAAAATAGTATCATCAGCAAGGAATGTGCATTTGAAATATAATTTAACGCGCTTATTAAAGTGTACGCGTTTCGGCTACGATGGCGTAAAGATGTATTTGGCTCATCTGACCATAAACAGTTTGAATTGGCTGTATCCAGTATTGTTATTACATTGGCTAAAAAATCTCTAATAAGAAGCATTGCAATGTATAACCGTTTGAAAAAGTTAGCATATTGCCGACAGTCAAAACCTGTAAAATAGCCTGATTGTTTTTTTATGATGTACAAACATCTTTCTTCAACAAACACGGATCAATACACTATGAGTTCATTCGTTGTTAATGCATGTTTATTGATGTTTTAACTATAGGAAATATATTTTCATGTTTGGTTAGGTAAACTAATTAACAAAAAATAGCATAGTATAACTTAAAGCTACATTTATTTGGTAACTGTACGGTAACTTGTCTTAAGAATAAAACAATAAATAGTAAATTTTGAAAACAAGCTTTTAATAAGTTACAGATGCAGGAAGGTCACATTCAGAGGACAGAACCTTGCTAGATATATTATCGTCGCCTTATTTCCAGAACCTCGTAACTCAATTTTTGGCGGTTTTGAGTATTTGGTATCGTTGAAACCGTCTTTCCAAGCTCTTTCTATCTGTACTACCTATATTGTTCTGGAATGCACATAACTTAAATAAATGCATTTCCATAACCCTGTATGTAAAAATTATCTCAAGAGGGTAAAACTTTAAAGTTGTTTTTTCTCAAAAAGACGAAAAACGAGTTATGGGGTTCTGGAAATAATGCGATGCAATCTAGACGAGAGAAAAAGAATGCGGCAAGTAATGTTTCAGAAGAAAGCTGTTCTGAGTTTGGAGATGGTCTGAGTTTGGAGGTGGTCTGAGTTTGGAGATGGTGTGAGTTTGGAGGTGGTCTGAGTTTGGAGGTGGTCTGAGTTTGGAGGTGGTCTGAGTTTGGAGGTGGTCTGAGTTTGGAGGTGGTCTGAGTTTGGAGATGGTCTGAGTTTGGAGGTGGTCTGAGTTTGGAGGTGGTCTGAGTTTGGAGATGGTCTGAGTTTGGAGGTGGTCTGAGTTTGGAGGTGGTCTGAGTTTGGAGATGGTCTGAGTTTGGAGGTGGTCTGAGTTTGGAGGTGGTCTGAGTTTGGAGGTGGTCTAAGTTTGGAGGTGGTCTGAGTTTGGAGGTGGTCTGAGTTTGGAGATGGTCTGAGTTTAGAGGTGGTCTGAGTTTGGAGATGGTCTGAGTTTGGAGATGGTCTGAGTTTGGAGCTGGTCTGAATTTGGAGATGGTCTGAGTTTGGAGATGGTCGGAGCTTGGAGCTGGTCGGAGTTTGGAGGTGGTCTGAGTTTGGAGGTGGTCTGAGTTTGGAGATGGTCTGAGTTTAGAGGTGGTCTGAGTTTGGAGATGGTCTGAGTTTGGAGATGGTCTGAGTTTGGAGCTGGTCTGAATTTGGAGATGGTCTGAGTTTGGAGATGGTCGGAGCTTGGAGCTGGTCGGAGTTTGGAGGTGGTCTGAGTTTGGAGCTGGTCTGAGTTTGGAGGTGGTCTGAGTTTGGAGCTGGTCTGAGTTTGGAGCTGGTCTGAGTTTGGAGCTGGTCTGAGTTTGGAGCTGGTCTGAGTTTGGAGCTGGTCTGATTATTGAGATGTGAAAATACGGTTTTATTAAAAAAGGAGGTGGTCTTGTATTCTAGGCGGTCTTAAAGTCAGGGTTTACGGTATATCAAATATACCATTGCAACACGTATGAGGGTGGACTGTTTCAAGGGATATATGCAGAACAAATCTATCTGTATATCAATATAGAAACAGGTGGGCTGGTTTTACTTCCACTTCTTGGTTTATTATATGCTTGTCAGTTATTATGCATCGTGTGTCTAAGGAATAAATTTGAAATACTAGTCAACCATTTCAATGCCAATGATTCAACCTGATATTGATATAAGCAAAGATACAGTGATACAAACATTTGGCCATGACTAAGGTAAATGTGAAAACCAGTCCAGAAGTTGTGAAACATTACGATACTAGTAAGAACAGATCCGTGTCATAAAGGGATATCAACCTACATTGACAGGTTCGACTGTATATCAGTTTCTTGTTGTATCTTTTACATATCCCAAAACAGGTATATATTCTCTCCTTTTTATTTGGACAAAAAGTATTGACAGTCAATATCTGTATTTGTATCAATATTTGTAACAAACTCCTGTGAGCTCGGCTGTCTGCCAAGACAGTAAAACCTCACTCAAAATTAAGAACACAATTGGTCAAGTAAATTTTTTACTGTTTTGCTTCTTATTCAACCTCAGTATTAAAATCACCTCAGTAAGAAGTTTTCAAGGGTTCCGAGGGTGGTCCTATTAAAGAGGTCTTACGGTATTTAACATGTTTGTGGACGCAGACGGACACGCTGACGCAGACGACAACGACAGAGCAACGACTATGTAACTCTTCATTTTTTCAGAACAGACGAGCTAAGAAGGGAGATATATTTAGTGACCTGTCCGAGGTCTTTTTTCCAATACCCGACGTTTTCTGCTTAAAATGCCTTCTTTTTAATTGTAAGTTGAGCAAGAAATATAAAAAAGATAAAAGCGTAGATAGAATGATGTCTTCCGGTATATATGTTAAATGAAATAATGATTTTTGCAGCATGTTGAAAAATAAATCCTTACAAGAAATTAACTCGGATCTATAAATACTGTAATCATGGACCTGTCTTATCAGGGTCATATTATACATGCTTATAAACATATTAACTACTCCCGGCAAAATTACTACTGCTAACGAACGCACATCTTACGACAACACCGTTTGGTGCCTCTTGGGTGTACGAAAACCCCGTTAGGTCCCTCATTGGTGAAATATTATTGGTCATATTTTAAAAAGCCGGCATCGAGGACAACATTTGGTTGGTCAAAAGTGTAGGTCACAATCAATGTTATACAGCTACGCCGGAAAAAAATATTTTCTGTTTGAATTTAGCGTACGTTTCAAGGCATGTACTTGACATGGTTAAGGATATTGTGATTAGTTTACTTTCATAACATTTTAAGAAATATCTGAAACGAGGTGTGGCTTTAAACATGGTATAAGAATTCACAAAATCATTGATATAACATGGATTAGATCTGCTATGTGGTATTGAAATAGTACTGATAAAAATAAGACAGGCCGTAATTTATAGTGAAATTTAAATAGTAAATAGCTAGCTTGTTGAGACCATTAAATTGAATGGAGTTTGCTTTACAACCGAGGTATTCCGTGTGAACGTTAGTTCACTACTTGTATTTCATATCAAACAGCCAATGATACGTGTTAATTAACTAGCGTGCTTGTCATTAAACCTAACAATTAGTAAACATTACGACAAGCAGTGATACTTTGATCGTTGGTTCGATGCCGAAGTTAAACGAGGGATAATAAAAAATAAGCGGACTTTTGTACTTCTCTATATGGATAAGCTCTGTTTAATGCATATTTCAGCATAGTAAATTCAAACATGTCTGGAACAAATGTGCAGAATACCCTTGTTCTACCACCAGTCCGCACAAGATAGGCATGTCAGCACAATCATCTCAGTGATCGCGAATCCGCGAAACGCTACACCAATGCCATGTAAATTTCCCTAAAACGTGTCTACAAAAAATTAACCAATCCGCGTCAAGGTTACAAATGTGTTCGGTTGAAGAGAAGTTGATTTTTTGGTAAACGTAATATATGATTGGTTAACGCGAGACTGATATGCTAATAGCAAAGCAATGTTAGTACGGCTAAATATTTACCTCATTGTGGTCGCTAATTTAAATGGGTCGTGAATGGTGTTTTTATCATAATATCATATATTTGCTGCAGTACCGTTGTCAAATTTCAATATAATTAACATTGACATAAACATTTATACAGAAAAAGAACACTGGTATAAAGAAGTATTGTATGTAATGAATCCATTGTAATCCCTTAATGCACAAGTTGCATATAAATCATGATGGACACAGAGAATAAATGATATAAAAAACATTTAAAGTTCCTAAAATGTATTCATTCAATTTTTACTGTATATCATTGGGTTAGGGTCTACGGTTATACAAATAGTTATACATTATACTCAATAATACGACCACCATTGGGACCCTTGAAGCTGGTCTTAATATTGAGGTTGAATATAGAGCAAAACAGTAAAAATGGACTTGCAAATTGAGTTCTTAAGTTTAAGGTGGACTTATTACTGAGGTGGTTTTAAAGTGAGATATACTGTATATCATTGAGTCGGGGTCTACGGTTATACAAATAGTTATACATGTATACTGTAATTGTCGAGGTATATAAACACAGTCGTGTATTGCTGGTAAGTTGGCATAATTAAGAATCCCAAATAGATGTTTGCCCGGCCTTACATCTTCTCAGCTCCTAGTGTTATGTGTGTGATGTTTCCCCTGGGATCGGTGTGGGGAGGTATTGTCTTGTGAATGTGGCCTTCCTGTACCATCTTAATCCTTCCTTCTACGGATGGCATAATCAGTGTTCCTTAAACTGTCTCTACAGAACAGAGTACAAATTTATCTGTTTTGAGGAATATTTGAAGAAAGTTAAAAAAGGGGCCGAGGGAATGCCACATCAAAAAAAGGGCTTCTCCATACATATCCATTGGACAGGAAATGAAAAGAAAGACGAGGGGTCACAAAACAAAGCTAGTATGTCAAACGCGATGATGATCAAAGAAGATTTATTTTTTATTGCGCAATTAAAACACTAAAGTTGACAAGGGACAGAATTCGCTAAATAATAAAACGTGAAATTCTAATTGTACAACCTATTAAACATAACATAAAACATTCATTCACTCCCCCAGATAGGAAAAAATGTACAGCTTTAGAGGACAAATTACGCAGAATGAAACATTCACTACAGTGCAACCATTCTCGACAGCTCTCGGGCATTTCCGTACCACTTCGTTACTCGGATAACACACTTGACGTAGTTGGCCGAGGATTTCCGAATACAGTGCAACCTCGCCAGAGTAACACCCTCTAAAGATCGTACGTTCTGGCTGTTGTTGAGAGGTTGATGTTTCAGATAGTCGAAATTGAGAGTGAGTTCATATAACAGGAAAACCGACACTAACTGAAGAGAGGTTGTTGCTCAAGAGAGGGCTGCTTTAAGAAGTGGTTGTTAACATATTTACTCGTGTATTTGTTTAATAGGTGGAGATAACCATCCTCGAGTTTTTGATCACTTTTAATACACATTCTGGTGTCAAACTCAAAAAGCCTGTACCAAAGGTCCACCGCTTTGTTTTCCATAAACTTAAACTTAAAACATTTCCCTATATAATATGTTGATCAAAACTGGTAGAGCTGGGAACTCGATATCGATTTTCGAGTCATATTCAAGGGAGACAATCCACTGCGATAGGCCAGCTAAAAGACACGGGGTATGATGTAATATGATTCGTTGAAAACTGTCAAAAACACGGATTTTCGTTACAATGTCACATTGTACTTGTAACTTACTAAGGAATTGGTCAGTAAACTCGATGCGTATGTTCGTCCGTCTGTCCCTCTGTCGCTTTTTAATACAACAATTCAAATGAACAAGCCATAAGGTTTTTTACACTTGTTAATTGCAATAACAGATCAAATTTCATAACAGTTCATATGGATGATTGGTTAAGCATATTTCATAAAAAGCTATAATATACAACATAAGGGTGGGGAATGTATTACACATTATCGATATAGTAAATATAAATGACGCAACCAAATATGTAACACAACCGACCAGTCGATCTGTAGATTGTCATGATTTCATTTTGTAATTGAAAAGTGATATCACCAGCCAAGACTTAAAATGTAATAGTATACCCATTCATAAATAAAATCTAAAGCACAGTTTTGTTACATATTTTACAAACATAACACCTTGCTTGACCTGTCAACAACCCACTTTTATTGTAGGATTTCAAATTTTTCAAAAACAAGGTTTAAATTACAATGTATATCGTTCGCTGATCGTATTAAAGTAACGTTTAAGGGCTTATCTCGCCGTATCTTAACCGGCATACTTTTTTTTCAAATAGTTTTGAAAGGTTGAATCGGTCTTGTTTTACCATATGAACCAGACATCAAAATGTAGACGAAGCTTAAGTCTGCGTGAATGCACGAAAGATAGTATTCCATGAAAAGTCTCCACTTTTTAAACATAGCAAACCTTCAATAGGTTGCACGCATTTTATCTAAAGTATTCAAATCAGTCAATTGTTTAAAAAATATTTTGAGATACGATATCTTAGTTTGGCCTTGAAAGTCCATAGTTGATCTGGATTTGTTTAAACAGAAACAAACTACACATGTATGTGATAAACGAGAGAGCTTATTTCTATCGTCGTTGTTCATTGTTTTTTTTATTTAACCAAATTGTTAACATAGTAAATTATTTCCCGTATTAGGAAATTCCTGAACGACGGAAAAGTGATAACAGATTTGTCAATGATGCCTAGTCGAATAATTCTTTTAAATTAATGTATACTCAGTACATTTAAAAACGCACGATTTGGGACTTTTTGTTGTTGTTGTTGTAATAATGCACGATATGGGATTTCAAAGTTTTCATTGCCGGACTTTTAGAATACAAGACAAGAACTTGACACGATATTATTACATGTGTACGCAACATGTATGCTAAATTTCATGACAATCGACAAATATTTTCATAAAAAATGAGTTTCAAAAGTAATAAAATGGATTTTAAATGAAGTATGGTTGGTAAAACATTGTGCGTTTATAAATGAGTTTATATATACCAACAAAAATGATTTCATTGTTCAGTTGTGAACGCATCAGCGCGAGTATGTTGTGTAAACTTCTCATATTTAAACATGTAGGAAATTATTGTAAACCAAACGCAACTTAATACGTTATTTACGGCTACAATGTTTGTTCAGTCTCTTCATGAGTTTCTTATATGCATGTACTTTCGGTATGCATGAATTCATCAATATGACTAGAGATGATTGTGTTGGGTTTATTAATTGCTACTCGAGTGATAAAGAAGTTTGATACATGTTCACATGTTTTTTCTGTTTGTACATAATTCAAATCAAGCGAAAACATTACCCGAACATGATTAAATGCTGTCAAACCGGAAGTTGCATCTTGTAGTGGGGGAGCATGTTAATAATGTACATTGCCTTCAGATCGTATTTAATCCATCTATGCTATTGAAAGTGTGCAGACTATAGAATATAAATTGACTTGTTCAGCCAGATCGTAAGTATTACATGTAACTCCAAAAAATGGCTCAGGAGATAGACGTTGTAGTCTATGGATAGATCCAGCGGCCCAGAGTTACCCGCCTTGAGCGACGTTGTCACGCAAACTTCACGTTCCCTGAACTAGGAGCAAACAGTAGTTAGAAACCAAGGAGACAATCACATAGAGTGACTTGTGTAAGGGTCAGTAAGTGACTTATGTCACACATGATGTGCAATACGAACAAAAATTCGATCGAAAAACACACTGATTAGTTCGAGCATAGTCAGTGTTGTGATATGTACTAGCCCTCAATAATGAAACAATGCAGTAAAACATCACCTTAATATCACCTCATTAATAAGACCACCTCAATAACAAGACCACCTCAATAACAAGACCACCTCAATAACAAGACCACCTCAATAACAAGACCACCTCAATAATAAGAACACAATTTTCAAGTCTGTTTTCACTGTTTTGCTCTTTATTCAATCTCAATATTAAGACCCCCTAAATATTACGACCAGTGTTCAAGGGTCCCAAGAGTGGTCTTATTATTGAGGTTTTACTGTACATAAGAATACATGGGCATTACACGTACGACGCTATATAAACATATTACGAACTCTAATTGTTTCTATAACGAAACAGATTTATGATGGTTCATTTTAGATATTCAATACAGACCAAGCATGCGTGCAAAGTATTCCATGCATAATTTTCAAGCACGCTTTAGGCGATGGTCGTTTCAGTGTATTAAACTTAAAGTTATGAAGCAAGCATTTTAAACTCTTATTCGGATTTATGAAATTGTAATGGTGAGTTTTGCTCACGTGTTTGTCGTGGTATTTTCTGATGTGTTGTGTGACTATTAATGTAAATGAGGCCCGTATTAATAGTTCAGAATAACACTCGACTGTCAATATTGAGGCCCTAGGTTCAATCATCCGAGGCCTCCGTTACCGTGACCATTATCTATCTATCTATTTACCTCCACCTCTGAATTACATAGGGAAGTTGTCAGTTGCGTGGAAAGATGTGTTAGTACTTGTTGTATAGAGCTGTCATTGATTCGGCAAAATGCATATCGACGATATCCATATATCGGATGAGACGTATCGACGATAAATCGATATATCAAGTATCGTTTACTAAAATGCCATTTACAGTCTTAAAGTTCATGATTTCATGTATTTTCACTTCTAGTTATGTCTTTTACATGCGTATGAATAACTTGGACCTACTTATTTCCATACTATTAAGAAGTATGTAATGTTTTTTGCAAAATAAGTACGAAAAATATTAATAATCTTCAGTTAAATGAAATTAAATCAGGAAGACTTATACACATGAAGTTATTTTATATAGAGATATATTTTACAATTATCATTCTTTTGGAATCCTTTATTTCTTGAAACATAACATTCATGTATCTTTGTAAATATGCCTTAAATGATAATGTGGCTGTTTTGAAGGTCGTTTTCGAAATGGGACTGATAAATTGCAGATATGAAAACAATACAAGCTACGTGTTGAGTAGTAGGTTTTCTAACCATCAATGACTGTCTCAGGTTGTCCAACATTACATGCACAAATCAATGACTGTCTCAGGTTGTCCAACATTACATGACAACGATAAGATATGTCGATGCATGCGTTGTATTCGCTTTGTTTTGGTGATATAAAATATGCAAGAGTTTTATTGTACAGATCTATAATTGATAAAATATTCAAGCGTCTAGTAACACGAATCGATTCCAGAACGAAGACATCTTTTCAAAAAAATGTCCGATATCGAATTCGGATACCGATGAAATATTTGTCCAGATAGATTTCTTTGTTAGGCGAATAATGACGCTCTAAATCAATACCCAGGTGTGTCGTTTAATAAGTGGAATAGTTCCTTTGTTGGTGGTTCAAAACCATTAAAAATAGCCACATGTTTCACGATCACTTATGGATCTATGTTACGTAAGCGCTTATCACTAACAATGGCGGTGGGTGAATCCCCAGGTATAGGCTACAAGGAAGTAGTTTTGTCCGACATTAGACAGAAAAAAATGTACGATACAAATATGAAAATATTTATGGTGGATATTTCACAATATAAACCTCCCATCGATGACCTAGTCATGAATATTACATAATATTGTAACTTTAAACAAAATGTTTCAACAATATACCTATAGTTAGTTTGTTTTATATGTTTGATCGGGTTTAATGCTATTTTTCAACATTTTTTTCAGTTATGACGGTCAGGTGACCATGAAGTGATTTTCAACCAGTACTAACTTGCCCTTCCCCAAACAGCTGACAACTTCTCTGCATGAATCAGTTGTGGAGTAAAGATAACCGTAGTCGAATGTAACGGAAGGACATGACCTGCCACGCTCGGGAATCGAATCCCGGGTGACAGCCCGGCCTTCCACCAACTGAGCTAACCGGGCCAGACTTAGCTTGAAAATACACTATGGCCATCATGAGACATCAACTCAAACTCAGACTTAATTCGATAAAAGAAGAACATAGATAACGAGTGTCTGAAACTCAAGATTGTTGCAACGAAATAGTGAGACACTGTTTAAAAGCTCAGACTTCAAATTAAGATTCACTTCCAATCTTACATGACGTGATTTCCGTCTGAGCGGGATGAAAGGACAAGGAATAGTGAATCTGTTCAGCATCGATGAAAGTTCTACAGATCTGATAGAGCATAGGTCATTTTTTAACTTGATTTACAGTTTTAATTAAAACTTCTGTCATACTTAAAAATATGTACATTTTTACAAGCTCCCTAATAAGGGGAGATTTACACTGATATCAATACAGACAATAATAGCCTGGATTTAGACTGGTACCCTGCACGGAGCAGAAAACATGAACCCGTCACAAAATTATATCCTTACCTTGCATATGGTGGACTGCCATCCCTTTTCTGTGATTTATTTTTCTTGAGTCCACAGAACGGCATATTCACTGGTTAAAAAGTCACCAAAAATTACACACTTATTTAAATCCAATACGTTCAACTTTAAGTCTTACTGTCGGGTGATTAATAGAACGCTTTCAACATGTAGTTATGCTAAATTGCTATTCCCTCGCAGTTTAAACTGAAATCCAAATCTATATTCTCCAAGTTTCGTTTTCACACTGTTAACTTCCCCAGTCGTTCGATATATTTACTAGTCGAGTATTACTAGCGATGCATCATATATGTGACATTAAAATACGTCTACACCGCGCCTACATTCATTTTAACTATGTCTCGGTAAACTTATGCAGAATTCTCGCCATCAAACTGTAAATTCAGTACGGTGACAAATTCAGATAACTCGCGAAAACTGAGATTTTGTACGAAAAATCTAAATTTTAATCCAATTTTTACAAATATCTTATCACCAGGTCAGTTGACAACGTTTTTTCGTAAGAAAATGTCGAATGTTTATACATGTGTACGTCAACTTTATCTCTAATACATCCAAATGTGAAATATGTCCTATTGTTTCAGATCGAGAGATCTTTGGCAAGCTTTTGTTTTGATAGAACATAAATATTTAACATCCAACAGCGGTATTACTTGACATATGCAATTTACATTAACAATTAATCACAGGTGTGAAACAGATCGCGTATTTGTGTCCACATTAAAACGTGTATATTTAAACTGGCAACATTTAGTTTCGGTTCGTATAAACAGACCTACACCGTTTACCAGCCATTAACATATTTTACTAACCATATACAACCAAGGTGAATAATAAGCCTCGTCAACGGATAGTATATCAACTATTTTACTACAAGCCTTATCATACGTTTTACACAGATTTAAGCATATCTTTGGTACATCTAATATGTTAAATACATCAAAAAAAGGCCTCAATGTATACTCTTTATCAAACGTAGTATACAAATATCGAACTAATTTGAAATCTTTAGGACAAGCGCCTTTGTTTACCATTTATCGCTCTTTGTATAGATTGTAATATCACAATTTGCAGTATTAAGATTTAAACCGTTGTAGTTAGTGACAGCGCAAAGCGGCGTACTTCAAATTAGGAAATAAATTGCAACACCTGTCATATTTATACAGGTAAATATCAGGTGTATACACACGTTCAATGGCAAGTTATGGTTATTTCATAAAACTACGATAAGGTTAAAGGTCATATTCGCGTGTATAGTGTAACAAATCGACAGCAGCGCATAAGTCCGGTATCTATTATGTTTCATTTACGCTATTCTTACGAAAGCCTAGAAGTGTCATTTCAGTTTTAAGAATTAGCGATTTCAACTTCATAAATTCACGATTTCATCTTCATGAATTTACAATTTCACGATTTAAATTTCACGAATTCACGAATTCAATTTAATTACTTCACGAATTCACGATTTCAACTTCACTAATTCACAATTTGAAACTTTAAGATTTGAATTTCACAAATTCACGATTTCAACTTCACGAATTCATGATCATAATTTCACGAAGTTGCAATCGTAAATTCGTGAAAATCACATCGTAAAGTTTAAATTGTGAATTCGTGAAATTGAAATCGTGAATACGTGAAGTTGAAATCGTGAATTCGTTAAATTGAATTCATGAAGCTAAATTTGAGAATTATTGAAGCCGAAAATTTCACCACCAGGCTTTCGTACAATGATCCCTGATATCCAAGCATCATTCGAAATATCTCGGACAATATCGTGTATAAAAACCTGAATGTAACTTTTTTAGAATGGTATTTTCTATTTTTGACAGGGGTATTTATTGAGTTCGTGCAAGCCAATTGACACTCGGTTACTTCCGGTCATCTGTTTCAGTCCCTCATTGGTTGTACAATATGATTTTTTTTGTAAATAACTCGAAAGTACACATTTTGAACTCTAATATATCTCTCATACAGAATCCAACCTTATTGGAAATGTTTGAATTCAAAGATATTGTTAAGCACGCAGATGTAAAAAAGTGACCTTAAAAACCTTAAAAAGGCTAGTGAAGTAGAAATCACAGAAACATAATATTTGCCTCATCATAAAGTGGAAGGTTTGATCGCCAACATTTGTTTGCACTCGAAATACACCTTCAACTGATTTGGATTAATTGCGGTTTAAGGATCTCCTTCAATATTAGCCGTGCAAAAATTGACCTCGAATTACCACGCGACGGGGGATTTGTCAAAATGCTATGAGGGACCAAGCTTCAGCTGTCGTTGGAAAATGGCGATGACGTAAGTTAATAAAGGTGATATACAAGAGAGTTCGCCGGATGACTCGCTTTGCGCAGTCACGGTCTGCCACTTCGCGGGCGATCGTGGCAATCTGCTGATACCTGGCTACAAAAAGGACAGCATCGAAACTCTCAAAGAGAACAATATATGTCTTTAATGAGTTATTTCTAATTTCCGACAATATCCGATTCGAATCGTGCAACTTTGAAATAAGTAGCTGCCCCTGCACGTAGGAAACATGGAGACTAACGGTCCGCTTGGTTGTCGTCTTGTAAATAATGTATGAGGACAAAACTCAACACCATCACATCCGTGAAACTGTCAAGCGTTTTATTTGCATATTTTGCATTATCATGGTTATATACATCATATATCCCAAATCGTTTGAAAACGTATAATAGGGTATAAACTTCAAGTTCATATATTCAATGACAGTTCAGATACTATTTATCTGTTCCTTAACATAATTATTGTCGCGAAAACAAACCTACGTTAGAAGTCAGTTCTTGGCTGATCGGTATTTATTATTTATCAAGGGATACAACTCCACCAGGTTTGCTGTCAGTCTAAATTTCAAGAAAACAAGAGTTGTCGAACGTACTCTGACCGGAATCTCGAAATTTCAATAGCATTTGATATATTTGCAAGTATAATAAGATGTGGGATGTCAAGCAAGCGGTGTCCATGGTTATTCAGTCCAGATGCTATGACATCACGGTACTCATAAAGTTTCCAACCGAAAATCGAAAGGACTCGCCAGAAAATTATTTCATTTCCGATACATATGTATGTTATTTAAAAGAAAATTAATGTGTCGGTGTGAAGAAGTAACTATCAGAGAAAAATAAGTTTTCAGGTATCAGAACGTACTTTATACACATGAAAATTGTATAAATATAATACTTAAGCTATTCTCATTGTTTATGGATTTAACTCCTTTCGACAGCACAAGTGGGAGGCGTGTCTAGGGATGTCCCAAACTTCTGTAAGCTTATTTTTTAAGTGTTATAGTAGCGATTAATAAATAAATGTACCTCTATGAAAGTCAATCAATGTGGTTGTTTGGGAATATTAAACTTATCTGCTTTGTGTCTGCTTGGTTTATAATTTCGAATTCAAACCTTTTATCAATACCATTTTCATCTACGGTCATGTGATATTGTAGCCATCACCGAGTAGGAATGCCACGTTAACGTTAGAATTAATTGAGTTTATTCCCATTTCTTTTCTTTTGTTATTATCTCTTTAATACAATCACTTGTAACATTCATCTTTATGTATGAAATGGGTTATTTAAGTACAAATATTACAATGCTATTGATGTTATTCATTAATATAAAATGTTGTTTTTTTCACATCACTTGATGCTGTATTTGTGTACATATTTGCTAACGATGAAGAGCTGTCATCGCTCAAGTCGATAATAAACTTTATTTTCTGTTCATAATTCAATATATTTTTTCGAAAGAGGCTACAGTAAGAATACATTCTGATAAATTAGTACTGCCCAGGGCAATTTCATCATGCTGGCTAAACACAGCGGGTTGGCTAATTAAGTCGTGAACGATAATGATCATGAAAATATATCAAAAATCGGTACTTCTGTAGGCCTATTCTTTAAGTTTTATAGTAGCGATTAATAAATAAATGTACCTCTATGAAAGTCAATCACTGTGGTTGTTTGGGAATATTAAACTTATCTGCTTTGTGTCTGCTTGGTTTATAATTTCGAATTCAAACCTTTTATCAATACCATTTTCATCAACTGTGTGTGATATTGTAGCCATCACCGAGTAGGAATGCCGGAGGCTTCCGAGTGTTTTCGAGTGTTTCCGACCACTGTGCCCACTGATTAGCGACACTGGCATCGATAACAATAGGCTAATCTGATGATGAAGATCTTGCGGTATGGTATCAGATTCTGATATTGAGATACATAAAAAGATTGCAATGATATGACAATATCTACAAGTTCGACAATGTACACTAGTCAAATATTCTAAGTACAAACATTGAAATTTACTATTTACTGGGAAAGTAACGGACGGAGAGATGTATTAAATATATCATCAGAAACAAGAATACACTGGCTCTTTTGTGAGGAAATTGAACATCTGAAATCCAACAACAACATATAAATAAGCGAAAAGAAATTAATTCGTATATAAATTCAAAAGTCGCGAACGATTCACTAGTAACCGTTAGTCGAGTAGTATTTCGCACGACATTTACCAGCTAATCGCAATTTCCAGGATGAAGTTCAGCTTGCTCCCGATAACGAACGAGACATGCACAGTCCAATTAACCAATGCAGCACTATATTATGGTTTATAAGTAACTGATAATCAAAGCAATGTCGTAAATGTATGTTTACGTTTGTAACGGATGCATGAACTTTTATAAATCCAATATTTGTCTCCAGAAACAAAAATGTCACTGCTTTCCTTCCAGTAGAACCCGCTGCCAGTGGAACCCGCCTCCAGTAGAACCCGCTTCCAGTAGAACCCGCTGCCAGTGGAACCCGCCTCCAGTAGAACCCGCTTCCAGTAGAACCCGCTGCCAGTGGAACCCGCCTCCAGTAGAACCCGCTTCCAGTAGAACCCGCTGCCAGTGGAACCCGCCTCCAGTAGAACCCGCCTCCAGTAGAACCCGCTTCCAGTAGAACCCGCTGCCAGTGGAACCCGCCTCCACTATAACCCGCTTCCAGTAGAACCCGCTGCCAGTGGAACCCGCCTCCAGTAGAACCCGCTTCCAGTAGAACCCGCTGCCAGTGGAACCCGCCTCCAGTAGAACCGCTGCCAGTGGAACCCGCCTCCACTATAACTCGCTTCCAGTAGAACCCGCTGCCAGTGGAACCCGCCTCCAGTAGAACCCGCTTCCAGTATAACCCGCTGCCAGTGGAACCCGCCTCCAGTAGAACCCGCTTCCAGTAGAACCCGCTGCCAGTGGAACCCGCCTCCAGTAGAACCCGCTGCCAGTGGAACCCGCTTCCAGTAGAACCCGCTGCCAGTGGAACCCGCCTCCAGTAGAACCCGCTGCCAGTGGAACCCGCTTCCAGTAGAACCCGCTGCCAGTGTTACCCGCTTCCAGTAGAACCCGCTGCAAATGGAACCCGCTTCCAGTATAACCCGCTTCCAGTAGAACCCGCCTCCAGTAGAACCCGCTTCCAGTAGAACCCGCTGCCAGTGGAACCCGCCTCCACTATAACCCGCTTCCAGTAAAACCCGCCTCCAGTAGATCCCGACTCCAGTAGAACCCGCCTCCACTATAACCCGCCTCCACTATAACCCGCTTCCAGTAAAACCCGCTTCCAGTAGAACCCGCTGCCAGTGGAACCCGCCTCCAGTAGAACCCGCTGCCAGTGGAACCCGCCTCCACTATAACCCGCTTCCAGTAAAACCCGCTTCCAGTAGATCCCGACTCCAGTAGAACCCGCCTCCAGTAGAACCCGCTGCCAGTGGAACCCGCCTCCACTATAACCCGCTTCCAGTAGAACCCGCCTCCAGTAGAACCCGCTTCCAGTAGAACCCGCTGCCAGTGGAACCCGCCTCCACTATAACCCGCTTCCAGTAAAACCCGCCTCCAGTAGATCCCGACTCCAGTAGAACCCGCCTCCACTATAACCCGCCTCCACTATAACCCGCTTCCAGTAAAACCCGCTTCCAGTAGATCCCGACTCCAGTAGAACCAGCCTACAACAATTTCGCTGATTTCTTAATTACTAAATTGTGATGTCATAATTGCTAGTGCAGACTCCCATAGTAATAAAATTATGTCTTTAGGTGAGTGCGTGTGCGTCTGGATGTGTATGGGTGCGTGCGAGCGACTGTGCGCGAGGTTGCGTGTGTGAAATTGTGCTTATGTTATTTGATGTATTCATTTATTTGTGTAAGGAAGAGACACATGCATCCGAATCAATATAATCGATACCATCACATCCGAATGTTTAAATCGTGGAATGATAAAAGCTTACATGTATACATAACAGGAACATATAGACTTCATATATAAATCAGGAAACTTATCCACTTCCATACACTTGTAACGTTCATATAAGGTTTCTTGTTCCGTAGGAAGGTTAATCGAGACAATTATGACTTTAAAATAAAGGCATGTGAAATAAAATTGATGGGTTTAGCCAAAATACGGTGCTAAAGTCAAATTTCATATGGTGAAGTACTTACAGTTGTTTTTCGATTGACCCATAGAATCAGTGGTTGATTGTTATCGTAGGAACTGTGCGACCTCTCACGAGAGGTCGTATCTTGAACAACGACCTATCAGTTATTTATTTAACATATAATATGTATAAAAACAAAGCTATAAGTCCACTCCATCTAAAGACATATATATAATGTTCTGATGACGTCGCCAACACAAAATGACGTTGCATGACACGCGTTGTCTTTAAAATGTTGTAAAATGGAAACAAAACAGTCTATAGTCAAACGGTTTTCATTTCCAAGGTTCTTAATGTCTGAGGCAACAGAACTTGTGAAACCCTGAATATCGAAAGTTTGGTCATTAAGCTCCGTTTTCCTAGAGAACGGCCCATATATATTTTTTTCCTGAAGTAAGAATTTACTATCAATATAACCTTTCTAAAGTGACAATCTCAAAACAACAGCCAAAGTTTTGTCTCCCAAAGGGTACTGCTCTGTAGAGACTGAACTGTACATCAGTCAGAGAGAATAAACACACAACACGTGGATTGAGTTCTGGGTTTCACTAAGTATCTCTCTTTTTAAATTCACGCTGTAGAAAGTTCGCGAATTTCGCGAATTTCGCCAACTTAAGAATGTTCCGCTTCAACATTTTTAAACTGTTTATGTAAAATATAACTCAACGCTCTGCACTCAACACTCTGCACTCAACGCTCTGCACTCAACACTCTGCGCTCAACACTATGTACTAAACACTATGCACTAAATACTCTGCACTCAACACTCTGCGCTCAACATTCAATTCAAAATCGTAATATAGCAACTGTTTACCCTCCGTAACATAATAATTATTATGTCGAGCCACACTGTAGTAGCGGAACATAATGTTAACCGACCGACCGATACTTCTACTTTTATCTTTGTCATAAGTTTCACTCAAAAACATTGAAATTTCGGACCAAACTCTAAATGAGGGTAAATATGGATAAAACGTTCATGACAGTCTTGATATGCCTCATCTACATAAATTGTGAATTTATTTCTACAACTTCAGACTTTGATTTTGAAATACGTGACGATGCGTGTGTGTCCTCGATAAAACAAAATTATGAAAAGGTGTCATTAAAAGAAATTTTCAATACGGAGGAGTCTAAACATTCATTAAAAAAGAAATTGCATGATGAAGACATGGCGCGTATTTCTGGATACGCTTTTATGTCTCCAATATTCCATAACGTTGGATGTCTGAATTGGACACATTACATGCATAATGAGTATTCCAACTTTAAAACAGACGAACTTTACGTTCAACAAGACGATTCATTGTATCGCTGCAGCCTTCGCTGTTCCACACAAAGACCACGTGTCAATTTATCGACACATTTTGGGTTTTCAAAGAAAACTTGCTACTGCATAGATGATTACAACTCGAGTTTACTGGTCAATAAACGGCACTGTAACGTGGATGATGACGATATCCACGGCGTGTATTCCAGCGATTATATATCTGTATTCACAACAAACGACCCCATAAGTTACATGGATATCGACCAGTCTGAAGGATATTTTCAGCTTTGTACTTACGTTGTGAAAACTGATGTTGGTGATGTAAGCTTCGTATATGGTCATTGTAATCTACCTGTTGCCGGCATTATTTGCCGTGTGAATGCGAGCAAATCGTCTTCGGAATGTTCCAAAAATGGCATGAATCAGTTGTGCGTAGTGCAAGCAACGCCAGACGACATTTTGCATGCAAACGAGCTTTGTGGTCAACATTTCGGTACTTTAGCCGCTGATCCAGACTTAAATGATATCCAAATTATGGTTCGTAACTTATCAGTCAGCTTATATCTTCTTGATGGTTATAGTGAACTGTTCACATTTACATCTATGCACAATGTGACTGCCTGTATGTCTTTAACGCTACATGATAGATATTTATTTGTACTGGTTGAAAACTGTAATACTAATCGGCAAAGCATTTGTGTGGTGGGAATCTCAATAAAATGGACGTTGCTATACGTAATGCTGGGCATAAGCTTTTCTACGTTATTAGGCTCAATAATAATGCAGATCTATCGCTACCATAGGTTATCATGTCAAAGGAATTTACGTCGTCTCGTGAAGCGTAATAAAATACAAAACATTGATATAGAACTTGATAACACGAGTGTGCAAGCACAAGAATATACTGACAGTGTATCCAGTGAAGTCGATGGTGCGTGTAGTCCTAAGCTTAATACAAGTGGATTTATACCTGTGCGCATTATTGACGCCGGCTCTGTCCCAGGACGAACCAGAGATGATTCTGCTTCCGGCTATGGGAATCTCATTTCGGTCCCTGGACGTACTAATGACAGGCATGTCCAAGCATGTTCCAGTGATGAGTCCGATGACTCTTAACAATGGTGTTGATGATATGTTACATGTAACAACATATGTATAATGGAATTCATCAATTCACAGTTATAATGAAGATATTTATTTAATCTACAACTATGTTTTTTTAATTTTGAATGTTCATAAATTGCCTTGCGTGTTTATTGGTGTTTATTGAGTGACGATGTTCTAAAACTCTCAGAGTAATACTGTGAAGCCATGTACTTGCTGAGGATCAAGCTATAGGCAGTGCCTCTTTAATCCCATACACATTATATTAAAGTAAGGAAAACATTAGGTCATGCCGTGTTTTATATTTGTGTTAAGCGCCCGCTAGCTCCTAGGCTTTTTGCTATTTGAGCCAAATAAAACAAACATTTCCGTAAGTCTAAAAATCGCCAAGGGAAGTAACCACTTTGTCGTATTTTCGTATATTTTGGTAAATATTTTAATAACTGGCATTTTGAATACAATGAGTGAAGTTTTTTTTTCTGTTAAACATCTATTTTATATCACGTTTACCTCATTAAAACATGTGAAATGATACATCGTCTATTATCTCGCTTTGCATTTTTTTCGAAACGACTTTATGTGGATTTTTTTCGAATAGGTAGCTAGGTTTCGCGAACCAAGTTTGACGCTTAACAAAAAAAACCAGTATGGCCTTTCATTTTTACAGGCAAGCAAAACTATCAAAGCTTACAACATTTGCGGATTGGAATCTGCTTATCTTGATCTTTGACCCAAAAACATTTCCGTAAAATTTTTAAGACAGTTCAATGGATTTCAAAGGTAGGAAGGTGTTTATTGTATTCAGGGACGCTCATTGTGTATACCAAAGTTACTGCCAACGTTTGATGTTTACGTTTGATACATGTACAGTCAAGAAAACTCACCTATGACGTACGAGGCACGTCCAATAAGTTGCTTGACACATTGGCTCTCTTGAGAATCAGAGAATGATGGCAGCAAAATATGACATATCATTAAGCTATACCTACCACGCATTTAATTTTTTAACATGAAATATCGGTGCATAAAATTAATAAAATATACAGTCGGACCTCGTTCATTCGAATTCATCGGGTCCGAAATATAATTTCGAATAATACATGGTTTCAAATAACCCATTTCAATGCGATGTGCCTAAAAGATATATCGGGCCTGATATTTATATCGGATATTTTCAAGTATTCTGATAGAAGGTTGCCGAATAAACGAGGTCCGACTGTATGTTCTTTTAAAGCTTAAAACTGAATAGACTTATTATTCGAATTCCAAAGCAAATAATCTTGATATTTCTTGTACTTTTTGTTTGAATTTTGAGTACTTATTCTACATTACAATCATTCTCTAAACCATGAAAAAATTGCCAAAAATATATATAAAAAACACACGTATGCTGCTGTTTCATTAAATCGACAAATTCATAAATTAAAAACCTGTTGTAACGAATGTGATAAAAAAACAAATATTCGATTATTTAGAAAAATCAGTAACATCTGAAAAGTTATCAAATGACTTATATCACATTTTCAACTTGTTAATTAGCAATGCTTATGTACATACTTCACATTTATGTATCATATTCATGACGGAAATTTGTTATGTTAGTTAATTTAATTAACGAGAGCATCTGTCGGATGTTAATAAGCTACATTAAAACCTCAATTACACGACCACCCTTAGGACCCTTGAAAACTGGTATTTATATTTACCTAATTTGTGGCAAAAACTAATACGATTTGGCATACGCGGACAAATGTTGACTGTTATTAGAAGTATGTACGAATGCATCAAATCAAGTCAAAATTAGTTATGAACTTAGTGAAAAATTTAATTGTATGTTAGGCGTACGACAAGGTGAATGTTTATCATCGCTGTTATACTCATTGTTTCTTAATGATATGGAAGAAACCCTTTTATTGAAGGGATACGAAGGTATCGATACTTATAATGCTGAAAATATTTTTATTGTCATATGCCGATGACATTGTTTTGTTCTCGAAAACACCACAAGGGTTACAAAAAGGTTTTGATATATTATTAGAATATTGTAATAAGTGGAAAATGATTGTAAATGTAGAAAAAACACAAAAGTCAGGTAGTTTGCCTAGCAATACATTGGTTTATATATAACGACAACACTATTGAAATCGGTAATACATTTTCATACTTAGGTATATTATTTACTGTTGGTGGATCTTTTAATCTAACACAAATAACGTTAGCGGGGCAATCAAGAAAAGCTATTTTTAAAATCAACAAATACCTATATAATTTTACAAATATTGGAATAAAACACAAGTTAGAATTGTTCGATAAATAAGATCTGCTGTTTATTAACTATAGGTGTGAAGTCTGTGGTTGGTTTCCATACTGCAAGTAATATTGAAAGAGTACATACCAAATTTTGCAAAAATATTTTAGGGGTTAAAAGAGTAACACAAGACGATTTTTTTAATACAGCGAATTGTGTAGACATTCTTTAATTAAAGGTCGATATTTTAAGATAATTGTATATTGGCTAAAAATTATAGAATCAACTGAAAACAAGTACGTAAAAATTGTTTATAAAATTTTAAAACATGACATTGAACTCGTGCCTAATATTAAGAATTTGGCAATTCGCGATTTATTATCGTCATTAGGTTTTTTTGGAAGAAACCATGCATGCAAATATTTATTGAACTTTTAACTTGCGAAAATGAGGTTACTGTACGTAAACTTGCATGTTTTATATTTAATGCATTTACTATAAGGCAATTAATTTGAAAACACAAATATAGATAGTATTACGTGTACATGTAGATTAGCACACCGCGAGTAATTACCGTTCTATAGTTTGTTTCGATAGAACGGTAATGGCATGTGGTACTTTTGAAATTTATAATTTCTACCAACAGTTTCCTGTATTTCGTTTTCGACAGGAAACAAGCTTGGGTTATTTTTGTTTTGTTTTGTGTATATATAATTGTAACTTTTGTAAACAGTTGATGCTTCTATAAAACATTGTCATTTTGGTCAACACACATGTTTAATTTGATGTAAATTTATCTTCTCCGCCACTTTATTTGTTTGAATTATCCTGTATATACATGTAATTGTAAATATGTTGTCCTCAAGTGCCGCGAGGCTTATTGGATTTTGAAAATAAAACTATCTATCTATCTATGCTAGAAAGCAATTAATTTGAAAACACATATACATAGTATCAATATTGATGTGGTCTTATTATTGAGGTTGAATAAAGAGCAAAACAGTCAAAATGGTCTTGGTTTTTGTGTTCTTAATTTTGAGGTGGTCTTTAAATGAAGTGTTACTGTAGTTTCATTGGACCACTATATATAATTAGTGTAGGGAGGTAGTCGTCGAGAGGGACCAGAGAAACTGAGCCCCGCGTTAAGCAGAGTTTGATCACAAACTTCAAACTCCACTCAGAGGTTACCTTCACTTGCAGTACAGCAATAACCACTGCCTTCTAAAAAGTCACGTGATTATGGGTGGTTAGGCAAAATGGCGGATACACCGAAGAATAAACTTTTAAAATGTTAGCATTTACTGTTAAATATTTTTTTAAATATTGTTATTTTTTACGTTTCCTACCACCAAACAGCATATATGTTTGAAATTAAGATATATGACTATAAAAATTGTCAAACTAAAATTAAATTAATGAAAAACATATTTTGTCAAAAATCTTGACGAAATATTTGTGATGGCAAAGCACTCCGATAACTATAAGTGGAGATCACTGCGTAGGAGATTGCACAAACTTAACAATCACTGAATGGAATAGGGTACTGGTTAGAAATCTAGGAACTAGTCAGAACAGTATTTGATATAAATTGTAAACTTGTTCCACGTTTAATGGAAAATAAATCTACTACAGCTAATATTTTACTATTGCTTTTCTATGCCATATAAATCACATGGAGATATGTCTGAGGCTTCCTATTTTATTTAATTATTATGACTTGAATGGTGACGCATAGCCATATAGGAATGACTAAACTTTGTACATGGATTTTACGGAACTGATATATTTAAGTCTAGAAATGTGTCAATAAGTCACAGATGCCCCCACTTCAAAATTATCAAAATTACCAAGTGAACAACTATACTGATTATGATGATAAGTCAAGGGCAATAGCTTTACACTTACTGTGCGTAATCATACATGAGAACCCAGGTGCACATCTACACATGCTAGTGAACATACCTGTAAGGATTTGAGAGTCTGGGTCCTATACTTTGGAGATACTCGCCCCACAAGATTGCATACTTTCTGTATGCTATATTTTCATTAAGTCAAGGCCATATCTTTGCACTAATTGGGTACAGCAAAACCCGAAACCCCAGGTGCACAACTTCACATGCTGGTTAACTTTTCTGTAAAGTTTTATGAATCTGGTTCATATTGTATTGGAGATATGCGTGACACAAGATTGCATACTCAATAGGTTATATTTTAACGAAGTCAAGGGCCATAACTTTGCACTTACTATGCACAACTAAAAATGAAACCCCAGGTGCACAACTTCACAAGCTGGTTAACCTTTCTGTAAAGTGTTATGAATATGGCTCATATTGTATTAGAGATATGTGTGACACAATATTGCTAAGTCAATGGCCATACTTGGCACCGCCAAACATGAAACCCCAGTTGCACAACTAAATAGGCTGGTGAACATTCCTGTAATATTTTTTTATTCTGTCCCTCCGTCCGTCTCAAAATCTTGTATCACTCATATCTCCAAAAGAATATGAGACAGAGTAAAAAAATAATACGGGAAACTTCACCAACCTATGTAGTTGTGCACCTGGGGTTACATATTTGGCGAAGTCCAGTAAGTGCAGAGTTATGGCCCATGACCAAGAAATTTTGTGTCACGCATATCTCCTAATCAATATGAGCCAGATTCATAAAACTTTACAGAAATGTTAACCAGCATGTGATATAGTGCACCTGGGCTTTCGTGTTTGGCTGTGTCCAGTAAGTGCAAAGTTATGGCCTTTGACTAAGTAAAATATAGCATACAGAGAGCATGCAATCTTGTGTGGCGAGTATCTCCAAAAGTATAGGACCCAGACTCACAAAACCTTACAGGAATGTTCACCAGCATGTGTAGTTGTACACCTGGGGTTTCATGTATGATTGCGCCCAGTAAGTATAAAGTTATTGCCCTTGACTTATCACCATAATCAGTACAGATGTTCACTAGGTAATTTTGATACACATTCACAAACTATGAGCAGAATAATAGCATTTGCTTTTGTGACAAAGGCTGGAAGTGGGGGCATCTGTGTCCTATTGACACATTTCTAGTTTTAAATATATCAGTTCTGTAAAATCCATGTACAACGTTTAGTTATTCCTATATGGCTATGTGTCACCATGTATCCGCCATTTTGCAATGGAAGACAACCGCTGCATGGAGTTTGCAGTTTTTGATCAAACTCTGCTTAAAGTGGGGCTCAAACTCACGACCTTCGGATTAGGAGTCGGTTTCTCTTGTCCCTCTCGACGACTACGTCCTCCACTAATTATATATAGTGGTCCAATGAGACCACAGTAAAACTTCACTTAAAGACCACCTCAAAATTAAGAACACAAAATACACTTGCAATCAAGTGTATATAATAGCTATATAAGTGCAAATTTCAGTACGACATTGATGTATTAAGAAGAAAACAAAAATAGTTACATGTTAACAATATACACAATGTCAGTAATAAAAATACAGTAAAACCTCACTAAAATACCACCTCAATAATAAGACCACCTCGAAATAACGAACACAATTTTTTACAAATAATACTGTATAAACAACATATCAAAAGGTTAATAAAATATTTGATGCAGAAAGTGAAGAAAAAATGAAAAGTAAAAATGTAGAAACACCTTTGAAGGAATGGCGCATAATGTACACCAAATTTTAGATATTATTCGCAAGCGCCCATTGATCAAGATGCATTCGTCAGCACGCACATGTAAACAATGTATACAATCACAATAAATACTGTTGGCAATAAGGTAAGTATTAGATTTTCAATAATATATTAAGTGAAAAGTTCAAAAAATGTATGTGATTGTCATTCCTTTGCAAATTGGATTGCTATCATGCCATATTTAACTGATTTTCAGTGTTTTCTCCTGGCCTTATGTTTGAAATGTTAAGATTAATAATAAAAAGCACATATTGTCTTACCAAAGCATAAATTTGATACATAGATCGATCGCGAATCTTTGCCAATATAACGAATCGGATGAAAATTGATTTGTGACCTTGAAGTATTTCTTGTCAAATTATTTTCATACGAAAGCCGGTATGTGCCAACAGTTTGCCAAAGATTGAAGAATGGTGAAATATTCATTTGTTCGATGTATGTTTATCTGAACCATAATATGATTAATTTGTAATCATTGTTTTTTTGTTTTTTTAAGCCACAAAATGTACAAATCTCGTAGCATGCTATAAAATATAGATGTTTTTTCCCTGCGAAATGGAACAAATCAAGATAATTATGCTGTATCTTAACATTATTGTAGTGTTCAATGATTATTCCCACTGTCATTATATAAAATATATCATACATCCGCGAAGAACGTAAGGAACTACATATCCACATGTTATATTCATCGGATCTACACCATTCAATTCCAAAAGGAATATCGCATCAATAACATAGATAACAAGCAATATTTCATCAATATGTTAAGCAAGTACTTCGATGAAAGTTGCTGTAATGTATTTCATAGTGCTGGTAAAGTTGATACAGTTGACCTTTATAACTGAGACGGCATTTGATTGTACTTCACGTTGTGACACAATCATTGTAGGGAGGATACATACCTCCTAATTGTATTATGCTGCTTGTCTGACATTACCAGTAACAATATGCAATTTGTATATGGTACACATACGATAAATAATAAGCGTAAAAAGGCTTGGGACATGACTTGTACTCAAACTAAACTTGGAGCTGAATTGTGTAGTATACTACCATTCTTTCATTCATTCAGTCATTTACTGGATGTGACACAGCATATTTTTGGTAAAGGTTTTGCTTTATAAAAGTCCATGAAATAACAAGTAGCAAGTATATAAAGTTAAACCTGTTGAAGAAGTAATGACACGTTTGTATCTTAAAACCTTCATAATCACACATTGCTTTATAACTCTTGCACAACTGATATTTCTATTTTAGACAGGCGATTCGGTATGTGTACATAGCCAATCAGAGACCAGCTTGCAAAAATATGGCAGTAAACATATGTAAATAACGATAAATGTGATTGTTTACCGAGTTGTAAGCTTTCACTGCTTTAGTACATAATACAAATGTATTAAGACAATGTAAGCTCAATGTTAGAAAACAATCAAACTTAAGTGACCAACATTATGATGTCATGTCAAATTATAGGAATGGCCCAACATGTGCACCATTATGATAGGGTATATTGGCGAAATTCTTGAAACAATTGACAAGTTGTCAAAAAGATGGATCAAGTTACCGAAGCAAAGAATGGGTAACTAACGCATGCACTTATACTGAAGTGCACATTAAGGGTCATATATGCAAAACAAATCCCCATGCCTATAAATGCTGAGTAATTTAAATCTATTCATACAGCTGTCGGTGCTGCGGAACCTATGTATTTTAATATACGTCATCCTGTGACTCAGCATTCAAGTCACCACAATATATTTAATGCATATAACTACAAAATTCTCGATGCTGGAACGAATCACTACCTTCTGAAAAGGTTTTCTCGACGTGACATTAAACAGATTACCAAGATCATCAAATATTCCCTTGATACGCTTAGCCATGATATTGTATACACGTTTAAATATTTCTGAAACGGAAAAACACCTACAGTAGAACTTCGAAACCTCGAACTGCTGTGGAATCTAGCAATAAGTTCGAGCACTCTATTGTTCGAGGTATCTATGGTAAACATGTGTATGTGCAAACTGACTATCGCAGGTACAGGTGTATTAAGCATGCTGAAATCATGACAGGCGTGAGTTGTTTGTGTTGACATATTGAATGCACTTCGATCATTAGTCATAGCATAATCCATAATAATAATAAATAAAAAAGAAATGAAAAGAAACCATAAACACATTTAATTAAATAATTCGTTTATTCTTATTTACATCACGGAATTACAAGGACAATGTTCTACTTTTAGAAGAACAGTAATAACAAGTTTGTCGTTCATGGAAGACATACAATAAGAACATGTATACATCAATTAATGATTAAAATCAAATACATTTCTGGTCGAATTCATAACAGTCATGACATCGGATTTGACAATTAAGTTTGCCCTATTGTTTAAAATTTCCCGTCTATTGTTCATTAAGTATTTAATGATCTACTTAACGATTGTTTGTCAAATACGTATATAAATATATTATATATATATAATGTAGTTCAACAGTCAAGTACTTATGTAGCGGATCAGTGGTCCAGTGGTAAAACGCTGGACTTGTAATCCAGGGATCGCTGGTTCGATTCCCCGCTCCATCACTGACCGTACTAACAGTCTTTCGGACGAGACTTTAAAAACCGAGGTCCCGTGTATGATGCTTTACATCGAGCACGTAAAAGAACCAGGGGTGCTTCTGGAACTGGGGCATCTTCTGTATCATGCACTATC
The DNA here is from genome assembly GCA_032209605.1 of Mactromeris polynyma. NCBI lineage: Eukaryota > Metazoa > Mollusca > Bivalvia > Venerida > Mactridae > Mactromeris > Mactromeris polynyma. The sequence goes on along the minus strand of JASFXZ010000006.1, from coordinate 18,338,723 downwards.
CTCCAAATCTAATATGACTAACATTCTTCTGGAGGCGTCGCCCATGTGGGAAACCGGTGGCGACGATAAATAAAAGCATATACAACATCAAGTACTTAGCACGATGTGCATGTATATAGTACAAAAGTCAAGTAATTTGCACGACGTGCGAATAAAATATCTTGCCAAACTCCCTTGTGAACAAACAAAAGAATAACAATTTGTTTATGTACTGTATTGTACATGGTAGCTAGGGACCGCAAAACATGTTCGACCTATCACTGTTCAAGTGATCTACTATTATATAATATGAAACGAGAAGGGATTTTGTCGGGACTTAAGAACCTGTTCGATGTATCTACTGTGTTCGAGCCAAAACTGTTCGATGTTTCGAAGTTCTACTGTATTATCATAAAGCTATAAATCAGCGGTCCTGTAATAAAAGCGCTGCATCCATGTATGGGAGAGTTACCAAAGTCATGACAATCACAATTTTGTTCACGAAAGTCCATGCTTTATCCCCTACAAGCGGTGTGTTTATCTTCAATCGCAACATTGGTTAAGAGATACTTATGTTATGAATCCAAGGTTTGGGACCGAGGATGGAAATATGCTATCGCCAATTAAGACCCATGGGTGACATGCATGTATTGATTGCGTTTATCGAATCAGATGTAAATGTAAAGCTAAGCGTGGCACCTAGTGTTGTACTTGCAGGAAGCATGGGTTGGATTGTTCATCAGAGTGTGGTGAATGTCAACGAATAAGTTGTTCAATAGGACAAACCACATCAGATGACGATATTACATGTACTGAACATAATTACGTGTATATAGAATAAGCTTTAAGAGAAATAACGTAAATAAAGCAATGAATATTAATAAAATGCTTATACAATAGTTCTTCCAGCACTTTGATTTTTTCTAACAATGTTTGCTATTTAATTTTTTTCTGATCATTATTACTATTTCAGGTGTGTGTTTGTTTGTTCTCAAATATTTACTTTTCGTCTTAATATATCACATGCAAATACCCTTCTTCAGATATTTGATTGACAGGCCGATTGGCCAATCAGATAACGGGATTTCGATACCCCCCCAGCGACTTGCTTACCTGAGACAAACCTTAGACAAACAGGAAGAGATTTCCGCGCGATAAAAAATAAGGTTTAATAGATTTCTGATGATGATAGCATTGTGATTATATTATATTATGTTAATATGTGACAATGGTGCAAAGATGCAGCTACGGATTATATTATTCGGACAGCAGATATCCGGAGAGACTAGAAAAACTGAAATGTGTACTTATATCTGCTTTACTGGGAGGGGGCAGACATTAGACATTAACGAAACGTATATCCCTAGAAGATGAAGTAACACAATGTAACAACTTAAAATATGTTTGTTTAACATACATATGCAAGCAACAATTTTATACTGATTAGCTAAATTCTTGCTTAGTTATGTCATTCGAATAAATAATTAGAAAGCGGTGAAGGTTTATTTCGCCAAACTATCCCTCTCATCTTCTGGTTTTAATAAGTTGCTATTTATATAAATCTCTGATATCATTAATATATCTGCGAGTTGAATGAACATTATATTATTTTGATAAACTACAATTTTTTACTTTTACCAGCATTTAGGTAAGTATTTGGATATTTTATTTGCTTAGGGTGGACATTCCTTTATAAATTAGTTATAAAAGCATAGTTTGTAAAACTAAAAACACCCAGAATCAATTATAACATCAATAATTATTGATATTAAAAAATAGTATAGCCATAAACACATATGCAGAAAAAATATTTTTATTTTTGTTAATACTAGCGAAAAAATGAAAATAAAGGTGATTTCATTGCCAGAAATATTTAAGACTTTTACTTGATAGTCTCCCTTGATTATCCCTGATTCTCCAAGGTGCGAGACTAATTGAATTGTCTCCCTTAGACATCGATCTCGGGGAATGCGTCACGGATAAAAAAATCGATACAGGGTCGATATTCGTTCGCGCCTTGATTAGCCCCCCCGCTGTGTTTAATCAGCATAATGAAATTGACCCTTCCTCATTCGCACTGTAGCCACGCACACCTTAGCAACTGGTGCTCGTTGTAACTATGTTAGACAAGCGCTTTACAAAATGGCGACCGACAATAATAAACGTAATGTAATTTTGGAGTGTCTTCCGAGAGATTTTGTGTTGAATCATCTTCTTGATCAAACTTTGACTCTGCATTTTACGCCTACCTGGTTTCCTGATAAGAAATTAGTACTCAAAACCGTATGTAGCCTATCAGACCAAAAAATTATCAAAGAAAAATCAACAACATAGCGTCTTATTGGAATATTTTATACTACAGCCACAAAAAATGCACAAAATTGACATCCTTTGGATAATATAAGGATAATTTGTAATGTCTATTATAATCTGACATCAAAAATATTTGTTATAAGTCCATGTGGAAAATATTTTGCTTTGACATTGAAAAAATAGTATGTTTAATAAATAATTTAGAGAGTGGACAGACATTACAATATTAGGATTATTTCTCAAATCATCAATAAATCATTCAACACATATTTCTGAAAATTCCAGAAATTATGCCTTACAGAAACAAGGCCATGTTTGGCGTGGACAAATTATATAATATTACGCAAAAAACAATTTTGTCCCCTGTGTGCACTATCTAGATATTAATCTTGTCCAGACCCCTAATCAGCGTTTCTCTTTGTCTGCCCCAGTTGGGATCCAATATACATCCAATCAGTGTTTCCTGTCACCATCTGACACATTATATACAGTACAGTTGAGAACAGAAGTGTCAAATATTTTTATAGATTTAAACTGAAAGACCATTGATCAGGTCGAGATCTGTGTTGAAAGTTCTAAAATGTGTTTATTATTTAAGAACTTAGTTCAACATGGGTGTGATTTTTAGGGTTTAAATATGATTTATTACTAATTTCTGTCCTATCATAAACTCTAAACACTATAGTAAATGAAATAATGAAGAAATCAGAACTTTTCTAACTCTTATAAATTACGTTTGAAAGAAATAGGGTAGACGGACATTAACCCCTAGGACATTTGCCCCAATGCTAAAATTTGCACGTGCGGACATTTGCCCCATTCTAATATTGCACATGCGGACATTTTCCCCATTCTGATATTGCACAGGCGGACATTTGCCCCATTCGGATATTGCACATGCGGACATTTGCCCCTATATTAGACCCTTCAACATAGGGAAAAGGGAATAGGAAATATATTGAATAGATATTTATTCCTTTATATTAATTCTATTATTATCATTTCAATAATTGGGAAAGTTTACTGCAATATATGCCTTAAAATGAATACTTAAATAAGTATTTCATAACTGAGTAACATCAAAGAAGTTTGGATCTAGTGATAATTAGTATTAACTGATAATAACCTTAAATGAGAGAACTTAATTGGTACTTTGTATAATTGTAATCTTTTGAAGTTTGTTTGTGATAATAAGTGTTAATTGTTATTGACAGAACAAATTGGTTTTTAACGCATGTGCAAAGGTATGCTTTTATTATTGACACTGGTTACTCAATTTGTCAGATTGGGGCAAATGTCCGCATGTGCAATATCAGACTGGGTCAAATGTCCGCCTATGCAATATCAGAAAGGGGCAAATGTCTGCATGTGCAATATCAGAATGGGACAAATGTCCGCAGGTACAAATTTTAGCATTGGGGCAAATGTCCTAGGGGCTAATGTCCTACATTCAAGAAATAGTCCTACTCAACAGTGAGTAACCAATACCAGTCAAACTCCTGTATTTACTTTTTTTCACTAGTATTAACAAAACTCAAAATAATTTTTCTGCATATTATATATGTTTATGGCTATACTATTTTTTAATCTCAATAACTATTGATTTCATAATTGATACTGGGCATTTTAGTTTTACAAATTAGGCCTTTATAACTAATTTATAAAGTAATGTCCACACTAAGCAAATGAAATATCCAAATAGGCCTCAACTAATGCCTCAATGCTGGTAAAAGTCATATGTTGTAGTTTATCAAAATAATATAATGTTCATTCAACCTGCAGATATATTGATCATATCAGATGTTTATATAAATTGCAACGTATTAAAACCAGAAGATTATAAGGATAGTTTGGCGAAATAAACCTTCACCGCTTTCTAATTATTTATTCGAATGACATAATTAAGCAAGAATTTAGCTTATCAGTGTAAAAAATTTAACATTATGTTGTTGCTTGCATATATGTATGTAAAACAAACATATTTTAAGTTGTAATAGTGTGTTTCTTCATCTTCTACGGACAGACATTTCAATTTCAGGATTATTTCTCAAATCATCAATAAATCATTCAACACATTTCAAAAATTTCCAGAAATTATGCCTTAAAGAAACAAGGCCAGTTTTGGCTTGGACAAATTATATAATATTACGCAATAAACAATGTTGTCCCCTGTGCACTATCTAGATATCAATCTTGTCCAGACCCCTAATCAGCATTTCTCTTTGTCTGCACCGGTTGGAATCCAATATACATCCAATCAGTGTTTCTTGTCACCATCTGACACATATATACAGTACAGTTGAGAAGTGTCAAATATCTGTATAGACTTCACTAAAAGACCACTGATCAGGTCTGTGTTGAATGTTATAAAATGTTTATTATTTAAAACATTCAACATATGTGTGATTTTTAGGGTTTAAACATGATCTATTACTCATTTCTGTCCAATCGAAAACTGTAAACACCAGTGAAAATGAAATAATGAAGACATCAGAACTTTTCTAACTCATAAATTACGTTTAAAAAAAATACTCAACATTGAGTAACCAATACCAGTAAATCACCTTAATTTTCATTTTTTCGCTAGTATTAACAAAAATAACAAGATTTTTTCTGCATATGTGTTGATGGCTATACTATTTTTAATCTCAATAATTATTGATGTTATAATTGATTCTGGGTCTTTTTAGTTTTACAAACTATGCTTTTATAACTAATTTATAAAGTAATGTCCACCCTAAGCAAATTAAATATCCAAATACTTACCTAAATGCTGGTAAAAGTCAAATATTGTAGTAATAATAATATAATGTTCATTCAACTCGCAGATATATTGATCATATCAGATGTTTATATAAATTGCAACTTATTAAAACAAGAAGATAAGAAGGATAGTTTGGCGAAATAAACCTTCACCGCTTTCTAATTATTGATTCGAATGACATAATTAAGCAAGAATTTAGCTAATCAGTGTAAAATTGTTAAAACAGTATGTTGTTGCTTGCATATGTATGTAAAACAAACATATTTTAAGTTGTTACATTGTGTTTATTCTTCTTCTAGGTTTATACTTTTCATTAATGTCTAATGTCTGCCCCCTCCCAGTAAAGCCGATATAAATAAATATTTCATTTTTTCTAGTCTCTCCGGATATTTGCTGTCCGAATGATAAAACCCGTAGCTGCATCTTTTCAACATTGTCACATATTAGTGGCTTCAACAATCGTGGATAGGTCAAGTGTGGGTTTTGGAATGTGCGCGGGTGGAAAACAGATATGAACTCTGATAACCATGTTTTTAGATCAAACTGTATTTTATCTACTGATATAGACATTTTAGGTATTGCGGAGACCCATCTACGTGGGGAAGACGTCATACACATAGAGGGTTATACGTGGTTTGGACACAACAGATTGCATATCCACAAGAATGCCAGAACAGGCTCCGGTGGGGTCGGATTTTTTGTCAAAAAATCTCTGTTTTTAGATTTTAATGTTTCAATTATTGACAATACTACGGAAGGAATACCTTTATTAAAACTCTCTCACAAGTCTAGTAACCTTATATTATTGCCATGTGTTCCACCAGAAAATTCATCCAGGTCATTTGATGTAAATCATTTTTATGATTCATTACTGTCATTAATTTATCAGTATAAAGATGATGGTGTCATGTATATATGTGGAGATTTTAATAGTAGATGTGGAAATGGTGATGATTTTATACGTGGTGTTGATGATATTGTTGACAGGGATGTTATAGATTTTAATTGTAATTCATATGGTGACTTACTTCTTGATTTTGTAATTAATATAAACATGTGTATTTTGAATTGCAGGAATAATGTTTGCAATGATTTTACCTCTATTTCTACAAAAGGTAAATCTGTGGTAGATTATTGCTTTGTAGATCATCAAATGTTAGATAATTTTATTGAGTTTGAAGTTGTAAAGGTATCTACGTTGGTGAACAATAGTAGAGCATTAGGTGAAATAGTATCCATTGCAATGCCAGATCATTCATTACTTAAATGGGGTTTGATATTTCAATGTGATAAGCAAGTTAGTACTTGTAATAGTAATATTGTACCTCATTCTCAATATACTAAATTTGATGTTAATTATGTACCAGATGATTTTATGTTAGATCAGGAAACCTTATATAATGTCAACTGTGCTATATCTAAACTTGAATGTAGTTTTAGAAACCAGTCTGATATAGATGACGTGTATAATGATTGGTGTAATATTGTCAAAATATTTATGTATAACCAGTTACCTTTTAAGGAAGTCAAGTGCGGTGTATGTAATAAGAAACGACGCCCATGTAAGCCTTGGTGGTCGGATCAGTTAACTGATATATGGAACAGAGTTTGTATTGCCGAAAAATCTTGGATTTCGTGCAATAATAGAAATAATAAAGTTGCTCTGAAATCAGAGTATATAAGCATTCGTAAATTGTTTGACCGTGAGGTTCAGAGAGCAAAACGCTCATATTGGCACTATGTACAAAACCGACTTTTGGATGAATGTAATGTCGACAATACCAAATTTTGGAAGTCAATTGGAAAAATTGGAGTTAATTGTTCTAAGCGTAATGTAATTCCCATGGAAGTGGTACTTGACGATGGCTCTATCTCTAATGAAATTGATGTCGTATTGTCTAAATGGAAAAATGATTTTAGCTCCTTGTTTCAATCTGTCGATCTTGGTAATAGCGGACATGAGGATATTAATAATGCTACCCAGTCTGAAATTGGATGTTTTAACAATCATATCTCTATCATGGAAGTACATAAAGCAATGACTAATGCTAATAAAGGTAAAGCTTGTGGAATTGACAACATTCCCGTTGAGGTTCTTAAAAACGATGCAGCTCTGTCTTTTTTACATATACTGTTTAATATATGTTTTTAAAAATGGTACTGTACCAACTTTGTGGAGTAAATCTATTATAAATCCTATACCTAAATCATCCACTTTAGACAAACGAGATCCATTGTCTTATCGTGGCATATCTCTGGCCTCCGCAATGTACAAACTATATTGTTATATCTTGAATAATCGCCTTAGTTCTTGGGTTGAATCTAATGCTAAATTATCAGATGGACAAAATGGATTCAGGAAAGGACATAGTACTACAGATTATATTTTGTCTTTACATAATATTATTGATACTAGAAAGAAAACTGGAGTGTCAACTTACTGTGCATTTATCGATTTTAAGAAAGCTTATGACACCATTAATAGAAATATGCTGTGGAAACGATTGTATGATATTGGTGTCAATGGCAAGATGCTATCTGCAGTTAAATCGCTGTATGTATCTGTTATGTCATATGTAAGAGTCAATTCCTTTAAAACAGAATGGCTTGATGTTAAATGTGGTCTACGACAGGGATGTATTTTATCACCGTTACTTTTCAATTTGTTTATCAATGACTTGGCACTGTATCTTAAAACCTTTGATTTGGGAATTAACATTGGAAATGAGAAAATTTGCATAATGCTTTACGTTGATGATATTGTTATTTTAGCCGAGAAAGCGGAAGAACTACAAATGCTGTTAAACGCTTTAAATGATTGGTGCTCTCTTAATGATATGACCGTGAACCCTTCTAAAAGCAATATTATTCATTTTCGTCCAAATTCTCTCTTACGGACGGATGTTGTTTTTAGATGCGGTGAAAATGTACTGCCCATTGTTGACCGTTATACCTATTTAGGTGTAGTTTTACATGAACATCTTGATTATAATGTTACTGTTAAGGCTGTTGCTCAGAGTGCTAGTCGTGCATTGGGTTTATTAATCGCTAAATGTAAAAGCTTGGGTGGTGTACCATATGATGTATTTTCTAAATTGTATGATTCCGTTGTCTGGCCTGTTATAAATTATAGTGCACCATTATGGGGTTTCCGTTCGTATTCTTGTATTGATGCAGTGCAGAACTGGGCTCAACGCTTTTATCTAGGTGTCGGAAAATATACACCTAACGATGGAGTATCAGGAGATATGGGCTGGAAACCCCCATGTGTAAGGCAGTGGAAATCTGTGCTACTGTATTGGTCACGTTTGTCATCTATGAACATATTGAGGGTCAATAAACGTATAGCACTCTGGGTTACAACAAAATCTTCTCGTGTATGTAGAAATTGGGTTTTTAATATAAAGAAATTTCTTAATGACAATAGTTTACATATGTTTAATTATATCGAACAACCCCTGCCTGCTTCGTTTGGCAGTACAATTTGTAATGTCACTTTGGACGACTATGTTACTTACTAAGTGGTTAAATATAATTAACAGTGATATTGGTCCTTCTAGACGAGGTGGTAATAATGCTCATTAATTTTAATTTAGTCTTCTATGTGTTCCTTTTTATTCCGTCTGAAGCAACCTTGCTAATCCAACTCACGGTGATCTGATCAACGTGTTCAGTGATATATTACATGCATTTTTTAGTTAATGCGCGTTAGTGCTCCTCTCCCCTTTTCAGTATCTTATAATTGTTTTTATGTCAGTTCTTAGTTCTACTGATTAGCAAGGTTTCTTCAGTTTTATTCCATGTTGCTATTTGTGATATAAGTACGTGTACAGTGTACTATGTGATATTAATGTTTAGTGTATATAAATGTATGTAGTTGTTTTATGTGTATACGTAATCTCTTATAACTCAATTTATGAGTGGCAGTGTACTTTTATTAGGTACTCATTCGATTTTATTGTAAATGTATGTGATATGTACACTGATGAGATTGAAATAAAGATATATATATATTAACATAATATAATATAATCACAATGCTATTATCATCAAAATCAATTAAACCTTATTTTTTTATCGCGCGGTAATCTCTTCCTTTTTGTCTAAGGTTTGTCTAAGGTAAGCGAGCTGCTGGGGGTGTGTCGAAATCCCGTTATCTGATTGGCCAATCGGCCTGTCAATCAAATATCTGAGGAAGGGTCAATTGCCCCGGGCTGTACTAATTTATCAGAATGTATTATATATTTATGACACTTATTTTGTAGCCTCTTTCGAAACAAATAATTTAAAATTGAATTATGCACCATAAGGTTATGTCTTGTTTTTTTTGCAGATTGTAGCTACTTAGCTTTCTAGCATCGCAAAGCTACATTTGTCTTTTTTCAACACAAATTATAATGACACTGAAAAAATAGAACTAGTTACTTTGTATGTTACATTTAAAAACAAGATCTCGTATTTTGACGATGGAATGCAATTATTTATACCGTCATCATATGTGCATTGGTGATAATATCTAATTGAAATAATTGTGATATATTATGTACAAGAGTGTACGCCGGACAATATGTATAACATTCACGCCTGTAGTTTGAATAACGTATAAACAAAGACCTAAATAAATGGTATTTAGGTATTTGGTATAAGTGATAAGTTTTATCATTTTTGCAAAAAACATCAAGCTACGTTGTTTTACTATTGAAGTGAAATTATGCATACGAAAAGTATTTAGTGTATATTATTCATTGAATGATCTCTCTTTCGTCTCTTTTCTCGAAAACCGCTATAAAACTTATAAACGAATATCAAACCTAGTGGTTTTAAATTTACATTACATAAGTTATGCAGGCTATTTGTCTAAATAACTGTAACATCTGTATTACAATATTAATATCATATTTTCACTTTTAAATATCAAGTTAAACAATATCATTATAAAAAAATGTATTTATTGTAATCGTGTTTTAAATTTTACACCTTTACAGATTAAAAAGTCAATTTATAATTAACCACTCCAATATTTTATGTCAAGGCTATTCTATGAAATGTCACATTCCCCCTAATATTTCCCTATAAAGAGCACTAATTGTTAATTAACAGCTTGTATAATCGCTGCATCCGGCTTGATCACTTCAATTAGATGTCATGCTGTACACGCACTGTTGGATACCGATCACGCGTACACCGCAATATATTGTGTATTCAAAATTATTGGAAAAAAAATTGTATTTTCAGTCTTTTTCAAATCAAACAGGGAAGCATGAAGATCACATTTAATTCGCATTTTAAAAAGCCATTAAAATATTTATATTTTGTTGTTTATGCACAAATGTGAATAAATATTGTACTTTAAATATGTATCTAAAAATGGGATATTTTATGAAATTACAGTTTTTCGTGTGTTTTTCAGTTAAAGATAAAAGGATCAATAAGGATCAATAATAACAATTTTAAATCAAACAGGGAAGCATGAAGATAATAATCAATCAATAAATAATTTATATCATTTTAAAAAGGAAACATTGAAGTTTGTGCTCATATGTAAATAAATTTTGTGAATTAAATAACAAAAACGTTATGATAATTTAAAAAAAACTGTTTACTCTATATTTCAAAAGCCACACATTGAGCGAACTGACAAATCGATACCGCCGATAGCGTATTTTCAAGGGAGACAATTTCATCAATAAGCCAGCGATTTGCTTGGGATTTCTGGCAATGTACTGGTATTGGTTACTCACTGGTGAGTATTTCTTTTAAACGTTAGATTTCTTCATTATTTCATTTTCACTGGTGATTACAGTTTTTGATAGGACAGAAATGAGTAATATATCATGTTTAAACCCTACAAATCACACCTATGTTGAATTTTTTAAATAATAAACATTTTATAACATTCAACACAGACCAGATCAGTGGTCTTTTACTGAAAGTCTATAAAGAGATTTGACACTTCTCAACTGTACTGTATATATGTGTCAGATGGTGACAAGAAACACTGATTGGATGTATATTGGATTCCAACCGGGGCAGACAAAGAGAAATGCTGATTAGGGGTATGGACAAGATTGATATCTAGATAGTGCACACAGGGGACAATATTGTTTTTGCGTAATATTGTATAATTTGTCCAATCCAAAACTGGCCTTGTTTCTTTAAGACATAATTTCTGGAAATTTTTGAAATGTGTGTTGAATGATTTATTGATGATTAGAGAAATAATCCTAATATGTATCTCCACTCTCTAAATTATTTATTTCAATTTCAAAACATTTACCACATGGACTTTTAACAAATATTTTTGATGTCAGATTATAACAGACATTACAAAATATCCTTATATCATCCAAAATATGTCAATTTTGTGCATTTTTTGTCACTGTAGTAAAAAATATATCCTTTCCAATAAGACGCTTAGCTATGATCATTTTTGGTCTGTCACAGATGGTTTTAAGTACTACTTTCGTATCAGGAAACCAGGCAGGTGTTAAATGCAGAGTCAAAGTTTGATCACAAAGATAATTCAACGCAATATCGCTTGGAAGACACTCCAACATTACATTACGTTTGTTATTGTCGGTCGCCATTTTGTAAAGCGCTTGTCTAACGTAGTTACAACGAGCACCCTGTTGCTAAGGAAGGGTCAATTAAGTAGGCTAACATTTTGGGAATTATTCATGCATTAATAAGAGAATGGGTGGGGAGCTATTACTGGGAATTAGAATCTTCTGCGAACAAATTTATTAACAGCAGTAACATAATTTTGTTAACTGTTGATTTTGTCAATGCTGTGATTGTTGTGGTTGGTTATACTGCGCTGTTATTTTATGTATTGCATGCACTAAAGGGGTGGGATAATAGTTCTTTATTCACCGGTGTGAAGTTAGCAGTAAGTTTGCCCTATTGTTTAAAATTTCCCTTCTATTGTTCATTAAGTATTTAATGATCTACTTAACGATTGTTTGTCAAATACGTATATAAATAGCAGTTATAGCAGTAATACTGCAAGTACTGTTGGAAGAGGTAGCACTATTATAGCTATTACTTCTGTAAATCAATGATAATGGTTATTGTTAATGTGCAGTTATAGGCATATTCTGTAATGTTATTACTAGTAGTAAAAGGCAGTATTACCCTTCTTTACCCTTATTGCTAGGAGCAGTACACCCTTCTTACTTAAATCCCTCTTATTGCTTGTAGTATCAACACTCATAACATGATTTACAACAGTGATACTGCTACCTCGTCCAGCAGTACCAACAATATTACTGCTGTCACATGCTTTTATTCCGTATGTTAGTAAAAGTTTCTGCGGTCGATCTACAGAATCGACATACTCGGGTGCCAAACAAGTATTTATTTGTTCGCCCCAAACTACAGATCAAGTCCTTTTTCTGCATTGTTTCAATGGGAAGAATGTTGGTTTATAAAACGATTTGTTTACAATTTCTAGTACATGATGGCAGTCGTCACCCTTCAAATAAAACTGTTCCCCCATTAAAGTCCAATTTTCACAATAGTATTTGCTCCTGACACTGATAGTTAAAAAGGAAATACGAAGTACAGTCGGACCCCGTTTATTCGAAAACGTTCAATTCGAATACTTGGTGTCGTCCGTCCGTCCTTCCGTCCGTCCGTCCGGACAGACGGAGGGACGGACGGACGGACAAGGGCAAATGTATATGCCACCCTTTCAGAGTTGGGACAATAAAAATGTTGATGTAACATTCATTCATATATTTGCAAAGTTTATTTAAATAAAAATACTCTATTGTCACAAATATGTCATTAATTCCGTGTCGCTATTACCGCTATATTATGTTTCGTTTAGGAAACATATGATAAATTGTATTCGGGTGGGGGTACATCGCTCGATCACAGACTGGTTGTTTCCACATCAGGAGAGCATACATACAGTGCTTTCGGTACCGTCTGCGTGCACATAACTGAAAATACGAACATATTGCGCATGTGCCGTGAAACCTCACTAATTAATGACCACCATTGATTCTGAAGAAGTCTATCTTAGTCTAAAGGCGGTCTTATTATTGATTAGAAACATGGACAAATAATTGACACTGATTCATTGACATACGATTTTATTAATAAGGTGGTCTTAATTTCGCGGTAGCCAGTTTTTTAGTGAGGTACATATCAAAGTGTAGCTTAAGTATAAATGAACTAGGAAAGAATACTTCAAGATTACGCTGAGGCTGAGTAAGAGGTCATATCTCACTTAAAGACCACATAGAACATACGACCACCTCATTAATAAAACCGAGTTTCGATTGAGCAGGGCTTGTTACTTTTGTAATTAGGGATGTCAACGAATATTCGGATATTCAAATATTCGTTTGAACGTCCGAATATTCGAATACTGATTCGGCATTAAATATGTTGTTTTTTTTCATATAAAAGCTGAATACAAGTGTACAAAATGTCAATGATGGGCATTATCGTATTGAATGACATTTTACGCGTGAAAATAATATCTACATGTGTTAATTGATATGTCTTGTTGTATATTTGGGGGCATGAGATATAAAACACTCTGGTGATGGCACTTATGTCCTGAAATTATAAGTAATCGCGGCGATATTTACAACTTGAGTAATCGGTTTAAAATAAAAAAGTTGATAAGCATAAAGTTTAACTTCGAATTTTAAATGGATTATTATAAAATAAGATGGTCGAATGTTCATTAGAAAACATGTGTGCGGCGAGTGCCGACCTCGTAAACACAGTAATTTGCGATTTGTGTAGTGTCAAACGAACTAGGAAGACTGTATAGAAAGCCAACAATACGGATAGGAAGCTACCTGTAGAGTAGTTATATACCTATAGACATATTGCTGCAAGAACTGTAAGCAGAGAGGTCTCCGTGGTCGAATGAACATGGTCGCTCACTTTAAATCACTAGCCAGGGCATCGCCGCTGTGTGTTCGAAACCTACCCGGGATTTAGCATTTGTAAATGAGAACGCAATCCAATTTACGGATGGTCGGATGTCATACGAAGTGTATTAAGTGTATTCGGTGCTCCTTTGACAGTACTGTGAATAAAACCTCAAATGATAAAGAAATCAGCAACACGCATTGTATGTTGTCAGGAAGGCATATATTATTGTATCGACTCTCCATTAAGAGGCAGTACAGGGTATCATTTGATAAAAATGTTTCAAATAAACTTCTTCATTACCTTGTCTGCTTATAGCGTGTTATCTACCATATGTGAAATTTACGAGTAGGTAAAATCGAGAGCCGAGGGAAAGATAAATCGATAAGAGATAGTGTTATATAGTCCGATTCATAACCCGGTATGTACTAGCTCAGAGGATACATATTGCACTCCCTGTATACACTAAACACCTACGACCTGGTTAACAGTACTGGTCGAGGTGTTTTGAATCGCATTGATACAACTTACTACAGTAAAACCTCACTTAAAGACCACCTCAAATATAATACCAAATCACTAAATAAATAAGAACGTAGTGTCATTGCCCAGTATCCATAATCAGACCACCTTACAAACTAAGAACCGACTTTCGTCAAAACCAAGGGTGGTTTTATTATTGAGGTTTCACAGTAAACCTCATTAATAAAAACAACCTTGGGACCCTAGACAAATGGTCTTATTACTGAGGTAGTCTATATATACTGAGGTTGAATAAAGAGCAAAATAGTTAAAGTGGACTTTATGATGTTACTATTTTAGTTACGGGGAGCAAGGTCAGTATAAGGCTACTTGTTCCTCTGTGCTGGATTAGTTACTGTATGTCTGTTGATATGTACGTGATGGTTGGTTGTTTTTAATGATTAGTTACTGCCTACTTAGTCAATTTATGTATATATGTTGGAAATCAATGACCTTATAGCGATAAGGTGTGATGTTAGCTAGCTGTTAAATCGATTTAAACCCCCAGCATTTTATGCTGACAGTTCCAAGGCTGTAATTCGCTATATGATTGTTGTTTCTGTTTATGTTATGAATGCGTTTTGCATTTCCCTTTCCCCTATGCAATTCTGTCACTTTATACACTGTTCAGATTGTTTCCTGCCCATGTTTGGCCTATTAAGGCCAGTTGTCTTGACTTGTCCTGTGATCTTTTCCATCCATTAATTCCCACCTCCCCTTACCTTACTGTCCACTTTGCTTCTCCTAGTTATTCCTTGTGGTCTGCTGGGCCATTCCTTGCGCCTCAGTTCCTTAATATGTGTACCGTTTGACCTCCTTTAGTGCCTTATGTTTTGTGGATTGTTGTTTTTCCGGAGATCTGCGTGGGGAGGCATTGTCTTATGTATGTGGTTTTCCCTGTTGTTACGTATTCTCTCTCTTTGACAATGGTGTTCTTAATTTTGAGGTGGTCCTATTATTGTGGGGGTCTTTAAGTGAGGTTTTACTGAATATGTCAATAATACAAATGTATCTTTTGATTTTTTCTAAAAATAATTTAATATTACAACACCAGTTAACTATGTCTCGGTAATATTATGCAGAATTCTCTCAATCAAAATGTAATTCAGTACGATGACAAATTCAGATAACTCGTGAAACTGAGATTTTGTTAAAAAGTAATAATTACCATTTGTTTGCACACGAAATACAGCTTCGACTGATTTGGATTAATTGCGGTTTAAGGCTTTCCTGCAATATTTGCCGTGCAAAACATTGACCTCGAATTACCACGCCACGGATGATTTGTCGAAATGCCATGAGGGACCAAGCTCCAGCTGTCGCTGGAAAACGGCGCTGACGTAAGTTTATAAAGGTGATATAAAAGTGAGTTCGCCGGCTGACTTCGCGCAGTGTCTACCATTTCGCGGGCGATCGTGGCAATCTGCTGATACCTGGATACAAAAAAAACGATGGTCTTTCGTGAGTAACCGTGGCGCATGTCGTTACGCTAGCTTGGAAAAGCCCAATGTCGTGAGTATTTTGTTTTAGGACAGCAATAAAACGCTCAAAGAGAACTCTAAGTACAATATTAGTCTTTAATGAATTATGTCTAATTTCCGACAATATCCGATTCGAATCGTGCGACTTTGAAGTAAGAAAGCCATCTTTGAAAAAAGTAGCTGTTCCTTCGAGACTAACTGTCCGCTTGGTTGTCGTCTTGTAAATAATGTATGAGAGCCAAACTCAACACCATCACTTTAGTGAAATTGTCAAGCGTTTTATTTGCATATTTTGCATTATCATGGTTATATACATGTACATCATATATCCCAAATCGTTTGAAAGCGTATAATAGGATATACACTTAAAGTTCATATATTCGATGACAGTTCAGATACTATTTATATGTTCCTTAACATATTGTCGCGGAAACAAACCTACGTTTGAAGTCAGTTCATGGCTGATCAGTATTATTTATCAAGGGGTACAACTCCACCAGGTTTGCTGTCTGTCTAAATTACAAGAAAACAAGAGTTGTCGAACGTACTCTGTCAAGAATGTCGAAATTTCAATAGCATTTGATATTTTTAAGTATAATAAGATCTGGGATGTCAAGCAAGCGGTGTCAATGGTTATGCAGTCGAGATGCTTTGACATTACGGTACCCATAAAGCTTCCAACCGAAAATCGAAAGGATTCGCATGAAAATTATTTCATTTCCGATACATATGTATGTTATTTAAAAGAAAATTAATGTCGTTGTGAAAAATAACTATCAGAGAAAAATAAGTTTTCAGGTATCGGAACGTACTTTATACACATGAAAATTGTATAAATATAATACTTAAACTATTCTCATTATTTATGGATGTAACTTTTTTCGAAAGCACAAGTGGGAGGCGTGCCTAGGGATGTCCCAAACTTCTGTAGGCCTACTCTTTAAGTGTTATAGTAGTGATTAATAAATAAATGTACCTCTATGAAAGTCAATCACTGTGGTTGTTTGGGAATATTAAACTTATCTGCCTTGTGTCTGCTTGGTTTATATTTTTTCTTTTGTTTTGTTATTATCTCTTTGTACAATCACTTGTAATATTCATATTTATGTATGAAATAGGTTATTTAAGAACAAATATTACAATGCTATTGATGTTATTCATTTATTATGTAAAAAAAAGTTCACATCACTGAACATATTTGCTAACGATGATGAGATGTAATCGCTCAAGTCGATAATAAACTTTATGTTCTGTTATGATCATAATTCAATAAAAAAAATCGAAAGAGGCTACAATAAGTTTCATGAATTTCATTCCCAGCTGCTTATCTGTGTCTCTATTTGTGCAACCAATCATCACACACTCCTACCTCAAGATATAAAGTATTATTGGAATACAGAGACCGTGGCTTAAATTAGCTAATAGGAGTATTCGCCGTGACTTTACGCACCAATGAAAGGTTTTTTGTGGTGTCTACACGCAATCCCTGAGTCAATACCCTCAAGTGACTGTGCTCATGTTTTTGTTTCTGCACATACACTCCTCTGGCTTTTTCTTCATTTTCTGTTCCCCACTTAACTGCTTTCTGTTTGCTGATATTGTAGAATAAGTGTCCCGTTATTTGGCGAACCAGTCTGTCACTAGTGGAACTTTGGCATACAAGAACATCATGGGCTTTTGTTCCAGTTATTCTTCCTTTTTGATGTTCATACCAAAGTGGTGATATTGCATGTCCCTTTGTGGCCACTTCTAAATCAAGGGCTTGTTGCTCACTGCACTTATACTGTGACCATACAGTTTTTAATTGGCTGGATAGTTCTTCTTTATTGTATCTTGAATAGTGATTGGAGTATAAGTCTCGAAGTGGTGGTAGAATTTCAGCGGATTCACCTGTTTCTCAAGCTGTTTCTGTTTCTTCTGGGTCCAGGGAGTCAATTGTAGTCAAGAAAACAGCATTTGGACAGGCTGCTTTCAAGGCTTTCATGACCTCTATGTCGGGTAGTGGGTCCTTGCTTGAAGGTTTGCTGGATTGAACTGGTTTACAACGATTTTCCACTTTGCAGGAGTTAATATACTAGCACAAATTAGCTTTTTTCTGCAAAAATGTACTTTCTACTCAAAACACAGTAAACTCTCATGGAGTGTAGTTTATAAATTTACTAGTTTATTTATATAACGAATGATTCAAACTAATTTATGAATTCGACTGTATGATGATAATTAATGAATTATATTACATGTAGTTCATGATATGTTTGGAAGATCAAATATACACCACAAATATTTTAGAACTATTTGTCTGTACTATAATATATGTTTTGTTAAATTGTATGGATCAGTGTCTATATATTTGCTCTGAATTGAAACAAAATGTTTATCGCAATTGAAATTAAGTTGCTGCTGAAGAAAATGCGAAATGGTGTTCTAGAAATAATTTAGCGCATACAGTATAACTATACACCATAAACCATCGTCCAGAGAACAATATAGCACGCCAGTTAGATTGAGATAATATCTTAAGTGACCACACGTGGAGATATACCGCTGTGATCGATATACACATGCAGTTACAATATGAAATCGAAAGAGAAAAAATGGAAATCATCAGGTTCAAAGTTAAAAAGGACCAAAATGAAATAATTTATTTTTTATCAAATTTACGTATTTCTAAAGCTTTAGGAATGAAGATTGTAAAGCCGCTTGCACTAATTTTGATTTCCTCTTATTAACTGAGAGATTGGGGTTTTTTCCTTCTTTTTTTATATAGCCATGGTTCGTGTCTTCAAAGTTAAAAAGGATCAAAATGTTATTTCACAATATTTCTTAAAAAATGCACAATTTTGATATCTCAATCCGTTGTTGAGATGATAACGATTTCCCACAATTCCCATGTATTTTTCCCATACCCACGTTATCGACCGCGGCAAAGCGAGGCGCTATGAAAGTTGGGTATGTGCAGACTTCCATAATAATAAAATTATATCTTTAGGTGTGTGCGAGTGCGTGTGGATGTGTGCGGGTGCGCGCGAGCGACTGCGCGCGTGGTTGCGTGTGTGAAATTGTGCTTATGTTATTTGATGTATTCCTATATTTGTGTAAGGAAGATAACTTTGCGAGCAACATGCATCCGAATCAATATAATCGATACCATCACACCCGAATGTATAAATCGTGGTATGATATGAGCTTACATTAAACATAACAGGAACATATAGACTTCATATCTTAGTCGGGAAACTTATCCATTTCCATACACTTGTAACGTTCATGTAAGGTTTCTTGTTCCGTAGGAAGGTTAATCGAGGCAATTATGACTTTAAACATAAAGGCATGTGAAACAAAATTGATGGGTTTTGCTAAAATAAGGTGCTAAAGACAAATGGCATATGGTGAAGTACTTATAGTTGTTTTTCGATTGACCCATAACATCAGTGGTTGATTGTTATCGTAGGAACAGTGCGACCTCTCCAGAGAGGTCGTTTCTTAAACAACGACCTATCAGTTATTCATTTAACATATAATATGTATAAAAACAAAGCTATAAGTCCCTCTAAAGGCATATATAATGTTCTGATGACGTCGCCAAACAAAATGACGTTGCTGTGAGCATGACACGTGTTGTCTTTAAAATGTTATAAAGTGAAAACAAAACAGTCTATAGTCAAACGGTTTTCATTTCCAAGGTTCTTAATGTCTGAGGCAACAGAACTTGTGAAACCCTGAAAATAAAAAAAATTGTCATTAAGCCCCGTTTTCCTGGAAAACGGCCCATATATATTTTTTTCCCGAAGTAAGAATTTACTATCAATATAACCTTTCTAAAGTGACAGTCTCAAAACAACAGCCAAAGTTTTGTCTCCCAAAGGGTATTTCTCTGTAGAGACTGAACTGTACATCAGTCGGAGAGAATACGCACAAAACACGTGGATTGAGTTCTGGGTGCCACTAAATATCTCACTTTTTAAATTCACGCTCTGGAAAGTTAGCGAATTTCGCCAATGTGAGAGTGTCTCCGCTTCAACATTTTTAAACTTGCAGTACATGTAAAATATGATATGTACAACTTATTTAACGATGGTTGAGAACTCAATACTCTTCACTCAATGCTCTACACTCAATACTCTGCGCTCATGACTCTGCGCTCATGACTCTGCACTCAACGCTCTGCACTCAATAATATGCACTCAACACTATGCACTCAACACTCTGTGTTCAACACTCTGCGCTCAACACTCTGTGTTCAACACTCTGCGCTCAACACTCTGCAATCAACACTCTGCACTCAACGCTCTGCACTCAAGACACTGCGCTCAACACTCTGCACTCAACGCTCTGCACTCAACACTCAACACTATGCACTCAACTCTATGCACTCCACACGCTATGCTCAACACTCTGCACTCAACACTATGCACTCAACACTGCACTCAACACTCTGTGCTCAACACTCTGCACTCAACACTCTGCACTCAACGCTCTGCACTCAACATTCTGCGTTCAACACTAAAAACTTACTCTGTTAAGACTGAGTGTGGAATTTATGCGTGTAAAGTGGGTTTAAATGGTTTCTAAATGCTGAATACTCTTTGAGGTCTACTTTTTTCTAGATCTGCACGAGCATACAAAACTACATGCAAAAAACAAGTGTTTTTTGTACACACATTATAAATAAAATGATAAAGGTTATAGTAGGTTGGTCATAATATCATGAAGTTAATTCAAAACCGTAAAATAACAACTGTTTACCCTCCGAAACATAATAATTATTATGTCGAGCCACACTGTAGTAGCGGAACATTATGTTAACGGACCGATATTTCTACGTTTATCTTTGTCATAAGTTTCACTCAAACACATTGAAATTTCGGACCAAGCTCTAAATTAGGGTAAATATGGATAAAACGTTCATGATATGTCTCATCTACATAAATTGTGAATTTATTTCTACAACTTCAGCCATTGATTTTGTAATACGTGACGATGCGTGTGTGGACGACCTGTTTGAAAGAAGTGTGTCATTCCACGACATTTTCAATTCGGAGGAGTCTATAAATTCATTAAAGAAGAAATTACATGATGACGACATAGTGCGTGTTTCTGGATACGCTTTTCTGTCTCCAATATTCCTTAACGTTGGATGTCTGAATTGGAAAAAGTGCATGCAGAATCAGTATTCCAATTTCACTACAGACGCAGTTTACGTTCAACAAGACGATTCATTGTATCGGTGCAGCCATCGCTGTTCCACACAAAGACCACATGTTAATTTGTCGACACATTTTGGGTTTTCAAAGAGGACTTGCTACTGCATAGGTGATTACAACTCGAGTTTACTGGTCAATGGACGGCACTGTAACGCTGATGATGACGATATCCACGGCGTGTATTCCAGCGATTATATATCTGTATTCACAACAAGTGACCCCATAAGTTACATGGATATTGACCAGTCTGAAGGAAATTTTCAGCTTTGTACTTACGTTGTGAAAACTGCTGTTGGTGGTGTAAGCTTAGTCTATGGTCGCTGTAATCTACCTGTTGCCGGCATTATATGTCGTGCGAATGCGAGCAAATCGTCTTCTAGATGTTATGATGTCTCCAAAAATGGCATGAATCAGTTGTGCGTAATGCAAGAAACGCCAGGCAATATTTCGCATGCAAACGAGCTTTGTGGTCAATATTTCGGTACTTTAGCCGCTGATCCAGCCTTAACTGATATCCTACATATGGTTCGTACATTCACAAGCAGGCTATATCTTCTAGATGGTTATCGTGAACTGTTTACATTTACATCTATGCACAATGGAACTGCATGTACGTCTTTAACGATAAATGATAGACATTTATTTGTACTGGTGGAAAACTGTACTACTAGTCGGCGAAGTATTTGTGTGGGAGGAATCACACTTATTATCATATTGTCCTTATCAAATTTGGTCGTCTGGCTTTCTATAAGCATAATATTGTATAAAAATCGTTTTAAACTTCGTCTATTAATGTCTATCTTGAGATATGAAACACGAGACATTGATATAGAACTTGATAATACGAGTGTGCAAGGACAAGAATATACTGACAGTTTATCAAGTGATGCCGATGGTGCGTGTCATCCGGAGCTTAATACAAGTGGATTTATACCTGTGCGCATTTTTGACGCCGGCTCTGTCCTAGGACGAACCAGAGATGATTCTGCTTCCGGCTGTGGGAATCTCATTTCGGTCCCTGGACGTACTAATGACAGCTATGTCCAAGCATGTTCCAGTGATGAGTCCGATGACTCTTAACAATGGTGTTGATGATATGTTACATGTAACAACATATGTATAATGGAATTCATCAATTCATAGTTATAATGAAGATATTTATTTAATCTACAACTATGTTTTTTTAATTTTGAATGTTCATAAATTGCCTTGCGTGTTTATTGGTGTTTATTGAGTGACGATGTTCTAAAACTCTCAGAGTAATACTGTGAAGCCATGTACTTGGTGAGGATCAAGCTATAGGCAGTGCCTCTTTAATCCCATACACATTATATTAAAGTAAGGAAAACATTAGGTCATGCCGTGTTTTATATTTTTGTTAAGCGCCCGCTAGCTCCTAGGCTTTTTGCTCTTTGAGCCAAATAAAACAAACATTTCCGTAAGTCTAAAAATCGCCAAGGGAAGTAACCACTGTGTCGTACTTTCGTATATTTTGGTAAACTTGCATTTTTGAATACAATGAGTGAAGTTATTGTTTTTTGTTAGACTTCTATTTTCATCACGTTTACCTCATTAGAACATGTGAAATGATACATCGTCTATTATCTCGCTTTGCATTTTTTTCGAAACGACTTTATGTGGATTTTTTTCGAATAGGTAGCTAGGTTTCGCGAACCAAGTTTGACGCTTAACAAAAAAACCAGTATGGCCTTTCATTTTTACAGGCAAGCAAAACTATCAAAGCTTACAACATTTGCGGATTGGATTGGAATCTACTAATATTGATCTTTGACCCAAAAACATTTCCGTAAAATAGTTTAAGACAGTTCAATGGATTTCAAAGGTAGGCAGATGTTTATTGTATTCAGGGACGCTCATTGTGTATACCAAAGTTACTGCCAACGTTTGATGTTTACGTTTGATACATGTACAGTCAAGAAAACTCACCTATGACGTACGAGGCACGTCCAATAAGTTGCTTGACACATTGGCTCTCTTGAGAATCAGCATTATGATGGCAGCAAAATATGACAGATCATTGAGCTATACCTACCACGCATTTAATTTTGTAACATGAAATATCGGTGCATAAAATTAATCAAATATACAGTTGGACCTCGTTCATTCGAATTCATCGGGTCCGAAATGTAATTTCGAATAATACATGGTTTCAAATAACCCATTTCAATGCGATGTGCCTAAAAGATATATCGGGCCTGATATTTATTTCGGATATTTTCAAGTATTCTGATAGAAGGTTGCCGAATAAACCAGGTCCGACTGTATGTTCTTTTAAAGCTTAAAACTGAATTGACTTATTATTCGAATTCCAAAGCAAATATTCTTGATATTTCTTGTACTTTTTGTTTGAATTTTGAGTACTTATTCTACATTACAATCATTCTCTAAACCATGAAAAAAATTGCCAAAAATATATAAGAAACTCAGGTATGCTGCTCTTTCATTAAATCGACAAATTCATAAATTAAAAACCTGTTGTAACGAATGTGATAAAAAAAAAATATTCGATTACAATGTATTTAGAAAAATCAGTAACATCTGAAAAGTTATCAAATGACTTATATCACATTTTCAACTTGTTAATTAGCAATGCTTATGTACATACTTCACATTTATGTATCATATTCATGATGGAAATTTGTTTTGTTAGTTAATTTAATTAACGAGAGCATCTGTCGGATGTTAATAAGCTACATTAAAACCTCAATTACACGACCACCCTTAGGACCCTTGAAAACTGGTTTTTTATATTTACCTAATTTGTGGCAAAAACTAATACGATTTGGCATACGCGGACAAATGTTGACTGTTATTAGAAGTATGTACGAATGCATCAAATCAAAAGTCAAAATTAGTTATGAACTTAGTGAAAAATTTAATTGTATGTTAGGCGTACGACAATGTGAGTGTTTATCACCGCTGTTATACTCATTGTTTCTTAATGATATGGAAGAAACCCTTTTATTGAAGGGATACGAAGGTATCGATACTTATAATGCTGAAAATATGTTTATTGTCATATGCCGATGACATTGTTTTGTTCTCGAAAACACCACAAGGGTTACAAAAAGGTTTTGATATATTATTAGAATATTGTAATAAGTGGGAAAAAACACAAAAGTCAGGTAGTTTGCCTAGAAATACATTGTTTACATATAACGACAACAATATTGAAATACTAATACATCTTTATACTTAGGTATATTATTTACTGTTGGTGGATCTTTTAATCTAACACAAATAACGTTAGCGGGGCAATCAAGAAAACTATTTTTAAAATCAACAAATACTTATATAATTTTACAAATATTGGAATAAAACACAGGTTAGAATTGTTCGATAAATAAGTTCTGCTGTTTATTAACTATAGGTGTGAAGTCTGTGGTTGGTTTCCATACTGCTAGTAATATTGAAAGAGTACATACCCAATTTTGCAAAAATATTGTAGGGGTTAAAAGAGTAACACAAGACGATTTTTTTAATACAGCGATTTGTGTAAACATTCTTTAATTAAAGGTCGATATTTTAAGATAAGTGTATATTGGCTAAAAATTATAGAATCAACTGAAAACAAGTACGTAAAAATTGTTTATAAAATTTTAAAACATGACATTGAGCTCGTGCCTAATATTAAGAATTTTGCAATTCGCGATTTATTATCGTCATTAGGTTTTTTTGGAAGAAACCATGCATGCAAATATTTTTTGAACTTTTAACTTGCGAAAATGAGGTTACTGTACGTAAACTTGCATGTTTTATATTTAATGCATTTACTATAAGGCAATTAATTTGAAAACACAAATATAGATATTATTACATGTACATGTAGATTAGCACACCGCGAGTAATTACCGTTCTATATTTTGTTTCGATAGAACGGTAATGGCATGTGGTACTTTTTAAATTCACACTTTCTACCAACAGTTTCCTCTATTTCGTTTTCGACAGGAAACAAGCTTGGGTTATTTTTGTTTCGTTTTGTGTATATATTATTGTAACTTTTGTAAACAGTTGATGCTTCTATAAAACATTGTCATTTTGGTCAACACACATGTTTAATTTGATGTAAATTTATCTTCTCCGCCACTTTATATGTTTGAATTATCCTGTATGTACATGTAATTGTAAATATGTTGTCCTCATGGGCCGCGAGGCTTATTGGATTTTGTAAATAAAACTATCTATCTATCTATACTAGAAGGCACTTAATTTGAAAACACAAATATAGATATTATTACATGTACATGTAGATTAGCACACCGCGAGTAATTACCGTACTATATTTTGTTTCGATAGAACGGTAATGGCATGTGGTACTTTTAAAAGTCATACTTTCTACCAACAGTTTCCTGTATTTTCGTTTTCGACAGGAAACAAGCTTGGGTTATTTTTGTTTCGTTTTGTGTATATATTATTGTAACTTTTGTAAACATTTGATACTTCTATAGAAAAAAATGTTGTCATTTTGGTCAACACACATGTATAATCTAATGTAAATGTATCTTCTCCGCAACTTTATATGTTTGAATTATCCTGTATATGCATGTCATTGTAAATATGTTGTCCTCTTGGGCCGCGAGGCTTATTGGATTTTGTAAATAAAACTATCTATCTATCTATACTAGAAGGCAATTAATTTGAAAACACAAATATAGATATTATTACATGTACATGTAGATTAGCACACCGCGAGTAATTACCGTTCTATATTTTGTTTCGATAGAACGGTAATGGCATGTGGTACTTTTAAAAGTCATACTTTCTACCAACAGCTTCCTGTATTTTCATTTTCGACAGGAAACAAGCTTGGGTTATTTTTGTTTCGTTTTGTGTATATATTATTGTAACGTTTGTAAACAGTTGATGCTTCTATAAAACATTGTCATTTTGGTCAACACACATGTTTAATTTGATGTAAATTTATCTTCTCCGCCACTTTATATGTTTGAATTATCCTGTATATACATTTACTTGTAAATATGTTGTCCTCATGGGCCGCGAGGCTTATTGGATTTTGAAAATAAAACTATCTATATATATATTGCAGTTGTCTTCAAATCGAGGTTGAATAAAGAGCAAAACAAGTAAAAATGAACTTAAAAATTGTGTTCGTCATTTCCAGGTGGTCATATTATTGAGGTGGTCTTTAAGTGAGGTTTTACTGTATTGTTATCAATGCTTATGTTATCTGAACTTTTGTATATTTTAAACATGTAACTATTTTTGTTTTCATTCTTAATACAACAATGTCTTACTGAGATTTGCACGTATATAGCTATTACGTACACTTGATCGCAAGTACACAGTCATGTACATTAAGCTTAAGTATAAGCTAAATACAATAAAACTTCAATAACAAGACCGCCCTTGGGACCCTAGAAAACTAGTATTAAAAGTGATGTGGTCTTATTATTGAGGTTGAATAAAGAGCAAAACAGTAAAAATGGTCTTGGTTTTTGTGTTCTTAATTTTGAGGTGGTCTTTAAGTGAAGTTTTACTGAAGTCTCATTGGACCACTAGATATCATTAGTGTAGGGACGTAGTCTTCGAGAGGGAATAGAGAAACTGACAACTGAAAATTGTATACAAATCGTTTCAAAACCAACATTCTTCCCATTGAAACAATGCAGAAAACGGACTTGATCTGTAGTTGGGGGCGAACAAGTAAATACGTGTTGGGCAGCCGAGTATGTCGATTCTGTAGATCGACTGCAGAAACTTTTACTATCATATGGAATAAAATACCGGTGTGATTTTAGTAGTAAAAGCATGTGACAGCAGTAATATTGTTGGTACTGCTGGAAGAGGTAGCAGTATCACTGCTGTAAATCAATGATACTACCAGTAATAAGCATCAATGCAGATAATATTGCTAGCAATAAGAGAATGGCCAGATTGAGATTCATTGTTGACTCTAAGAGCAATAAGAGGGATATGAGTAAGAAGGGTGTACTGCTCTAAGCAATAAAGGTAAAGAAGGGTAATATTGCCTTTTAGTACTAGTAATAACATTACAGAATATGCCTATAACTGCACATTAACAATAACCATTATCTTTGATTTACACCAGTAATAGCTATAATACTGCTACCTCTTCCAACAGTACTTGCAGTATTACTGCTATAACTGCTATTTATGTACGTATTTGACAAACAATCGTTAAGTAGATCACTAAATACTTAATGAACAATAGAAGGGAAATTTTAAACAATAGGGCAAACTTAATTGTCAAATCCGATGTCATGACTGTTATGAATTCGACCAGAAACGTATTTGATTTTAATCATTAATTGATGTATACATGTTCTTATTGTATGTCTTCCATCAACGACACACTTGTTATTACTGTAAGTGTCCTTCTTAAAGTAGAACATTGTCGTTGTAATTAAGAATAATCGAATTATTTAACAGATCAACCTTAAAGAAATAGACTAAAAAATTAAAAAATAAATTTGTTTATGGTTTCTTTTCAATTCTTTTTTATTTATTATTATTATGGATTATGCTATGACTAATGATCGAAGTGCATTCAATATGACAACACAAACAACACCCGCCTGTCATGATTTCAGCTTGCTTAATACACCAGTAACTGCGATAGAAAATCTTTTCAGAAGGTAATGATTCGTTCCAGCATCGAAAATTGTGTAGTTATATGCATTAAATATATTGTGGTGACTTGAATGCTGAGTCACGGGATGACGTATTTTAAATTACACAGGTTCCGCAGCACCGACAGCTGTACGAATGGCTTTAAATTACTGAGCATTTATAGGCATCGGGATTTTTTTTGCATATATGACCCTTAATGTGCACTTCAGTACAAGTGCATGCGTTAGTTACCCATTCTTTGCTTCGGTAACTTGATCCATCTCTTTGACAACTTTTCATTTTTTTTCAAGAATTGCACCAACATACCCTATCATAATGGTGCACATGTTGGGGCATACCTATAATTTGACATGACATCATAATGTTGGTCACTAATGTTTGATCTTTTCTAACATTGAGCTTACATTGTCTTAGTACATTTGTATTAATATACATTAGTCTCATTGGACCACTATACATAATTAGTGTAGGGGCCTAGTCGTCGAGAGGGACTAGAGAAACTGACTCCTGATCCGAAGGTCGTGAGTTCGAGCCCCACGTTAAGCAGAGTTTGATCAAAAACTTCAAACTCCATGCAGCGGTTATCTTCCCTTACAGTACAGCAATAACCACTGCATTCACACAAGTCACGTGATTGTGGTTGGTTAGACAAAATGGCGGATACACAGAAGAATAAACTTATAAAATGTTAGCTTTTTTTTTTAAATAATTTCAAATATTGTTATTTTTTACTTTTCCTACCACCAAACAGCTTATATGTTTAAAATTAAGATATGACTATAAAATTGGCAAACTAAAATTAAATAAATGAGAAACATATTTTGTCAAAAACCTTGACGACAAGTTTGTGATGGCAGAGATCTCCGATAACTATAAGGGGAGATCACTGCGTAGGAGATTGCATCAACTTAACAATCACTGAATGTAATAGGGTACTGGTTAGAAATCTAGGAAGTAGTCATAACTGTATTTGGTATAAATTGTAAACTTGTTCCACATTTAATGGAAAATAAATCGAATATTTTACTATTGCTTTTCTATGCCATATAAATCACATGGAGATATGTTTGAGGCTTCCTATTTTTATTAATTATTATGACTTGAATGGTGACACATAGCCATAAAGGAATGACTAAACTTTGTACATAGGATTTACAGAACTGATATATTTAAATCTAGAAATGTGTCAATAGGACACAGATCCAGCCTTTGTCACAAAAGCAAATGCTATTATTCTGCTCATAGTTTGTGAATGTGTATCGAAATTACCTAGTGAACAACTGTACTGATTATGGTGATAAGTCAACGGAAATAACTTTGCACTTACTGGGATTAATCATACATGAAACGCCAGGTGCACAACTACACATGCTGGTGAACATTCATGTAAGGTTTTGTGAGTTTGGGTCCTATACTTTTGGACATACTCGCCACACAATATTGCATGCTCTCTGTATGCTATATTTTCATTTAGTCGAGGGCCATAACTTTGCACTTACTGGGCACAACCAACCACGAAACCCCAGGTGCACAACATCACATGCTGGTTAACATTTCTGTGAAGTTTTATGAATCTGGCTCATATTGTATTGGAGATATGCGTGACACAAGATTGCTTAGTCAATGCCCATAACTCTGCACTTACTGGGCACCGCCAAACATGAAACCCCAGGTGCAAAACTACATAGGCTGGTGAACATTCCTGCATTATATTTTTACTTTGTCTCAAATTCTTTAGGAGATATGAGTGATACAAGATACAATGACGGACGGACGGACGGACGGACGGACAGACGGACGGACGAACAAGGGCAAATGTATATCCCTTTCAGAGTGGGGGCATCAAAATGTTGATGTAACATTCATTCATATATTTGCAAAGTTTATTTAAATAAAAATACGCTATTGTTACAAATATGTCATTTATTCCGTGTCGCTATTTCCGCAACATTATGTTTCGTTTAGGAAACATATTATAAAATGTATTCGGGTGGGGGTGCATCGCTCGATCACAGACTGGTTGTTTCCACATCAGGAGAGCATACATACAGTGCTTTATGTACCGTCTGCGTGCACGTGACTGAAAATACGAACATATTGCGAATGTGCCGTGAAACCACAGCAATTAATGACCACCATTGGTTCTGAAGAAGTCTATCTTAGTCTAGAGGTGGTCTTATTATTGATTAAAAACACGGACAAACAATTAAACCTGATCCATCGAAATACGATTTTATTAATGAGGTGGTCTTAATTTCGCGATAGCCAGTTTTTTGTGAGGTACATATCAAAGTGTAGCTTAAATATAACGAACTAGGAAAGAATACTTCAAGATTACGCTGAGGCTGAGTAAGAGGTCATATCTCACTTAAAGACCACATAGAACATACGACCACCTAATTAATAAAACCGAGTTTCGATGGAGCAGGGCTTGTAACTTTTTTAAGTGGAGGGGAATAAATTGGTTTGTTCAACTGATTGAATTGCTTTATATTAATTAGGGATGTCAACGAATATTCGGATATTCAAATATTCGTTTGTACGTCCGAATATTCGAATACTGATTCAGCATAAACTAATTTTTTTTTCAATATAAAAGCTGAATACAAGTGTACAAAATGTCAATGATGGGCATTATCGTAATGAATGACATTTTACGCGTGAAAACAATTTCTACTTGTGTTAATTGATATGTCATGTTGTATATTTGGGGGCATGAGCTATAAAACACTCTGGTGATGGCACTCAGGCCCTGAAATTATGAGTAATCGCGGCGAATTTTACAACTTGATTTATCGGTTTAAAACACAAAAATTGATAAGCATCAAGCTAAACATCGAATTTCAAATCGATTATTATTAAATAAGAAGGTCGAATGTTCGAATGTTCGTTCGGAAAGTTGACCGAATATTCAAATACCGAAATTGCCATTCGTTGACATCCTTAGTATAAATTAATACCGATAAAAATCTTGTGGTATTTGCTAAAGGGTAAATTAAATTTGATTGAGAATGAGTGTAGAATTAACATATATACGTCACAATATACCGTCGGACCTCGTTCATTCGTATTCATCGGTTCCGAAATTTTATTTCGAATAATACATGGTTTCGAATAGCCCATTTCAATAAGACGTACGTAAGAATACATCGCGACCTGATATTCGGATGACACCAAGTATTCGCATTGAACGTTTTCGAATAAACGAGGTCCGACTGTACTTCGTATTTCCTTTTTATCAGTATCAGGAGCAAATACTATTGTGAAAATTGGACTTTAATGGGGGAACAGTTTTATTTGAAATGTGACGACTGCCATCGTGCACTAGAAATTGTATACAAATCGTTTTAAAAACCAACATTCTTCCCATTGAAACAATGCAGAAAAAGGACTTGATCTGTAGTTGGGGGCGAACAAGTAAATACGTGTTGGGCACCCGAGTATGTCGATTCTGTCGATCGACCGCAGAAACTTTTACTAACATATGGAATAAAACACCGGTGTGATTTTAGCGGTAAAAGCATGTGACAGCAGTAATATTGTTGGAAATGCTGGAAGAGGTAGCAGTATCACTGCTGTAAATCATGTTATGAGTGTTGATACTACAAGCAATCAGAGGGATATGAGTAAGAAGGGTGTACTGCTCCTAGCAATAAGGGTAAAGAAGGGTAATACTGCCTTTTACTACTAGTAATAACATTACAGAATATGCCTATAACTGCACATTAATAATAGCCATTATCATTGATTTACAGCAGTAATAGCTATAATACAGCTACCTCTTCGAACAGTACTTGCAGTATTACTGCTATTACTGCTATTACTGCTAACTTAAAACCGGTGAATAAAGCACTATTATCCCCACCCCTTTAATGCATGAAATACATAAAATAACAGCGCAGTATAACCAACCACAACAATCACAGCATTGACAAAATCAACAGTAAACAAAATTATGTTACTGCTGTTGATAAATTTGATCGCAGAAGATTCTAATTCACAGTAATAGCTCCCCACCCACTCTCTTATTAATGCATGTATCATTTCCAAAATGTTAGCCTACTTAATTGAACCTTCCATAGCAACAGGTGCTCGTTGTAACTACGTTAGACAAGCGTTTTACAAAATGGCGACCGACAATAATAAACGTAATGTAATTTTGGAGTGTCTTCCAAGCGATTTTGCGTTGAATTATCTTTGTGATCAAACTTTGACTCTGAATTTTACGCCTGCCTGGTTTCCTGATAAGAAAGTAGTACTAAAAACCGTCTGTGACAGACCAAAAATGATCAAAGAAAACTCAACATCATAGCTAAGCGTCTTATTGGAATGGACATATTTTATACTACATCTTTTGGATGATATAAGGATATTTTGTAATGTCTATTATAATCTGACATCAAAAATATTTGTTAAAAGTCCATGTGGTAAATATTTTGTTTTGAAATTTACAAAATAGTCTGTGTTATAAATATTTTAGAGAGTGGACAGACATTACAATTTCAGGATTATTTCTCAAATCATCAATAAATCATTCAACACATTTCAAAAATTTCCAGAAATTATGCCTTAAAGAAACAAGGCCAGTTTTGGCTTGGACAAATTATATAATATTACGCAATAAACAATGTTGTCCCCTGTGCACTATCTAGATATCAATCTTGTCCAGACCCCTAATCAGCATTTCTCTTTGTCTGCACCGGTTGGAATCCAATATACATCCAATCAGTGTTTCTTGTCACCATCTGACACATATATACAGTACAGTTGAGAAGTGTCAAATATCTGTATAGACTTCACTAAAAGACCACTGACCAGGTCTGTGTTGAATGTTATAAAATGTTTATTATTTAAAACATTCAACATATGTGTGATTTTTAGGGTTTAAACATGATATATTACTCATTTCTGTCCTATCGAAAACTGTAAACAACAGTGAAAATGAAATAATGAAGACATCAGAACTTTTCTAACTCATAAATTACGTTTAAAAGAAATACTCAACATTGAGTAACCAATACCAGTAAATCACCTTAATTTTCATTTTTTCGCTAGTATTAACAAAAATAAAAAGATTTTTTCTGCATATGTGTTGATGGCTATACTATTTTTAATCTCAATAATTATTGATGTTATAATTGATTCTGGGTCTTTTTAGTTTTACAAACTATGCTTTTATAACTAATTTATAAAGTAATGTCCACCCTAAGCAAATGAAATATCCAAATACTTACCTAAATGCTGGTAAAAGTCAAATATTGTAGTTTATCAAAATAATATAATGTTCATTCAACTCGCAGATATATTGATCATATCAGATGTTATATAAATTGCAACTTATTAAAACCAGAAGATAAGAAGTATAGTTTGGCGAAATAAACCTTCACCGCTTTCTAATTATTGATTCGAATGACATAATTAAGCAAGAATTTAGCTAATCAGTGTAAAATTGTTAAAACAGTATGTTGTTGCTTGCATATGTATGTAAAACAAACATATTTTAAGTTGTTACATTGTGTTTATTCTTCTTCTAGGTTTATACTTTTCATTAATGTCTAATGTCTGCCCCCTTCCAGTAAAGCAGATATAAATAGATATTTCAGTTGTTCTAGTCTCTCCGAATATCTGCTGTCCGAATAACACAATCCGTAGCTGCATCTTTTCACCATTGTCACATATTAACATAATATAATATAATCACAATGCTATCATCATCAGAAATCTATTAAACCTTATTTTTTATCGCGCGGTACTCTCTTCCTGTTTGTCTAAGGGTTGTCTAAGGTAAGCGAGTCAATGGGTGGGGTATCGAAATCCCGTTATCTGGTCGGCCAATCGGCCTGTCAATCAAATATCTCAGGAAGGGTCAATTGCATGTGATACATTAAGACGAAAAGTAAATATTTTAGAACAAAAAAAAACACGAACCTGGAATAGTAATAATGATCAGAAAAAAATGAAATAGCAAAAATTGATAGAAAAAATCAAAGTGCTGGAAGAACTATTGTTTAAGCATTTTATTAATATTCATTGCTTTATTTACGTTATTTCTCTTAAAGCTTATTCTATGTACACGTAATTATTTTCTGTACATGTAATATCGTCATCTGACGAGTTTGTCCTATTGAACAACTTATTCGTTGACATTCACCACTCTGATGAACAATCCAACCCATTCTTCCTGCAAGTACAACACTACATTGTATATATTATATATTTATATACGTATTTGACGAACAATCGTTAAGTAGATCATTAATGAACAATAGAAGGGAAATTTTAAACAATAGGGCAAACTTAATTGTCAAATCCGATGGCATGACTGTTATGAATTCGACCAGAAATGTATTTGATATTAATCATTTATTGATGTATACATGTTCTTATTACTCATGCTTTAATGTATACATGAACTGAGCTTAGTAAAATAAACTTGTAAACTTGTATTGTATGTATTCCATGAACGACAAACTTGTTATTACTGTTCTTCTCAAAGTAGAACATTAATTGTCGTTGTAATATTTCGTGATGTAAATAAGAATAAACGAATTATTTAATTAAATTTGTTGATGGTTTCTTTTCATTTCTTTTTTATTTATTACTATTATGGATTATGCTATGACTAAAGATCGAATGCATTCAATATTACAATACAAACAACACACGCCTGTCATGATTTCAGCATGCTTAATACACCTGTACCTGCGATAGTCAGTTTGTACATACACATGTTTACCATAGATACCTCGATCAATAGAGTGCTCGAACTTATTGCTAGATTCCACGGCAGTTCGAGGTTTCGAAGTTCTACTGTAGGTATTTTTTCCGTTTTAGAAATATTTATTTGTGTATACAATATCATGGCCAAGCGTATCGAGGGAGTATTTGATGATCTTGGTAATCTGTTTAATGTCACGTCGAGAAAACCTTTTCAGAAGGTAGTGATTCGTTCCAGCATCGAGAATTGTGTAGTTATATGCATTAAATATATTGTGGTGACTTGAATGCTGAGTCACAGGATGACGTATATTAAAATACACAGGTTCCGCAGCACCGACAGCTGTATGAATGGCTTTAAATTACTCAGCATTTATAGGCATGGTGATTTTTTTTGCATATATGACCCTTAATGTGCACTTCAGTATAAGTGCATGCGTTAGTTACCCATTCTTTGCTTCGGTAACTTGATCCATCTCTTTGACAACTTGTCAATTGTTTCAAGAATTTCGCCAACATACCCTATCATAATGGTGTACATGTTGGGGCATACCTATAATTTGACATGACATCATAATGTTGGTCACTTATGTTGATTTTTTTCTACCATTGAGCTTACATTGTCTTAGTACATTTGTATTATCTACTAAAGCAGTGAAAGCTTACAACTCGGTAAACAATCACATAATCGTTATTTACATATGTTTACTGCCATATTTGTGCAAGCTGGTCTCAGATTGGCTATGTACACATACCGAATCGCCTGTCTAAAATAGAAATATCAGTTGTGCAAGAGTTATAAAGCAATGTGTGATTATGAAGGTTTTAAGATACAAACGTGTCATTACTTCTTCAACAGGTTTAACTTTATATACTTGCTACTTGTTATTTCATGGACTTTTATAAAGCAAAACCTTCACCAAAAATATGCTGTGTCACATCCAGTAAATGACTGAATGATTGAAAGAATGGTCAACTTTAGTTTGAGTACAAGTCATGTCCCAAGCCTTTTTACGTTAATTATTTATCGTATGTGTACCATATACAAATTGCATATTGTTACTGGTAATGTCAGACAAGCAGCATAATACAATTAGGAGGTATGTATCCTCCCTACAATGATTGTGTCACAACGTGAAGTACAATCAAATGCCGTCTCAGTTATAAAGGTCAACTGTATCAACTTTACCAGCACTATGAAATACATTACAGCAACTTTCATCGAAGTACTTGCTTAACATATTGATGAAATATTGATTGTTATCTATGTCAGTGATGAGATATTCCTTTTGGAGTTGAATGGTGTAGATCCGATGAATATAACATTTGGATATGTAGTTCATTTATATAATGACAGTGGGAATAATCATTGAAGACAACAATAATGTTAAGATACAGCATAATTATCTTGATGTGTTCCATTTCTCAGGAAAAAAACATCAACATGTTATAGCATGCTACTAGATTTGTACATTTTGAGGCTTAAAAATAAAAAAAACAATGATTACAAATTAATTATATTATGGTTCAGATAAACATACATCGAACAAATGAATATTTCGCCATTCTTCGATCATTGGCAAACTGTTGGCACATACCGGATTTCGTATGAAAATAATTTGACAAGAAATATTTCAAGGTCACAAATCAATTTTCATCCGATTCGTTATATTGGCAAAGATTCGCGATCGATCTATGTATCAAATTTATGCTTTGGTAAGACAATATGTGCTTTTTATTATTAATCTTAACATTTCAAACAAAAAAATAAGGCCAAGAGAAAACACTGAAAATCAGTTAAATATGGCATGATAGCAATCCAATTTGCAAAGGAATGACAATCACATACATTTTTGAACTTTTCACTTAATATATTATTGAAAATCTAATACTTACCTTATTGCCAACAGTATTTATTGTGATTGTATACATTGTTTACATGTGCGTGCTGACGAATTCATCTTGATCAATGGGTGCTTGCGAATAATATTAAAAATTTGGTGTACATTATGCGCCATTCCTTCATGTGTTTCTACATTTTTACTTTTCATTTTTTCTTCACTTTCTGCATCAAATATTTTATTAACCTTTTGATATGTTGTTTATACAGTATTATTTGTAAAAAATTGTGTTCGTTATTTCGAGGTGGTGTTATTATTGAGGTGGTCTTTAAGTGAAGTTTTACTGTATTTTTATTACTGTTATATGAAATTGTGTATATTGTAAACATGTAACTATTTTTGTTTTCATTCTTAATACATCAATGTCGTACTGAAATTTGCACTTATATTGATGTAGCTATTATGTACACTTGATCGCAAGTGTATTTTGTGTTCTTAATTTTGAGGTGGTCTTTAAGGAAGTTTTACTGTAGTCTTATTGGACCACTATACATAATTAGTGGAGGACGTAGAGAGACTGACTCCTGATCCGAAGGTCGTGAGTTCGAGCCCCGCGTTAAGCAGAGTTTGATCAAAAACTTCAAACTCCATGCAGCGGTTGTCTTCCCTTGCAAGTCACGTGAATGCGGTTGGTTAGACAAAACGGCGGATACACAGAAGAATAAACTTTTAAAATCTTAGCATTTATTTTTAGATAATTTTAAATATTGTTATTTTTTACTTTTCCTACCACCAAACAGCTTATATGTTTGAAATTTAGATATATGACTATAAAATTGTCAAACTTAAATTAAATAACAATCACTGAATGGAATAGGGAATGACTTAACTTTGTACATGGATTTTACAGACCTGGTTTATTTAAAACTAGCAATGTGTCAATAGGACACAGTTGCCCCAACTTCCAGCCTTTGTCAGAAAAGCAAATGCTATTACTCTGCTCATAGTTTGTAAATGTGTATCAAAGTTACCTAGTGAACAACTTTACTGATTATGGTGATAGGTCAAGGGCAATAACTTTGCACTTACTGGGCGCAATCATACATGAAACCCCAGGTGCACAACTACACATGCTGCTATACATTCCTGTAAAGTTTTGTGAGTCTGGGTCCTATACTTTTCGAGATACGCGCCACGCAAGATTGCATGCTCTCTGTATGCTATATTTTCATTAAGTCAAGGGCATGACTTTGCACTTACTGGACACAGCGAAACACGAAACCTCAGGTGCACAACTGCACATGCTGGTTAACATTTCTGTAAAGTGTTATGAGTTTGGCTCATATTGTATTGGAGATATGCGTGACAAAAGATTGCTTAGTCAAGGGCCATAACTCTGCACTTACTGGGCACCGCCAAACATGAAACCCCAGGTGCACAACAACATAGGCTGGTTGACATTCCTGTAATTATTTTTACCTTGTCTCATATTCTCTTGGAGATATGAGTGAAACAAGAATTTGTGACGGACGGACGGACAGATCGACGGACAAGAGCAAATATATATGCCCCCCTTCAGAGTGGGGGCATAAAAATGTCGATGTACCATTCAGTCATATATTTGCAAAGTTTATTTAAATAAAAATACGCTACTGTTACAAATATGTCATTTATTCCGTGTCGCTGTTTCCGCTACATCATGTTTCGTTTAGGAAACATATGATCATTTGTATTCGGGTGGGGACACATCGTTCGATCACAGACTGGTTGTTTCCACATCAGGAGGACATACATACAGTGCTTTCTGTACTGTCTGCGTACACATGACTGAAAATACGAACATATTGCGAATGTACCGTGAAACCTCAGTAATTAATGACCACCATTGGTTCTGAAGAAGTCTATCTTAGTCTAGAGGTGGTCTTATTATTGATTAAAAAACATGGACAAATAATAAAAACTGATCCATCGAAATACGATCTTATTAATGAGGGGGTCTTAAATTCGCGGTAGCCAGTTTTTTAGTGAGGTTTATATCAAAGTGTAGCTTTAATATAAACGAACTAGGAAAGAATACTTCAAGATCTCGCTGAGCCTGAGTAAAAGGTCATATCTCACTTAAACACCACATAGAACATTCGACCACCTCATTAATGAGACCATGTTTCGATGGAGCAGGGCTTTTTTGAAGAGGGGAAAGAATTGGTTCGTTCAACTGATTGAATTGCTTTGTATTAAATTTTAGGGATGTCAACGAATATTCGGATATTCAAATATTCGTTTGTACGTCCGAATATTCGAATACTGATTCGGCACTCGAATATTCGATAAGGTATATTTTTTCAATATAAAAGCTGAATGCAAGTGTACAAAAAGTCAATGATGGGCATTATCGAATTGAATGACATTTTACGTGTGAAAATAATATCTACATGTGTTAATTGATATGTCATGTTGTAGATTTGGGGGCAAGAGATATAAAACACTATGGTGATGACACTTATATATTATATTATATTATATTATAAGTAATCTCGGGGATTTTTACAACGTGAGTAATCTTTCTAAAACACAAAATTGATAAGCATAAATGTAAACGTCGAATTTCAAATGTGTTATTACCAAATAAGAAGGTCGAATGGTCGAATGGTCGAATATTCGTTCGGAAGGTTGACCAGATATTCGAATACCGAAATTGCCATTCGTTGACATCCATACAAATATGCAGATAATATTGCTAGCAATAAGAGAATGGCCAGATTGAGATTCATTGTTGATACTACAAGCAATAAGAGGGATATGAGTAAGAAGGGTGTACTGCTCCAAGCAATAAGGGTTATGAAGGGCAATACTGCCTATTAGTACTAGTAATAACATAACAGAATAGGCCTATAACTGCAAATTAACAATAACCATTATCATTGATTTACAGCAGTAACAGCTATAATACTGCTACCTCTTCCAGCAATACCAACAGTATGTCTGCTGTCACTGCTATTACTGCTAACTTCACACCGGTGAATTAAGCACCATTATCCCCACCCCTTTAATGCATGAATACCTATCAATTCTTGGACTGGTCTAGGTTTGTTCTTCCAGTATACAAACACAGTGTATAGTGGAGCTCCCATAGCTATCAGCAGTAGGCCTACGCCACTCTCCTGTGGTTTTTGGTATATTGTCAAAGCGAGAATAACTATACTGGCGGCAAGTAGACATACTGGCAACAAAATAGGAAGCTGAAAGAAAAATATATGATATATGATGATGTTTTTCTGTCTATGGCTATCAACATTATTCAACCTGTCCTACGTGTTTAGAAATGGCCTCTCTTCAAAAACCCTCTCAATAATCCTTTAAATAACATATATTGAACCTCTCTTTAGAAACAATCTCTCATCCTCAGCCGAAATTTGCATCTCCCCGCTGAAATCGTTGCACTGTATTTAAAGATTTTTTTGTTTTATTTAATGAACTTATTTTTAAAACCAAACATGCCAGATAATTTTGTATGCTAAACATGAGATGTCAACGAAGACAGTGAACAAGGCAGACCGGTGGTGGTATTCACACTTTATCATTTGTCACGTAGGCAAGTCACGATTCATAATTCAGAATTCATGAGTTTGTGAAGTTGAAATCGTGAATTCATGGATTCATACAGCGCGAATCTTGAAGGGTGACTTTCCTAGGATAGATATAATATAGTCTGAATGTTACCATCGATCTTTCGTAGGTGTATAAGTTGCTTCAACTTTAACTATTTATTTTACTATTTTTACATTCTTTTGTATGTATTATATAAGTGATACCTTTATTGGTCGGTGTAGATTCGGTTCCTTATATCGAAGATAGATTTGGCCGGCAAACACGCTTGTTAATACTATTGAAAAACCAAACCCCATTAATTCTATCAAGTAAAATATTTCCTCAAAGCTCTGCATTATTATCGCCAATACCATCTGAAACATACAGGAACTTAATAAGTGTAGACATGAACTTCGTATAAACGTACACGGAAACCTCAATACTAAGACCACCATTGGTTCAAAGGTGGACTGGTCAATAAATATAAATAAGGAAGAATATATATATAAACAAGAGATGTTTGTAAAACAATATGCCCCCTGTGACCTTGACTTGTGACCCCGTGACCTTAAAATCAATAGGGTTCCTCTGCTACCCTAGATGAATGCGTGGACTAAGTTTGAGGATGATAGGTCAAGGAGTTCTCGAGTTATTGATCGGAAACGAAAATGTTACGGACCGACCGACGGACATACCGACCGACCGACATGTGCAAACCAATATGCCATCTCTTCTTCGAAGGGGGTCGTAATAAACAGTCAAATCGAAATACTCTTTTATAAATGAGGTTGGCTTAATCTCTAGGTGGTCTTTAAGTGAGGTTTTACAGTAACTGAACAGCGCATGGTGCGGAATGAGATATAAACCACGTGTCTGACAGATATTTATTTCACGACATGTCCGGTGACTCTCCATGTCTTGTGTGTGCAATCTAGTGAAGTACCACTGATAAATAAACGGAAACTGAAACTGGTTTATCTGATTAAACGCCTATTTTTGTACAGATAACATTCAATGGCGTTGTACAATAGTAGATAAAATGTATAATATCATACATATATGCATAAAACCTTAGCAAGAACACAATTAAAACAAAGTACACGCAATGCGTATACAATCCAGTACATAACATACACATAGTATTTATATAACATCTTAAAACATCTGACTGACATGATAATAAAACTTATAAAAGCGGCACAGGTTTCAGTTATAAAGATTTAAAACAATGTATAAAAGTCTCTAAAATAGTGCGTTTTCAGACTTTTCTTGAACGTATCTAAAGAGGCAGATTGTTATATAATTAAAGGCAGTTTGTTCCGAAGTCTCGGTCGGACTGTACTAAAACTCCTGTCATTAAACGATTTCCTTTTACTAAAGGGTATATCAAACCACAACTCTATAGAATCTGAAGACCGTAACCCTGATCTCTTTGAGGTGTGTTTATACATCACTTCCGTGAGATAAACAGGTGCATCATCAACAGAACACTGGTACATAAAACATTGTAATTTGAAGTTAATTCTAGCTTTGATGGGTAACTAATGTAGTTCATAGAGGGCTTGTTTAGAACTTTAAAATTTGGCACGGATTAAGACTCGTTTTGCACACCTATTCTGAATCCGTTGCATTATGTATAGATCATATTCTGCTATTCCAAACAGTATAGAATTGCAATTATCCAAATGTGAAATTAATAACGAAAGAACAAGAATTTTTGTAGCATCTACAGTGAGATAATTAAGAATACCTTTTATTCTGAGATAATTTAACATTGTTCTGCATTTGATTTTAACATGCTCTTTGAGATTTAAAGTTTCGTATAAATAAGCGCATTCAATAACACTGACTGATTGAACTTTGTCACCAGGTATGTCTATTTCGTTTGTGCAACATTTTTAACTGTGGCTTACTGCCAAACATAATAAACTCAGTTTTTGAAGTGTTCAAATATCAAAGAGTTAAATTTCCCAGTTAAAGTAGTGTCTGAATGGCAAATAGTTTAGGTATAGCCACAAAAAACGTATGTTGACAGCCGCTTTAAGTCTACGTGATCAATTTTGAAAAACCAATAATCTCCAAACATTTACGGTCACATTATATGAAAAAGAGTCATTATGAACTGGGACGACTATTCGGAATCTTCCGATGTCATATGGAAGGTTTTCGGTGACATCTGGAGCTCTCCGTAGTCATACGGAACAGTCCGATATCAAACGGGTGTTGCCATCCGGAGCTATTCGGAACCTTCCGATGTCATATGGAAGGTTTTCGCAGTCATACGAAACACTCCGATGTCACCCGGAACTCTCCGACGTCATACGTAACAGTCCGATATCAAACGGAACCTTTTGTTGCCATCGGGAACTATCGTCGGGAACCTTCCGGTATCAAACAGATCTTTCCGGAGTCATTCTTTCAAAGGTCCAACAGCAGTCCGAATGTGGAAAGTTCAAGTCATCATTAATGGCCGTTCTAAATGTAAATGTCACTTTAAAATCCACCAAAAATGCCAATTTCTAGCAAATTTGACCAGTACAAAAATCGACTGTTTTGGTATTCTTTTAAGTACTTTCTTTTTTCATCCTTCCCTCAGACGAAACTTTTGATGCATACTCAAAAATCATATGAGTAATATTGTGCATGATTTGTTCGTATTTTACTGAAGCAACATGCCTGAATGAGTCACTGTAGCAACGCCAGTAGACGTCACAAAGCCATCGCAATGTTTGCCCTATGAATAACGATGGTGGATATTTCTGAGAATTGGTCCGATAATGCGACATTATTTTTACTGCAGTTTGATGACTAACCAAATTTTAATGTGATACATAGAAAAACAAGGTAATAAGACGCAACGGAAGCTGGTATGTCTGTGACAGAAATTTTCGAGAAAACGCCGACGTTGATGCGCACGTCAGTAACTTCAGTAAGAAGTTAGAAACACTTACCACAACAAGAAGTGCCGGAGCTGGCGTGAGATATCGAATATTGATCATAGAAATAATATCAGGAAGATGATTGTTCTCGGCCCCAGTCATAAATAATCTGAAAAAATAACACGTTATCGGTAAATTCCAAAAATAAATAATATTTTTACATATTTTTTTAAAACATTATTTACTCTATTGTCACAAAGCTATCAGACAACAATATACATGTATGTATATAATGTTGATGTGCATAGTGTTTATTTTGATCAAATTTGGTGATATGTTCAAGATGTATATATACAC
Source organism: Mactromeris polynyma (assembly GCA_032209605.1). Taxonomy (NCBI): domain Eukaryota; kingdom Metazoa; phylum Mollusca; class Bivalvia; order Venerida; family Mactridae; genus Mactromeris; species Mactromeris polynyma. The sequence goes on along the minus strand of JASFXZ010000006.1, from coordinate 18,295,550 downwards.
TTAACAAAACTTATAAGATTATTGATTAACATTTCTACACGGAATTTTGTATATTTGCTATTGGTTCAGTGTAGATCATGACTCTTGTGTCGAATTTATCGGTTTAAATAACACGATGCGTCGAGTCCGGGTGGGCACACACGCTATTAGACTCTTTCCAATCAACCAGATCATCTTTAAGTGGGAGCTGCAGTACTGATGTTTTTCACATCATCACATTTATTGAGTTTATTTTTTCAATCTGTAGATATCACACGAAATAAATGAAATATTATGACAGGTATCTACGCTATATTTATTGACAATTTTAGCAAGATCAGAGTAACATTGACCAAGATACGGTCCTATTTATACCTGCACAGTTATAAGTTTTGTTAAGTGTATATGTAATACCGGTACTAGTATGTTGATGTATGTACCTGTTACGCTATACAAGACAACGTGGCACATGTAAATGATTTTCATAGTGATTAAAATGGTTAGCACTGGACAGAACTACTTTTCTTATTGATCATCTCGGAAACCTGAAAAATCCTTCCAGACAAAAACTGATAGATTGCATTGTATTGTTTTAAAATAAGAGAATAAGATGTAGCTTTGCAATGTATTTTATAAGCCGTCGGTGCGTACTGTAATACGAAATGTCCTACCTGGACATTGACAGAGAATTGCCATTAATGGATCCCATCACAGATATTGCTATCAATATAGGAGTGATCCACGATGCTGTTGGAACCGTCCGGTCGGAAAACGTCTGTAAAAATACATGTTCATACTTATTCACATCATACTATAATTGTGTAGTTTAAGACTGACGGTACGCCATTTTGGTGACCTTGACATTTCGTTTCGACAAGTTCACAAAAATAACCTATTATATAAGAGTTAACGGTAAAATAGTGTCATACGAACTATGTAGACTGTATAGAAAGCCAACAATACGGATAGGACGCTAGCTGTAGAGTAGTTACAGACCTATAGCTACAAGTAGGAATACTGTAAGCAAGGGTCTCCGTGGTTGAGGGGACATGGTCGCTCACTTTAAATCACTAGCCAGGGCCTCACCGCTGTGGGTTCGAATCCTACCCGGGATTTAGCATTTGTAAATGAGAAAGCAATGCAGTTTACGGATGGTCGGGTGTCGTACCAAGTGTAGTAAGTGTATTCGGTTGCTCCTTTTACAGTACTGCGAATAAAACCTCAAATGATAGAGAAATCAGCAACACGCATTGTATGTTGAAAGGAAGGCATATACTCGTGTATCGACTCTCCATTAAGAGGCCGTACATGGTCATTTAGTCAAGGAAAGGTATCATTTGATAAAAATGGTTCAGATAAACTTCCTCATTACCTGGGACCAACTAACAACAATTTGACAACAGTGCGCTTGCGCCGAACGATTCGACGACGTATTCGGACCATGAATTAATTGTATATTGTATATTGGTCGCAAGTTTTACCACACAAAGCAGAGGGATACATATTGCATTCCCTGTATACACTAAACACACATGACCTGGTTAAAAGTACTGGTCGAGGTGTTTTGAATCGCATTGATACACAACATAGTACATTACAACCTCACTTAAAGACCACCTCAAATATAATACCAAATCACTAAGAAGAACGTGGTGTCATTGCCCAGTATCCATAATCAGACCACCATACAAACTAAGAACCGACTTTCTTCAAAACCAAGGGTGGTTTTATTATTGTGGATTCACTGTACATGCTGACGATATGTGTGTATTGAAAATACAGTAAAACCTCATTAATAAGACCATCATTGTGACCCTAGAAAATTAGTCGTATTACTGAGGTGGTCTAAATACTGAGGTTGAATAAAGAGCAAAATAGTGAAAGTGAACTTGATAATGATGAGGTGGTCTTTAAGTGAGGTTTTACTGTATATGTCAATAATACAAATGTATCCTTTGATTTTTTCTAAAAACAATAAAATATTACAACACCAGTTACCACGGCAACAGCTGATGACGACAGCATTTCGTGCGGTGTGAGTACTGCGAAATATGCTATGTTTGCTATGAGGTAAACAATGGTCACAATGGTTATCGAAATGATAATAGCACGTGGTAGATTTCTGAAAATATAAAAGAGAGAATAAGTTGCTACAGTGTACGCCACATACAATGCCTCCCAACACCTACTTCCGACAAAACAACAGAAGCCGCGGCCGTGGTCCAGTGGTTAGTGCGCTGGACTTGTAACCCGGCGATCCGGGTTCGATGAAAATTTGATAAAAATGTCGATTTTCCTCCTCATGTGGAGAAGTTGCCGGCTCCTTGTGGAAGGGTAAGTTAGTACTGGTTAGATTTCAGTCCAGGAAAAACTGGTTAGGTGAACCGGCCGCCGTATATAACTGAAATATCGTTGAGAAACGGCGTTAAACCCGATGAAACAAACAAACAAACAACAGTCCATAAAACATGTAATATTTCTGTAATAAAGATCAAACAGACGAACGGACGGGTGAGAGCTTAATTCTGATTAGGTCATCCGTAAATATTTATAATAGTTTAACCATATTAGTACGAGGGTCGTTCAAAACGTTTTAAGACTGGCGCTCAAACTTTTTTAATTATTGATTTTTCAAGAAACTTATGAAATGATTAGTAATCTGAAAGTAATTGAAACATTGTTTGGCAAAAAAATGATATTACAAATTACGCGTATATAATAACCCATTGGAATACCATGGTAACAAGTCCAACATGTCGTGCATTATTATTCTCTTTATTTCCCTTGTTAATTCAAGGATTAATACCACAGTATTATAAACAAACATGACAATATATATAAACATGCATAGACATTGACAATATAGATTACAAGAGCTGTGAAGCACATCGACATAAGAAAGGCATAAACATAAGGAAAGCACAAACATAGGAAATGCATAAACATAGGGAAAGCACAAACATAGGAAATGCATAAACATAAGGAAAGCACAAACATAGGAAATGCATAAAATAGCATAGGGAAAGCACAAACTCAGAAATAGTACAAACAAATACATATTTGCAATAAACATTATAAGAACGATGAAGGACATAGACCTATGAAAGGCATGAACATAGAAAAAGCACGAACACAGAAAAAAGTACACACAAGTGCGTATTGAACATAAACATTACAGCATTGACGAGGCGCTTTGACATAGGAAAAGTTTTTGAATGGAACAACACACGCCTAGTAAATATACACACGTATAGAAAAGAATCACAGAGAAGGCACAACCAATAACATATTGGCAATAAGTATTACAGAAACGATGCAACACTTAGACAATAGGAAGAGCATAAGCATAGGAAAGTCACAACCATAGAAAATGCACAGACATGTAGAATGCACAAACATAGAAATTAGAAAGAAACACAAGAACTGAGAGTTTGCAAACAAATACACTTTGATAATAAACATTACAAAAACGATTAAGCGCTTAATCATAGGAAGATCACATATCTAGAAATGCACAATCATAGAAAAAAGGACATACGAAAAGACATTGGAAATAAACATGACAGCGACGATTTAGCATATGTACAGACATAGGCAAGGCATAAACATAGCAAAGCATAACGTTTTACACTGAACATGCATATATATGTAAAATACGGCAAAAACGCACACATATGCGAGGTTAATATAACATTTGCACAAGTACAAATTCGAGATTGATATACAATCTTCAGCTTGACTTCTACATGTACTATACAGAAACAAAACAAGGACAGTAACTTTTAAGTGCGATAATATATAGTCAGGTTTCATTACAACATCATGCATGCTTTCACTTTATGTAGATTTCTACAATTGATGAGCGATATGTATACATTTTGAAACGTAACTTATAGCTATTCGTAAAAAGTGTTTATGTATTCTTTGGAAGTTATTGATTGGAGATTTCTTCCGATCATTAGTTGCAATTGTGTTTCATAATCACGATTTAAAAGTTCATGTATAACGTTCTGACCAAAATTAGTGTATATTTGGCTAATGAACAGATCACGGTGTGATTTAGTTCTGTAACATTCAAAGAGAATATGATTTAAAGAGTTCTCGTATATTATTCCACAAAAATGACACAGATATTTAGTGGAGTTGTCACGTTTACGGTTAATCCATAATTTACTTACGCTGTTAGCATTAGATAGGCTTGAGCGATCTATCGCACATTCCCATACTAAAGCATGTTCTATATTAGTATGTAACAATCTGAATCTTTTAAAATCATCATCTTTATGCATACGTTCACTCCAACATTTTATTTCGACTGTATGTATGCTTCTTTTGCAAACAGATTTCCATACATTTTTATTTGGAAATGAACCTGTCTGAGTGTAATTAATGAGAAAGTGAGATATTCCATATTTGAGAAGTAAGTCTACAACATCGGGAATGAATCCTTTTTGCTTATCGTCCGTTCTGCAAATGTATAATGAGAGTCGTGCGTTGAAGACTTGTTTAACCAATGACGTGTTGGGGGTATTACATAAATTGCCTAGAAAACATAGCTTTTTAGTATCTACTTGGGAGCGCAGAGATTTCCAGCCGAGCATGCTGAGGCATATGTCCGTTCGTGTACGGAGTGGAAAATTTTGAACTCTTTTTGCAGCTAGCTTAAGGAATTTTTCAAGACGATTAGAATCCTGATTTCTTAGGTTATTCCATAATTCTGCCCCATATAAAAGTATTGGTATGCATATTTTTGATACAAGTGAAGCAGACTTTAGTGGGTTGATGTTTTCACTACCTAGTTTGATCGACAGTAGCGAAAATAGGGAGGCGGTTGCTTTCTGACATGCGCTATTGACTTTGTCTATGTCGTTCAGCTTGTCATTTAGGTGAATACCAACGTGCTTTACTTTTGGGTATGCGTTATAAGATTATTGCCAAGATACAGGTTGGTCGGTTTCCAGTTTCGCGCTTTTTTTCCGAATTCAATGATGAAGATTTTACTTGCATTTATTATATATCTGTTTTTGCATGTATACTGGTATGTCAGATCTAGCATGTTTTGAAGGTTACATGGACTAGTCGAAGAGAGCGCTATATCATCTGCGAGAGTTGTGTTTCCTGTTTTATTACCAAGGATACACGTACATGTTTCAGCATGTGCAATCGAAAGGTTCGGAAGTTTTGACTTATGCGCGAGAAATAATGGGCATTTGATCGGGTATTTGAGTCTGTAAATATAAAATAATCATAAGTAAATACAGGCAAACGAAATACAGAGAAAAAAATACACTTGAGTTCTTTCTTAAGTATCTTTTATCAGTCTTAAAAGATTGTTTATAAATCAGTAAGTATTAATGGAGAAATACTATCAAATTGTGCTCTTTCAATAAATTTATACTACAAATTTCTAGTATCAAAACATATGTTTTAAGAAGAAAAAAACATTTGATAGCCAATCAAATTTATTTAGAGTTTTTTGCTTAAGTTAAGTAAAAACTTAAGTATTTTCGTGAAATTTGTCCAAGTAATATGTAAAGTCGAAACAAAGACAGAAATATACTTACTTGTGAGGTTCGATCAATTCTTCGGTTAAGAAGTTTAAATAACTCCTGTAATAAAGTTTTAATGAAATGAGTTATATACAGTTTTAAATGATACTTAAAAGTTTAAAACATATTGGATTGGAATTTTATGCTATTCATAAACAGATTTTTGAATGAGTGGTAAACGGCGGTCCAATGAAACGTATCATTCGAGAACAAGAAATATCTTGAAAAAAGACGGTCGGCGCAGTTTGAAGGTTAAGATTTGTTGTGCAACATAAAAATATGCCGAGATGTTACGATTGCTGGTCATCAAGATCCAAATGGATTTTTGGTAAATTCGATTTTTATTATGCATTTTTGCAATTCGTGCGTTTGTTTGACGGTATTTATGCAGTGCTTACATGATCGCGAAATTGTACTACATTTTACCAGAAGTTTAAAGGTTATTGCCCCTTATCAAAATGGGGCAAACATCAATCAAGTTATGTTCAATTTATTGAGCTTTATCTCGTTTTGTATCTCGCGTTAAATATATTATGAATGTATAGGTCTCGTGCAAACTTGCACGTATAGCCAGTTATGTCTTAATCGAACTGGTGGTATTTATTGTATCGTAAAATATTGCTTAATTATGGGCGCGTTGTCCCATCTTACACTACGTGAATATACTAAATGCCGTACTCATCCGTAGACGGTAATACTACACATTAATATAGAGGTAGTTCGATCAGCAACTATAGTGGCTAAAGTGACTATTGGTTGGATGGTAAAACCCAGTCTAGTTCATCTACGGTCTAGTTACTCTGGTCACTCTTCGAACGTGGAGGTTTGAATACTATATAGAGGTGTTCCGAACATTAACTATGGTTTAACCACCGATTTATTACGGTCAAAGACCTAAATATTTAGGTCTTTGTTACGGTTGAACTATAGTCGATACTCGGAGCACCTCTATAGGATTTTCAACCCTCCAAATTCTAAGAGTAACCAGACCATAGATAAAATAGACTGAGTTTTATTATCCAACCATAGTCACTAAAGTTGCTGATCGAACTACCTCTAGGTACATGTATATACTAAATGCCGTACTTTTCCGTAGACGGTGTCGACGGTAATACTACACATTAATATATGTACATGTATATACTAAATGCCGTACTTTTCCGTAGACGGTGTCGACGGTAATACTTCACATTAATATAGGTACATGTATATACTAAATGCCGTACTTTTCCGTAGACGGTGTCGACGGTAATACTACACATTAATATAGGTACATGTATATACTAAATGCCGTACTTTTCCGTAGACGGTGTCCACGGTAATACTACACATTAATATAGGTACATGTATATACTAAATGCCGTACTTTTCCGTAGACGGTGTCGACGGTAATACTACATAATATAGGTACATGTATATACTAAATGCCGTACTTTTCCGTAGACGGTGTCCACGGTAATACTACACAATAATATAGGTACATGTATATACTAAATGCCGTACTTTTCCGTAGACGGTGTCCACGGTAATACTTCACATTAATATAGGTATATGTATATACTAAATGCCGTACTTTTCCGTAGACGGTGTCCACGGTAATACTTCACATTAATATAGGTACATGTATATACTAAATGCCGTACTCATCCGTAGACGGTGTCGACGGTAATACTACACATTAATATAGGTACATGTATATACTAAATGCCGTACTTTTCCGTAGACGGTGTCCACGGTAATACTACACATTAATATAGGTACATGTATATACTAAATGCCGTACTTTTCCGTAGACGGTGTCGACGGTAATACTACATAATATAGGTACATGTATATACTAAATGCCGTACTTTTCCGTAGACGGTGTCCACGGTAATACTACACAATAATATAGGTACATGTATATACTAAATGCCGTACTTTTCCGTAGACGGTGTCCACGGTAATACTTCACATTAATATAGGTATATGTATATACTAAATGCCGTACTTTTCCGTAGACGGTGTCCACGGTAATACTTCACATTAATATAGGTATATGTATATACTAAATGCCGTACTCATCCGTAGACGGTGTCGACGGTAATACTTCACATTAATATAGGTATATGTATATACTAAATGCCGTACTCATCCGTAGACGGTGTCGACGGTAATACTTCACATTAATATAGGTATATGTATATACTAAATGTCGTACTCATCCGTAGACGGTGTCGACGGTAATACTTCACATTAATATAGGTATATGTATATACTAAATGCCGTACTTTTCCGTAGACAGTGTCCACGGTGATACTACAAATTAATATAGGTACATGTATATACTAAATGCCGTACTCATCCGTAGACGGTGTCCACGGTAATACTACAGTCACTCACATCGAATATATATAATACTTACCAACCCCCAAATGCCCAGAAACCTGAATAAAATGCTATAGCAATGGACCCAGCGCTATAATCACTATCAGCGAAGGAATCTTTAAAATTGTCACCATCACCTGAAAAAATACGTAGAAATTCTCGAATCACATATTTCAAATCGTGACGGAGGTAATGAAAGCGTTTCTAATACACAATGATAATAAAACTTGTAAAAAGTAACATGTTTTTGGAATATTTTGCTCAGCCGATTGTCAAGGTCGAAAGCTTTATGCGAAATGGGTATTTATGTATTACCTATATAAACATCCGGGTAGCGGGTTATTCGGAAGGGCCTCAAATGGATCTAAACTTGGTATAAGTAGAAATTCAATGAGCTTAACGGTCATGATATGATTTCGACTGTTCTGAAATGGTTTCAAGCTGAAATTTCACCAACATTCAATGACATCGGGAAACAATCAATAAATCTTCCAGCATAAACGAATGCAGACGACACATGTCTTTAAATTTGCATACATAACGGAAACATAATGCCGACTGATGGAAAATCTGACAGTATCTAATTAGAGGTTATGTCCAAATCGATATGGGTACGGTCTAAGACGGACTTTTATTGTTTATTCATTACAGCATTAATGAGTATGATCCACTTCAAGGCAATAAACTCCTTAGGTTACATTCCCTCCAGGAAAACATGGAGATTGTTTAATAATGTGTATCCCAGTGCACGGGTGACAATAACTATATCCTGAATAGATGTATTCGCGTGTTTAGAACGAAGGAACACGTGCTTAGACGGTTTAAGCGAAACAACATCATACCACGATGGTCGAACATATCACATGACGTGATCACTGGTAATAAAATGTTCTGTTTAATACATGGCATGGTCTAGTAACAAATCACAAACAACATTAAAGAGGTGATCACTGGTAATAAAATGTTCTGTTTAATACATGGCATGGTCTAGTAACAAATCACAAACAACATTAAAGAGGTGATCACTGGTAATAAAATGTTCTGTTTAATACATGACATGGTCTAGTAACAAATCACAAACAACATTAAAAAGTATGTTCAGAGTACGCATGTGCCCTCGCTTTGCTGTCTGAGTCCGTCTAGCGGTTTGGATGCAGAAAAGAACTGAGTAAGGCAATGCCGTTTTATATTTTTGTTAAGCGTCTGTGTGCGCCTAGGTTCTGAGCTCTGTGAGCCAAAAAAACAACATTTTCGTAATTTTAAAAAATCGCCAAGGGAAGTAACCGATGTGTCGTAGTTATGTATGTTTTTGTAAATATTTTGTTAACTTGCATTTTTGAAAATAGTGAGTGAAAATTAGTCAGTTTTTATGTTAGACTTTTAATTGTTTATAAAGAAACAAGCTGTTTAATTATATTTTATCATGTTTACCCTATCAAAGCATGTGAAATGATTCATCGTCTATTATCTTGCTTGGCCTTTTTTCGAAACGACATTGAGTTTTTTTTTAATAGGTAGCAATGTTTCGCGAACCAAGGTTGACGCTTAACAAAAATATAAAACGGTATGGCCTAGGAGTAAGAGTATTGTTAACCATAACTGCATACATATTCAAAATATCCTTTACATACACTATGTAGTGGAAAAACTCTCTAAAGGGCCATAACTCCGATACAAATAGTTAGCTCTACAACCAAAAGTCCTTTACCACCATTTCACATCGAGGTGTTACACCAGTGACAGTTTGAAGCAGACTATTAGTGTATCAGGAGATGAACTCATAACATTTCGCTATACACTAAGTAGAGAACAAACTAACAAAGGGACATAACTTGAAAAAAGATGGTCGTGCAATTGGAAGGTTAAGATTTGTTGCGCAACATAAAAAATTGCCGAGATGTAACGATTGCTGATCACTCCAGATCCAAAATGGATTTCGGTAAATTCGGTATGAGGAGTTGGACACTTCGAATTTCGGACGTACGGTCGGACGGACAAGACTAATGCTATATGCCTCCCACTTTGTGATAGCCCAGAGAGTATAAACGTGCTCATCTCATGTCTAGACACTGCAGCAGTTATGGTCATGGTTAATAACCCTGTACAAATCATTAAACAGTCAAGAATGTATAATACCCAGATATGGTTCATCTTTGCACACTGTACATACCTTCACCCATCCAGACAAAACCAATAATGATGATCATGAACAGTGCTCCAAGTTTGCTTATAGTGATAATCACGGAAACCTTTGCTGACCATTTTACATTTATGCAATTCACACTGATTAGCAATGCTGAAAATATAAAAGAAAAAATGAACTATTACTATGTAGTGCGAAATTTTAGTGACCCGGTTCCGATCTCTCGAAACATCTCAATCTGAGCTCAATCTCAGCTCAAATATTATCTGATATTGTTGAGATTTTTCTCATCTTAGACCAGACTCAAAATCGATATTACAAAACAAAAAATATGAGATGACTTTTTCTCAGATATTTTTCAAGACATCCAAATTAAGATTGTCTCAAACCCAGACTCTGATTTAAAGATGTATCTGGCTCATCGGAACATAAACTGTTTGAATTGGCTGTATCCAGTATTGTTGTTACATTGGCTAAAACATCTCTCATAAGAGCTATTGCAATGTAAACCCGATTGAAAAATCTTTGTGTATCATATTACTAACAGTCAAACCTGTAAAATAACCTGATTGTTAAAAAAAATTGTTTTAAATTTTATGATGTACAAACATCTTTCTTCAACAAATATGGATTAAAACATTATGAGTTCATTCTTTGTAAATGCAAGTTTAGTGATGTTTTAACTCTAGGAAATATGTTTTTCACGTTAGGTTAGGAAACAAATGAACAAAATACGAGCATAGTATTACTTTAAACAAACTCTCATAATGAGATGAGATTACTATTTTGAGATGTTTTGAGAGATCGGGATCTGGTAGATTTATGGTAAGACTGGTATGATCTATATCCTTATATGAGCGCCGCTGTACGATTTCCAGCCACTTTTTTAATTGACGTCATTTCCAGAAAACGTCACATCTGACGTCACCATGTACTGACATTAAGCAATATTTGCCACATATGGTAATATGAAAACGAAGTGACCATATCACGTAAATAATGTTTCCTGCTTGCCAATAGTGACATCACTTGTCGCGTTTTCTTGATACAAAATGTATGACGTCACATAAAGAAGAGGTTGTAAATCCCACAGCAGCGCTCATTTGGGGTATTTGTTAATTTCAACTACATGTATGTCCGTAAGCACTCGGGTATTTCCGGTCATCCATCTTTCATATTTTATACCTCAGTGGTTGTACGGTACTAATATTTAGCGGACTGTTGGAAATGCCTGGGTTTCAACAAATATCATCAATTACAAGTTTCCGAAAATGGAATGCTCCTATCTAAAAAGAAAACAGACATGTCAATAAAACATGAATTATTTATACTAAGTGACATTCGAAATAGTTATTCAGTCAGCAAAATTGACACCTGGTAAAATATAAATAACCTGTAGACTGTGATTACTCAGGAATGGCATTTAACGTCAGTTTTGCTGATATACGTCAGTTTTGTTGATATAATCAACCTGTAGACTGTGTTTTACTCAGGACCGTTGACGCTGCAACCATGGCATTTAACGTCAGTTTTGCTGATATACGTCAGTTTTGCTGATATACGTCAGTTTTGCTGATATAATCAACCTGTAGACTGTGTTTTACTCTGGACCGTTGACGCTGTAACCATGGCATTTAACGTCAGTTTTGCTGATATACGTCAGTTTTGCTGATATAATCAACCTGTAGACTGTGTTTTACTCTGGACCGTTGACGCTGTAACCATGGCATTTAACGTCAGTTTTGCTGATATACGTCAGTTTTGCTGATACAATCATTAACGTCAAAATTTATTCAATCTACAAAACTGACTTGAACCATGAGCTCACATAGGTTGATCCATATATGAGCGCTGCTGTGGGATTTACAACCTCTTTTGTAAGTAACGTCTTTTCAATAAAACGCAACATGTGATGTCACTTTTTGCAAGCAGGAAACAATATTGACTCCATATGGTCACTTCGTCATCATATTGCAAAATGGGGAAAATATTGCTTACTGTCAGTACATTGTGACGTCACATATGACATTTTCTGGAAATGACGTCACTTATAGAAGAGGTTGGAAATCAACAAAAGAAATTGAGTCTATGTTATGTTTAATACAGTCGAAACCCGTTATGTCGACATTGACGGGACGTGATACGAAAACGTCGACATATCCCCATGTCGACATATGAAATTACTTCCAAAGTACTGGCAATCCAACCACTGTATACACGTGAAACCTTTTAAGTCGTAAAAATGAACTTTAGTGATAATGAATATTGCAAGAGGTCCGCCTATGGAATATACCATCTGTAAACAACTAACAGTCAAAAACGAATAGCACCTACAACTGATTTACCATCATGAGTTGTTCTCACGATTTTGTTACAAATTTTCAAAGAACAATATCCTTATGTAATGTCAGTAGGTCAATATGATAAAAGTTATAACATAATCATAATTATAACATCATAATTGACCCCCTAGTAACCCAGTCCCATAGCGTTGTCGTAAAAATTTCCCACGACCTTAATAGTTTGACAAGTACGTACTAGGACATGCTAACAACTGAGCGGACAATTAACGAATCTGATTATAAGATAACAAGGGAGATGCACCTGTCAGGGTGTAACGCTTCTCATGGTAATATTTAATTGTCTAGGACAACATAGAAGAAGGATTTGTTTGCTGACTCTCCGCCTCTCTCCGCCTCTCTCCGCCTCTCTCCGCCTCTCTCCGCCTCTCACCGCCTCTCTCCGCCTCTCTTAGTACTTAGCACGATGTACTTGAATATAGTAATATTTATGTTAATAGTTTGGCTACACGATAGTGTTATAATATATCGTATACATTTTGTATAATTTTATCTATAAGGTGTATGCTTGTAAAGTCTCTTATAATTCTTAATATTTGAATCGCTTTGTGCAATGTTTTTTATAGTCTTTACTATATGAATATTTATGTTTTGTACAAAGATGAGACTTTTAATAAATAAATATATATCAACTTTGATTGATCAGTACATTACTAACTTTAACAAAGAATGGAAGCAAGAAGCAATTAATTATTTAAAATTATAAAACACCATGATATTGTTCATTTAATCAAGAAAACAGACATAACTGTTAAAATGTTTTCACTTATTGGAAAATATAATTTATTAGCCCCTAAACTTTTGGAAATGGACAATTTTACTGATTTTTACTCTATGTTCCATGTAATAAAAGGTGATATTTTAAAATCAAATTGGAAGCAAGAAGATGTTTAGTTAGAATAAATATGTTTACACTTAATGAAAGAGAGGAAATTGAAGAATATTGTCATAACTGCTAAAATATTCTAGTATTAAGATAAAGGGTTTAAATTTACGAATAAAAATAATTTCCATCTATAATCTATTGATCAAAACAGAGTAAGATGTACATAGAAAGATGACACCGATAATTTTCGTAGTCGTGCATAACGAAACCATATCTACGATAAATCGCAATAAAGAACAACAACAACAGTAATCAATTGTCGTCGATTTATATATACCCTTTAAACGCAGTCTGCACCCGAGTACACTCTTCTATGTGCGTTCTCTTAGCGAATTTACCGCGTTTATAGCGCTAACCTGGCATTTTATGGTATGGTAGGGTACCCGTCTGATTGCATTTCTGTCACGTAGTTTCACCAACCGGCGAAAAGTAGGAATCTGTACTAAACGAAAACGGTCGACGCTCTTAAAATATGCACTTTACAAAACGATGACGATTTATGAAATTAATAAGGAATAAAAGAAGATATACATTTGGTAAGTACTTCATGAATGAAGTACAAGAATAAACCATCTATAAAAAAATTAAAAGAGACAAACATTTTTCGTTCATTAAATTTTTATTATGAGCACACCCAAAACTGTAAACAAACTCGTGTGTATTAATACATTGCTTTAAAACCCATCTTAACTCCACAGAAACAGCTAATTAGTTCACAAACCACTTTAGCAGGTTACCTTTTCAACATTTTATTTTATTGAAACGTTTATGATATCATTTCGTTCGGTGAAGTTTGGAACTACTACGTTGCGGAGTAATTAGGATGTGGACGTTTTTGACTTGTTACCGGCTTTCAGCCTTTTTCTGTTTTGAAAACGGGAACCAATTTTGTATGCCTCTCAAATTGCCACACTACTACAGACGGTACACGGTACCGTCCAAAAATGTCACCTTGAGCATGCGTCTGATCAGTATTGGGACCTTTTGTATCGAGGTGACGTAAAATTCACAGATGTTACGTTATAAGTTTTGTTCTTTATATAATGATACAAAGTTTACAATTAATTTAGTACGATAAATGTGTTGTAGTTTATCTCGGTCAGTAGAATACACTCATCGGATGTTCCTATGAGTCGGGGCTCTATTTAAGCAATATAAGAAATTCAGTCGTTATATATGCAAATTAGACGTCGAAAGCTTTAGAAATTTGCATCGTACTGAATTTATAGTTTCTTATCGTATTAACTTTTTGCATACGAAGAACGACAGCGATTTTTTAACTTCCGCTAGATTATATTTACAAAAGTTTTGGTGGATTTTTCCAAACAGGCGTGTTGCATACCAGAAACATGTTTAATAAAAACACAAACAGAAATAATAACCATACAGCGAATTACAGCCTTTGAATTGTCAGTAGTTGTACATGTACCTATGCTGTTTGCAATGCTTTAATTGGTATTTTCCATGACTTGACATTTATCTGATGTCTTGATGGATGAGATAAGTGATGAATATATTCATTGACTCGATCAAAGATTGAAATCAGTATTACAGTAACATTAAGTTATGTTTATGCATATACATGAAAAACATCTCGACTATGATCAGTCGCAATCTTGTTACTTATAATTTTGTCGAGGCAGGATGTTTTGATCGGTTGATATTTCGTTCCTGGAACAACAGCACAGCTCGTTGAGAAAAGCATGCATCGATCTAACCATTAATACAGTGAAATCCTGGTGATATGGTCACCACTGGTACTGAAGAAAGTCGCTATCAGTTGTGTGGTGGTTAGGTCATCGAATTACAATATAAAAGAGGCATAACTCTGATCTTACTAAATAAATACAGTTGAAAAAGCCCATATGCGCAATTTCATTTGATGACTAATATTCCTTTATATAGATAAATAGAAGTTTTGTTACTCTAGTTCAAATACTTTTTGAGATACAAACAGTACACGTTTTGTGGGATTGATGGACGGACATCTATTGGTGTCTCCCACACAGTTGTTGGAGCACATACAGTCTATGAAATTACGGTCTTATTAACGAAATGGTCGGACCTCGTTCATTCGAATTCATTTTAGTTCGATTAATACATGGTTTCGAATATCCCATTTCAAATCGACGCGTCTAAGAAGATAAATCTGGACCTGATATTAATTTCGGATGATACCAAGTATTCGGATGAAAGGTTGTCGAATAAAAGAGGTCCGAGTGTATGTGAAACACGCAAAGAAGGTCGTGACATCGAATTTGAACCTCCTCTATTTATAAAGAATGAAGAAACCTAACTGAACGATCAGCTCACAACAAAGACCGATGTTTTGTCGAACCAATGGTGGTCTAACCATTGGAGATATACTGTATCATGATTTAGTGTCTCTGGAACCTTCACAGAAAATGTACAGATATATCTAAATATCCCTTAAAATAGGCCATGGCCATCATTCCAAACTTGACCGGTATAGTACGGTTTTATTAACCGCGAACGTATGAATATATTACCTGGACCGTTACATTTTAAAATAGGTGTATTGAAACGTTCGTGTTAGTCCGTAAGCTTGACGGAGAAAAAGCCGTGGTTGTGTTTTGATAGTAAAGTAATCCAAACAGCAGTTATAGTTTTACGCACGAGAGCATTTCCTTACCTAAATTGACATGGATCGGTCCTGAAAGTTCATACATCTGTTCGCGGTCAATTTAACTGCACTATAACGGGGCTTTTAGTTACATAAACAGTCTGACTCATGTAACGACTTTTCTCGGCTATTTTGGTGGACGAAGACCCAAGGGGCACAGTCGGGCACAGGGGTAGAACCACCGACCTTCCGCAACCCAGCTGGATAGATGCCTTACATACATATTCTACATCTAAGGTGGGATTCGAACCCGAATCGCTTAGGAACAAGATGATATGAATTTATAATGAGACCGTAACCACGGAGGCCCCTGGCCATGGGTGTGTACTAAAATGTCAACAATTGACAAACTTATCATGACAAAATACTAGTAAATACATGTACATACCTTTTCATGTGGAATATTATGGAACATATGTTAGGAAATATTTATATCTAAGCGACCGACGTATGTGACTTGGTTCAACAAAAAGAATAAAAAAAATCCATCGCTTATCAATAAACTGTTTGAAATACAGTCCGCTAGAGTTTTATAAGTAGACAATGAATTTGTTTTATATTGTTAATTGTTTTCATCGTGTTAATTAAAAATAACGCGCTATTAAACAACAAGTTTTAATAAAACTAATATCTGGAGAAGGTACATTAAAATCAACACAGGATTGTAAATAGAAGAAGCTTCAACAATAAGAGACAACGTTGGCGTAATAGAGGCTTTAACGTACAGGTGTTTCCGTCACCAATAATGGGCCCATATTATCACTATTCGTACGAATGAACGTTTATAAGACACGAATGTCTTACGAGCATTCTTACGGCCGTTTTAGCATCGCATTCGTAAGTATGACAGCGATTTTACGAATTTGAATGATCACGCTCTTCATGGGGAGGTAAAAAGATTCGTATCTAGGAACATTATATTAACTATACGTATATATCCATGTCATGGTACAGTTTTGAGGTAAAGTGTCGCGACTGAGCATCGCAAACACGGCCATGGTCAAATATTTTCAACAATGGATTCTTAAGTCACAGTATATGTTTGTCCATCTTATCATCCTCCCCCCCCGCAACCTAATTAACTTTCCAAATAAGTATGCCAAAATAAGTATTGGCGAGGTACTATATGCTAATATATGGAAGGCCGCAACCGTCTTGTGTTGTGACATTTCATTCTGCAGTTATGTCCATAAATAACCTTAAATTCCGACAGAGCTATTCATCATGTACAAAAAGTGTAATGATAAGAATTTCTATTGACATGTGCGGGTATTTCGTAGACAAAATGATAAAAAAACACATTTGCACATGATTAAGTAGCTCTTGACAAAATAAGACACTCTATAGATAACACAGAATAGTCTCTTTATAAGACAGTTTCGGCGTTCCATAGTAATATATTTATTGAACAAAGGATGAAACCAGCGTAGATAAGGTGACTTAGGTCTAAATATCGCAATTTGACATTAATACAAGAAAGTGTGATTTTACTTACATACGACGAGAGCAGCTAACAGCCGTAAAGTCGTCCCGGGCGGATCGCAGTCCGGAAATACTGGCTTCAACACGTAGGTTGCAAATATCAGTGACGACGCTGCAATGCCAACGGGAGCGATTATTATAAAATTAATCCAAAGACACAGGAATGCAGGGAAGTCTCCAAATGCCCTTTTAATGTAAATATATTCACCCCCTGACTGTGGAATACTGGCCCCTAATTCGGCGTAGCATAAAGCACACAGTCCCGAAAATACACCACAAACGGCCCACATAATACAGGACATTCCGACGGATTTCACATTCACTAAAATTCCGACAGGCGAAACAAATATTCCGGACCCTATAATTATCCCTACAATTATAGCTACAGATTGCACTAAATTGATTTGTTTTTTTAATGTGACAGCCGTTTCTTTCATTGCAACAACCGGAGAAGGGGTTATTCCATTCATTTTTGGGAGATTCCCACTAATTTCTTGAACAGTACCGACGCCGTTGGATTCTCCTTCCAATAGAATTTCCTTCTGATTCGTTCCATCCTCTATTTTACCATTAGTATCACTCCTTCGATTATAAGCATTCCCATCTTTATCACCAATCATTTGTCCATTTTGTATATCTCTTTTCTTCATGCCTTCCATTTTGTTTATTCAAAGTATGAACAAAAGTCCGTCCCCGATAAGTGTACACGAGGTTTGAAACTACAAGATAGATCACCATGTATTTAAACAAGCTTTAATTAAAATCTGACCAATACTTTTGTAGTGCAATATTTCCAATGTACACAACACTCGTCTTGATATACTAAGTACTACATCACAAATAGTTGCCTAACGCAAACTTTTATAAATCCTTAAACTCAAAAGTACGTTACTCCGTCCACAATTGTGGTATTTAGCATTAACCCGACGACAGCATTGGTGTCAAGGCAACATCTCGCCCGAGCACGCGTTAGAGTCTTTCTAGCGCGTGATCGCCGTATATACTATCGAAATCTCTACAATCGCTGACAATGTTACGTTCCATAAATTATCGTACGGTATTACTTAACGGCAAATCAAGTGCAGAAAGATCGTGTGAGTTTTACTCTTCGGGTTTCGTCTTATTTTTCTAGTAATGCTTGACATGGTATACATGGAAAAATGTTTTGTTGAAAACATAAAATCGAAAATTTGTTGAAAAATGTTTACATGACAATGTCAACAGAAATACGATGCGTCCTCTAAGATAACAGAGTACAGATATGAAATTAGTTTATTCAAAATATTCTTCTAAATGAGTCTATGCATTGAAGATAGGAAAGGAATCTTTTAAAATCATTTAATAACGTTTACGACAAATGAGAAAAAAATGGTAACTATACACCCCGGTATTACATCGCGCATAGAACATTGGTTTTTTTTTTGATAGACATATTTCGGCAAGTGTTGTGGATTTAACATTAGAAAACTATTTAACTCAAAGTTTATATACTGAGCAAATGTAGAAACGTCCTTGAACAGACATATCTTCGGCTATGTTTATGTTACACATTCAGTGAATGAACATGCGATACACTGGTAATTTGTAGATACACCTGTGTAAGGTTGACACCAAATCCAACACGTGAAAACCGTTCACCAACCGGAACCTTGATTTTCACTTAATGCACGTGCGAGTTATACACGTGCTCGATAAATTAATTCAGTCGACGCAGGCTAATCCGAAAATTGAATAAAGTTTTACTTTTTCACTCTTTTCATCATGCCACGCTTGTCTGAAGTTGAAAGAAATCAGGCTTTTGGAATGCTTCAGGCGGGAATGACGGCCAGTGCCGTCGCCCGCAGGTTTGGCTGCTGTCTGAAGACCATACAGAGGCTTGCGACCCGGTACCAACAGACTGGGACTGTTCGCGATCGTCCCCGCCCTGGTCACCCCCGTGTCACCACCACCAGAACTGATCGCTACATCACGTTAACGCACTTGCGTCAGCGTAGGTTGCCAGCCACCGTAACGGCTAGGAGATACGGTGTGTAACAATGGTAATTTAATACATTTTATTTTATTCCTATAAGTATACTCCATCTTTTAAAATTAAAAAATACACATTATTTCCGGTTCACACAATACAAGATTATGAAAAAGGCTGAGATCTTGGATGATTATGAGTGGCGCTGGTGCCAGAAATGAAAAAGTGAGAGATTCACAGATTGTTGTGTTGTTGAGGGACAGGTTCGGTGGTGGGGGTGTAATGGTATGGGGTGGGATCATAGGTAACCGTAAGACTGAGCTAGTAGTCATACAGGGCAACCTCAATGCACAGCGTTACATTACTAATGTGCTAACTCCTCATGCAATGCCTTTCATTCGCCGCCACGGCCCTGGTGTAACAATGCAGCAAGACTGTGCCCGTCCGTACACAGCCAGACTCACAACACAATACCTGGCTCGAAACAAAGTCGCCGTACTTCCATGGCCTGCGGTTTCTCCTGATCTCAACCCGATAAAGTACATCTGGGATGAGCTGGGTCGTAAGGCGAGGGTCAACCACCAAATTGACAACATTCGAGATCTGACACAGGCTTTACAGCAAGAGTGGAGGAATCTACCTAACGCACTAATTGTGCGTTACGTCACGTCCATGCACCGTAGAATTATGGCGTGTATTCGTGCAAATGGTGGCCACACACGATATTAATCATACTGGATACAACTTGGACTTTTTTAGGGAGAGAAATCATTGATCCCTAAACATTTTTAAAAAACAAATTTTCTTCAGATGTTTTATTTTGACCCCTACCGACTTCGCCATTATCTCACTCGAAAACTTTTCTACCCAGCAAAATTAGGTCAACTAATATGGATTCACAAATGAATAAACTTCATTTTATGTATAGGTCTTAGTACCACCAACATTATAGATTTCCGGCAATCTTTCTTTGGATATGGTGGGACGTTTCTACATTTGCTCAGTATAGAGTACTTGTCTCATTTATGTCGATATTCGTTGGTAGATCGAGTCATATTCAATCATGAAGTAGATCTATATTACCAAACATTTATAAATAGTACATTTTTTTATTTATTTTAGAAGTATTTCGAACAATTGATCAAACAAGCAAATGACAGCTGTTAAACCGGCTTATCAATTAGATTTAAAATATCATAAACACAATAAATATGACGAAATCCCACTTAATAATACAGTACAGTCTCTTGAGCCACAACCTCTCTTTAATAGCGATGTCAACAAATGGCAATTTCGGTATTCGAATATTCGGTCAACCTTCCGAACGAATATTCGAACATTCGACCTTCTTATTTAATAACAGTCCATTTGAAATTCGACGTTTAACTTTATGCTTATCAATTTTGTATTTTAAACCGATTACTTATAATTTCAGGGCCTAAGTGTCATCACCATAGTGTTATATATCTCTTGCCCCCAAATATACAACATGACATATCAATTAACACATGTAGATATTATTTTCACGCGTAAAATGTCATTCAATACGGCAATGCCCATCATTGACATTTTGTTGTTGTGGTATTTGCGTTTATTTATCGTCCCATATGGGCGACGCCTCCTGAAGATTGTTAGTCATTTTAGATTTTTGGAGGATAGTGCATGAAAGAGGAGATGCCCCAGTTCCAGAAGCACCCTGGTTCTTTTACGTGCTCGATGTAAAGCATCATACACGGGACCTCGGGTTTTCAACGTCTCGTCCGAAAGACTGTTAGTACTGTCAGTGATGGAGCGGTGAATCAAACCTGCGATCCCTGGATTACAAGTCCAGCGCGTTACCACTGGACTACGGATCCGCATTTTGTAATTTGCATTTATTTATTGTCGCCATCGGTTTCCCATACGGGCGACGCCTCCGGAAGAATGTTTAGTCATATTAGATTTTTGGAGGATAGTGCATGATACAGAAGATGCCCCAGTTCCAGAAGCACCCCTGGTTCTTTTACGTGCTCGGTGTAAAGCATCATACACGGGACATCGGTTTTTAAAGTCTCGTCCGAAAGACTGTTAGTACGGTCAGTGATGGAGCGGTGAATCGAACCTGCGATCCCAGGATTACAAGTCCAGCGCGTTACCACTGGACTACGGATCCGCATTTTGTAATTTGCATTTATTTATTGTCGCCATCGGTTTCCCATACGGGCGACGCCTCCGGAAGAGTGTTTAGTCATTTTAGATTTTTGGAGGATAGTGCATGATACAGGAGATGCCCCAGTTCCAGAAGCACCCCTGGTTCTTTTACGTGCTCGATGTAAAGCATCATACACGGGACCTCGGGTTTTCAACGTCTCGTCCGAAAGACTGTTAGTACTGTCAGTGATGGAGCGGTGAATCGAACCTGCGATCCCAGGATTACAAGTCCAGCGCGTTACCACTGGACTACGGATCCGCATTTTGTAATTTGCATTTATTTATTGTCACCATCGGTTTCCCACATGGGCGACGCCTCCGGAAGACTGTTAGTCATATTAGATTTGTGGAGGATAGTGCATGATACAGAAGATGCCCCAGTTCCAGAAGCACCCCTGGTTCTTTTACGTGCTCGGTGTAAAGCATCATACACGGGACATCGGTTTTTAAAGTCTCGTCCGAAAGACTGTTAGTACGGTCAGTGATGGAGCGGTGAATCGAACCTGCGATCCCAGGATTACAAGTCCAAGCGCGTTACCACTGGACTACGGATCCGCTACTCTGCATTTTGTACACTTGCATTCAGCTTTTATATTGAAAAAATATATTTTGTCGAATATTCGAATGCCGAATCAGTATATTCGGACGTACAAACGAATATTTTAATATCCGAATATTCTTTGACATCCCTACTCTTTAACAACATTAACAATTTTCCTGTAGTAAGAATTTACAATTAATTTACCCTCATGCTCTAGAGCAACACTCTCGCAACAGCAAACAAAATTAGGATGATTGCTCTAGAGCGGTAGCACTGTATCTCATATGTATTACAGTTCCTCTGTGATTACAACATAAACTACGCGGCTTACATCGCATGGTGATACGAACCAACTAATCAACTTCTATTTCCTATTTTCAAATTTTATTAGTCGTCTAAAACAAATGTTTTGGCCATTTATCATGTGTTTCACACACAACCTACTAATTTAAACCATTACCAATTTCATCAAACCCGTTCCCATTGTTAAAAAGAAATGCACGTTAATATAAGGCATACCCGGAACTTTAACCCACGGCCAATTGGTAAAGCGCACAGCCGAAACAAGAAATATCATGAAAAAAGATGGTCGGCGCAATTTGAAAGTTAAGACTTGTTGTGCAACATAAATAAATGCCGAGATGTTACGATTGCTGGTCACTTCAGATCCCAAAATGGATTTCGGTATATTCACCGAAATTCAGTGGATTTCGGTAAGGTAACGGTACCCTTTTTCGAAAGGTTAACCAATCCGCGTCAAGGTTACAAACGTTGTTCGGTTGGAGAGAAATTGCCTTGGTGGTTAACATAAGATTTGATTGGTTTACACAACACTGATACGCAAATAGAAAAACCATGTTAACACGGCTGCGCCGAAAAATAACAATTCCATCAGCGCTAGGTACAACGGGGTTCACTACATCTACATGTTGCAAATAACCGCTGTAAATTGATTGAGGAGTATGTACCGGTATACTAACATTCTCCTTGTAGAGACATGTCTACAGATACAACAAAGAAAGTACCCCGCACCATCCATTCTCTCCTTACTATAAACACTCTACTAACTACACGTAACCGCACATCCTCTCACTTGAAACTGCTTACACTCTGCTTCAAACCCCGTCCGTCCACTCCCCTTTCCGCTTGCACTCAGCTACCTATTTCCAACTATCGGTTACCTCATCAAGACTCATAATCCCCTACACCACTGCCCCGCACCTGTTTAGCGTTTCAATTACTTACACTAGATAACATCCAATGCGTGTTCTCCATACTTCTTCTTTCCGTCTCTCCCTACCTCTCCATCTTTCTCCCCTCTCCCATCTCTATCTTTCTACCCTCCCCCTCTCTCTATCTCCGCCCCTTTCGTTCTAATTTCTTTATTACTCATTTATCGTCTTCCCCTTCTATCACTCTGTCGACATCGCTCAGTATGCCTTTCTGGTCGTCCACACTCTATCTCACTCTGCTTCCGCTCCATCTTCTTCTCTCCCGTCTTTCGTTTCCTTCCTCTCTTCTTTCTGACTTCCTTTCATCGTCGATTTCATTCTCGCCCGCATCATCGTCTCTTAAAATATTTCCACATTTAAAATGTTCATGTCAAATTCATGAAGGGGATTTTGTCCACCTTATAAAATTCATGAAGGGGATTTTGTCCACCTTGTAAAATTCCCGAAGCGAATTTTTTGTCCACCTTGTACAAAATGAGCGAATGGGATTTTGTCCGGAGGATTTTTTGTCCGACTACCCTCGCCAGTGGCTTAGATTGAGCCAGTAACGATAAGGCGTTGTCAGAATAAACTTTATAGCTCACATACTTGCACTGTCAAGATAAAGTTGCATAAAATTAAGACGTTAAAAACCCGGCGTAAAAAAAGTATTTTATCTAGCTTTGATCCGTTTGTGCTGATACGGCAGAATGGCTAATTGTTCGTATTTACGCCCGGTTTGGTTTAGATAGATAACTATCTTCTTACTTTGAGATTATTCATGTTATTCACAGTCATTCAAATAATGTAATGGGAAGTGAGACCTGTATTATTCAGCAGAAGTTTTGCATTAGATTATTTGACATAAATAATGTGCAAGAATACTGGCAACAAAAACAATTAGCACTGTTTTAATTACATACTTGGATATGCTTTCTATGGGAAATGAAGTGCTACGAATTGGCATAGCTAACGAACATATAAAGCAGTTTACGCTTTTACGTTACGATAAATAGATCAACAAACAACATGTATAATGTTAATACACGTTGTTCGAAACCATCTACATTGTTAACTCAAGCAGTTATAGAATTATTATCACAAACGTATTTTTTTATTAAAGGGAGCTGAATATGTTTTACTCTTATAAATCAAACACAAAGTAGTATTAATATACACGATTGGAAACTGTTGTACCATATATGTGGACAACACTAATGCTGGATGGACTGACACACTGGAAGAATGCTGGTGAGTTGAACAGCGGGGATTATCTTGCATATACATGTATATACACTGTTCATGTGATTGTTATTGCAGTGGCTCCATTAATTTCCCCCTTCACTGTTTGTTCTCTTTGATTCTCCTAGTTATTCCTTATGGTCTACCTGGCCATTTCTTGCGCCTCTGTTCCCTAACGTATGTACCCTTTAACCTCCTCAAGTGACTTATGTTTTATGGATTGTTGTTTTCCCGGAGGACTGTGTGGGAGGGCACTGTCTCAAGTATGGGGCGTTCCCTGTAGCAAATTATGCTCTCTCTTTCATTATCATGTGAACATGTCGTTAGAATTGTGTGACACTCACGCGACACTCGTGAGTATTTCCGTTCCGGTGGAATTACCATCCTACACAGCATTTACTACACAGCTCTAGCGACGAGAGAGAGATGTTTGTCTCAAGAATTACATCAAACTTTTGGCATCCACGACATGTCATTTTTCGTCCGAATGTCGTGTGAATGTCCTACGATTATCGTACGGTTAACATTACAAATGTTGTTCGGTTCAAGAGAAGTTGGTTAAGTGGTTAATGTAAGATATGATTGGTTTACACGACTGATATGCAAATAGCAAAGCCACGTTAGTACGACTGCGCCGAAAAAAACTTCCAATTAGTTTAACAAGCAGGATTTTTTGTCTATGGGTAATATGATAAAACAAGATGTTTTGAATTGGTAATATACTGCATTCCTTTGTATTAAAGATGCCATAGCCAATGCAGCAAAAACACTGGATGAAGTCAGTCCATTCAAATATTTTACATTCTAATGGGTCAGATACAATATTTACTGTCCTTTTCAGTAGTGACGACACAGTGCCATGATAAACTAAGTCACTTATCTAGCAATCCCTGTTCACCAAATGTGCTGGTCAAATGGATGTGCATTTTTAGAGGTAAGTAAGCGAGAAAAATCAGCCTATGTAGAAAAGGTAGCCGTCTCAAAACCGCTTAAGAAACGGTACCGCTACTTTTCCCTACATGGCGCTATGTAGAACTCTTATTTTCCTACCTCTAAAAACGCGCCTCAGGTATGAAGAACTAATTGATCAGTTTACACAAAGACCTAAATGGCAACTAGGTCTTTGATGAAATTGGCACGCCATGCTGCTTGCACAGGAATAACCTCATTGTTGGGGAATAGTAGTCAACACTTCTTTTTCAGCGGAGCACAATAAATATTTCACATTTTTGGCAGCCATCTTGGATTTCTAATATCGTACAATGATGCGACAACTGACCAAAGATTTTCTTTTAGCTGAGATATCCCCTACACATGGATGTATAATTGAGCTTTGGACATTTTTTGCACACGGAACAACCCTAGGGACTGGTGTAATAACAAATATGCCAACCTCTATTTCAAAATTTATTACACACAAATAAACAAATAATAGCATAATACATTAAACATTATGTCCAAAACCAAATTCATATCATAGTAAAATGAAGTCAAATAATGTGAGCAAGTTGCAAGGTAGACAAAAGTTTCAAATATTGGCATGAAAGTTACATTCCTTCTCCTGGTAACATTCTTTCTTATAGAGAAACAATGTGAAATGTCAATACAGAATGTAACAATGCAAAATAAGGTATACGATAATGATAACCACAACCAATGCACTCAACACTATTTAATTACTAACACGGCTTCTTTGGTCACTGCTACAGCAAGACGATTCATCTTTCAGTCAATGCATCACAATGCAAGCACACCGAATGTGAGTAACGATACATTCTGAGAAAACTTGATGTATCGATACACTATATTTATTCATTGAATGACAGAGAATGTACCAGCCAGCTTCTAAATGGTTTTTAGCGTATTATACCAGTGAAACTCAAGTTGCAATTTCTACTTCCTGAATCTTTGGAATTTGTCATTCTTTATGATATATCATGAGAAGCATATTGTGATACGTATTATATTACGTTTACATCCGTATTGTTTCATCCCCAGTGACAACACAACGGACTGGTGTAAATTCAAGCCCCATATCTCAAAGGAGTAAAAACATAGTTCCCACATCTATACTATTTACCTCCCTTGCTCTTAACTGTCGGCCATTTTGATAGGCAAAACTGATAAGCCCTTGCAGGATTAATTTCCAAATATTTGATAATTGAGAAAATACCAAGAGAATTTGCATGTGACAACCACTTTTTCTTCAACTTTCTTCAATCCGAATGCCCACATAAACATAATGAATAAGTTATTTTTATATATAGGATTAGTTTTATCATCGTTTACATTATATTCCCCATAAACTTTTAGGAAATTTGCCTATCAAAATGGCCGACAATTCAGAACAAGGGAGGTAAATATTGTACATGTGAGAACTATGTATATCATGATTTGTCCACAATATGGAGAGCTTGACGGATTACTACTGCAAAAATACACTCTGTCCTTTCACAGACAAATCAAAACATACTCTCGAACAAATTACCCAAATAAACACAAAATCAAGAGAGACAAATTTGACTAAGGCAGAAATAACTGAACAATTTGATAACAGATATTAAGCAAATAAGCTTTGTAGACAAATTATGGAACATTATACAAATAAGGTAGTTTTGGAGCACCATATTCTGTACATAAATACATTCACACAACCAGCAAAGCGCAGTAATCCTAACAGCAATGCCTTAAAGTATGTTTTATTGTTAACAATTTACAGCAGTATTAACAAATTAAGAGCATTCACACTATTAGGTCAGATGGTTGATTTCAGGTTAAAACCATTTTTGAAACAGAGTTTAACAATACTTCCAATCCTAAGGTAATCAATGACCTTAAAATTTCAATAATTAACAGGAACTGATTTGTCCCTTTTCAATCACACAAAGCAATCAATAGGTCTAACCGCTTGTGGGATACTATAACAACATATACTTCACTCCATTAAAAACGCAACTACATTGTATATCACTTCTTTAGCCTTCATTTTGTTCAAAGTGTTGAAAGCGATTTATTGTTACAAATGAGTAAATCATTCTATAAAAAGAACTATGGCTCTAGTATTCATATTTAATCATCAAATGACAAGACAATGCATTCATAACATTTTTAGCTGAAAACAAAAATGGAAGACAACAGAACTTCAGTTTAGGAAATTATGTTCGAGATTTAAAATATAATGATTTCTTTATAATGTCACCGTGCTGACGCGGACTATATTTAGTTGCGTTATTAATGGCGATGAGTATAGGTTAATATTTTCTCTGATGATGCATAGACACAGATAATACACGATATGCTTACAGAAAGGATTACATGATGTGCAATAGCAGTGTAATATATTTATGTATAAATGTCAAAATCAAGTTGATTTTTAAAGGCTACACAAGAGTTACGAATACTAAACTGTGCTTCTGATTTATGAATTGTCATACAAACAAACAACCTGACTACTATTCCCCTTATTTTAAGGGGCACAAAAATCCACACAAAGATAAAAACCTGTAAAAACACATATAATGACAAGACAATGCATTAATCACATTTTTAGCTCAAAACAAAAATGGAGGACAACAGAACGACTCATACAATTCACTTCAGATGGAGGACAACAGAACGACTCATACAATTCACTTCAGATGGAGAACAACAGAACGACTCATACAATTCACGTCAGATGGAGGACAACAGAACGACTCATACAATTCACTTCAGATGGAGGACAACAGAACGACTCATACAATTCACTTCAGATGGAGGACAACAGAACGACTCATACAATTCACTTCAGATGGAGGACAACAGAACGACACATACAATTCACTTCAGATGGAGAACAACAGAACGACACATACAATTCACTTCAGACGGAGGACAACAGAACGACTCATACAATTCACTTCAGATGGAAGACAACAGAACGACTCATACAATTCACTTCAGAACAACAGAACGACACATACAATTCACTTCAGATGGAACGACAACAGAACGACTCATACAATTCACTTCAGACGGAGGACAACAGAACGACTCATACAATTCACTTCAGATGGAGGACAACAGAACGACTCATACAATTCACTTCAGATGGAGAACAACAGAACGACTCATACAATTCACTTCAGACGGAGGACAACAGAACAACTCATACAATTCACTTCAGACGGAGGACAACAGAACGACTCATACAATTCACTTCAGATGGAGAACAACAGAACGACTCATACAATTCACTTCAGATGGAGAACAACAGAACGACTCATACAATTCACTTTAGATGGAGAACAACAGAACGACTCATACAATTCACTTCAGATGGAACGACAACAGAACGACTCATACAATTCACTTCAGAACAACAGAACGACTCATACAATTCACTTCAGAACAACAGAACGACACATACAATTCACGTTGGACCTTCTATCAACAACATTAACACAATCAATCATACAATCATACATCACAGGCTTGGTTGCAAACAGATAAAATGACAACATGGTAGAGTTAGTGCGTCTTTCATAAAACTACGCAAATAACTTAACATTATTGTTAAAACTATGCAAATGAGATCAACTAAATGAAGTTAGGAGTTGGATAAATATACAGCATAACATCTGGTAAAAGCAAACAAACATAACATGTAGCTCAAGTTCTCCAGTGGATTTTGAAAAAATATGTTAAAATTGAACTCTAGAAATCTTTGGGTTTTTTTTCAATAAAGGTGACTCCAACACTATACAATTAGCTTACATTGAAGTGATCATTTTTTAAAACTATCTAGAATCAGGAAAAAAATGTTTGCAACAAAATTCTCGCATTAGAAAGTCTAACATCTTTTATATTCAAGTGGTTGATAGTTCATTCTATGACCTCAAAAGTAGTGAAAAGTTTGTTTTCTTGGATACTTGTTCATCTATGAACCAATCAGATTACTCAATTATCCATGACACATCTATGAACCAATCAGATGACTTTATTATTAATGACACATGTATTAACCAATCAGATTTGAGTGTCATAAATGAATATTCCTGTCTCATTAATAAAACTGTAATCTGATTGGTAAACACGGCATGTATCGATATGTAACAGCAAGAGAACAGAAAATGGCAATTGGGAGATAAACAGTAGACAAACAGTGAAATTATTAACAAATGACATGGAGGCAAAAAGGTCATAAAAATAAAATCAGAAAAAATCTACATCTCAATCAAATATCTACATCTACAATATATATACATGTCAAAAACAAATGGTACAAAAATATGATATATTCATTGAAATTTAGGCTTATTGTGAATATGTATGAAAAGTGGACACTTGATAAAAGTTTATTCAATACATTGTTTTATACAGCATATATTTTTTCATATATACATGTTCTGTTTCATGTGGTCTCAAGTAAGATAAATTTTTCATTCAACTAATTGAGAACCCTCAGTGAATTAAAACATTATTATTGATATGGTCAAATATACAAACAGGCCACCCATTCGCTTATTAACAGTGCGCTAATATTTGCTTAAATTCATTTAAAAATACGTTCATTTCAAATACCACTTTTACTAATTCTTAAGTATTTCAATTGCAAATGAACAGTACAACTGTTTGTACATCTTCATGCTAATCACCATCATCCAAATAATCTGCATGTACACATATATGCTCTTTTATATACCGGTATATACATGTACATTGTACAAGGCCAAACCAAATTCATTGTCAGATTATAATCACCCCGGTCCACTATTATTTTATCATTTTTAAAACAAAGAAAAAGATTTTGCATGCTTTATATCAGTGACAATTCAAATTCAGGACAGCATACAGCAAAACATCCTTTATCACCATTTCAAGAACAAGGGAGATAATCAAACAATTCATCTACACCAGCCTTATTGAGGATTCTTTTAAGATGATGTACATGTAATAATAATATAAGGTCAACAACAATCAAATGTCAATTCCAGCTATGTTTAAATAAACTGTCAACAATGTAAACTCTAGGGGTGACATCGATACCAGTAATATCGATATGTCATTGATTTAAACAAGTCCATCCAATATTGATACTGATTTTGAAATATGAATATAATTAAACAAGAAATGTCTTGAAGAAAGATGGTTGGTGCAATTTGAAGGTTAAGAATTGTTGTGCAACATAAAAACTGCCGAGATGTTACGATTGCTGGTCTCTCCAGATCCAAAATTCACCAAAATTCAGTGGATTTGGGTAAGGTAATGGAAAGGTTTACCAATCCGCATCAAGGTTACAAACGTTGTTTGGTTGAAAAGAAATTGGTTTGGTGGCTAACGATAGATTTGATTGGTTTACACAACACTGATATGCAAATAGCAAAGCCATGTTAGTATGGCTGTGCCAAAAAAAAAATTGTTTCTTAACAGAGCAAGAGTTACCAGAAGCATTGTGTATGTTTTAGTTATAATGCTAGCCAATAGAAACAAAATGGCTGACCCATGATAGTAGACAATTTTTTTCAATCTCAATGTTATATTTCTATATACACATATTGATATATCGTCCATACATTTCATTGGGTAAATATGGGTACAGACCTTGCCATAAATGACACCCCTAACCAACTCACAACTTTATAAATAAATGATCAACAATGTCAAGCTCAAAACAAACAAAACATGCAAACCCTGTAATGAAAGTTAACAACAATAAATCAACAACACAGATTGTTGTATACACACTATAGTAGTAAGCAGGAAGTATATGAGGCACAATTTTGCTAAAGACTCGATTAATCTCAAATTTTACGGAAAACAAACATTGTCTTAATCACAATTCCAAAAATTCGATGACTTCTTTATCAAAATTCAATGACTCAGTCATAAAAATTCAATGACTGTCAATCAAAATTCCAAAAATACCTACGTCTCAGGCATTGAGACGAGAAGTCTCAGGCATTGAGACGAGAACAAACTTGCTAGAGGAATTAATTTATATAAATATGAATATATAATTGAATGTACCAGGATGTTAATTTATAAAAAAGTCAATTGTAATAATAGCATTATGTTTATTTGAATTACTGTAGAATAGAGAGCCTGGACAAACAGTACTGGCGAGAGGGCGTGGTCGTGACCTTTGTGAGGCTCAAACCTGCAACCTCTGGGTTGAGCGGCCGACACCTTACTCACTACAATACTGCATCATATCCTTAAGTTAATTTCAAATATAGCTATCTAAAGACTAATCTCTAAAGTAACCCAATGTCTAAAACCTGTAACTTGTTTTTCACTTTTTTTTCAATATCTCAGTTAAAGTACGGCATGAAGTGTCACAAAACATTTGACATTCTGTATATTATCCTGTACAAGTAATTAATACTATCATGAAGACTTTATCATAAAGTATGAATTGTATAGCAAACTTAAGCCTCAGGATTTAGTGGAACAATAACAGCACCCAAATTGATAATCAACATCAAAAACCCTCAAACAAACTTAAAAATGTACATTTTGTATATAATGGGCAATCAAGTCAAAACAAAAATATAACACACAGATCGAATACGAACTACATAATAACATTCTCAAGCAACAAAGAAACACTTAGCTTCTATAAATATACATTTACAGCCTCATACTGAACAATATAAAATGCAATTGACATTTGGTGCAATAATGATATAGGAGTCATAATGAGTATATTTTACTGGTGAATAAAACTGTCCTTGATGCAGAAATCTCGAGTCCCTGACTCCCTTTTCTTTCTAGGGACTCCCATTTTCAACTTATTTTGCATCCTTTGAACCCCTAAAAAAGCCTTTGTCAAGCATGCACTGCATATCTGGGACCCTACAAATTTACTTAGAACCCCCAATTTATCAAACAAGAGGGTCCAAGGACCCCTAGCTAAAAAAACCTAGGGAAAACCCTGAGGTTGCATTCAGCCATTAATCATTCAGTCATCAAACTTTTTTCTCACCTTCAAAATTCATCAATTAATGAGAGAAATGAATATATAAACATTGTAAACTTTTGGACAAAGATCTTGTTTAAAACACAGAATACTGAATTTGAGATCCTCTACAACTGAATATCCAGTGGTAGAATGGAACATTAGAATATCATAATGCCCAGTATTCTTCTCAACAAGGAGCTTTTCCATGGATGACATACACTAATACATTTTTAATTATGTCCTGAAAAATTACTAATATAGCCTTAATACTTTCGACAGCTGAATGCCCAAATATAAGTAAGTAAAAACATAGAACAAACATGAATTACAATTACCTGCTATCTATATCTGACTGGCACATAATTTCCCAGCTACATTTCATCGAACACGAATTTAAAAATTAAATATTCAATTAGCACTTTTTAAGAAATATTTATAGTAATAAAAATATATAATAAATACCATAAGATTTATATAATCAGACTGAAACAATGTTTAAATTCTAAAATCCTAGATCGCCAGATTTCTTCAAACAAGTGGATTTTTTGTACAAAGATTCCCAGTAAATGATTTTGAAAGTTTGGGAACATATATGTAATCGCAAACTTTAAAATACATAAGGTAGTATTCATGCAGCATCTGCTTTTATACAGACACCAAATAAAACAGTTACCCTTCATGATTCAAAATTGAAGACAGATATAAAAGTTTATGACACATCATGAAGCAAGAAAAAATACATTTCAATAAATTGCTAAGACCGAAAGAAAGTATTTTTTCACATTACCAAATAAAGTAGACATTTTAAGCACAGATCCTCAGGTAATTAAAAAACTGACAGGTCACTAAATTTCTAACCATTTTTATATACATTTATCTTGTTGGGCATGTCTCTTATAAAGGGACTGATAATGATGCTTTTTTCATTTACTAAACGCTACACTGCACAGGCCATGTTGTGCAAATTGACAAGTAATTTGAACACTCCTATATCTGCAAGTAACTGAAGACATTGAATTATGACCATATATAGATGGCACTCATGTTTGAAATAAAAAAGACTACATAAACAGGCTGTGAGATTCAAGCTGTGATTGCTGTACATTTCAATACACTCAATAGAATGTACATGGAATTATACCCGACATGGACAAACTGCTAGTTTCAACATTATCTGGCTAAATAAGAGTAAGAGAGATTCTCAGTAATTCAATATTATGTCTTAATTCCAAAACTGAAAATGAAGCCGCACAAACTAGTGATAGGGCCTAGACCTTAAATTTGAGATGTTTTAACATTCTTACAACAAAAATCAATCATTCTTACAACAAAAATCAATCTGGTCAATAAACTTTAAGACTGTGCTCTATAGTATTACTTGGACAAATTAATCGGATCCTCCTGACTTCTTTTAGCATAATTTCACAGTAGATTGATTATCTAAATTTATCTTCGTCTTTATTCCGATTAACTTCGGCTCTTGTCATTTTGATGTACATTTGGTGATTTAATAATAGATAATGGAAGATATCCACAAATGCAATGAAAAATACTGTTGATGCACGATTCTCTCACAGAAAATTAGAGTCAGCATAATCAATATAGTATATTCATGCATAAAGGTCAGGATCAGGTTAATATGGTCGGACTACGTAGTAAATGAAAATTACAAGGAAGCAACCATCTGCCACAAACAGAAGAAACTATCGGCATTATGACAATATTTACATAAAAAAATTAAATGGAACATTTAACAAGAACCATTGAATATTATGCTAACTGCATGATTAAAGCAGATAATACACGCATGTAGGGGATGAAACATATATGCATACTGAAACAGTTCAAATGGTTATCACGCTATAATAAATGATATCTACAACA
This sequence comes from Mactromeris polynyma, assembly GCA_032209605.1. Taxonomy (NCBI): domain Eukaryota; kingdom Metazoa; phylum Mollusca; class Bivalvia; order Venerida; family Mactridae; genus Mactromeris; species Mactromeris polynyma. Next base: position 18,261,164 of record JASFXZ010000006.1, on the reverse strand, counting down.
GAATAACATTACATAATGGTATCTCGCATGAATCAAAAACAAGATTTTTTATGAATAACACTGTAACATTATATACTAAGTGAACATGTAACTAAGCAACCAATGGTTGAAAGCAAAACAAGTCTATCTGTTACTTGTTCTTAATGAAGATGGACTAGTTTCGCTATACCACTTGTTAAACAAACCCAAAGTAAATCTGCCAAAAACAACAGAATTGAGTGTCATGACAATAACTATAAACAAAATCTCATAATTATGACTAAAAACATATCATAATCTTCACACAATTTACACATCATAATTTATACTCAAATAAGTCTAATGAAAAGGTAAAATCAATACATACAAGGCCACGATAAATTTTCCCTCAACTATCTTCAAAGCTACCGTCAACTTTTCGCAAATCACATATCATTTTAATGTCAATAAAAATAGGAGACTAGCATCAGAGCAAGACACCAACTTTAAAAAAGTTGGAAACAAAAATATCTCACCACGAGCCCGACATTTCAGAAAGGGATGGACGAAAAGCTGGCGATTATTTTACAATAACTTGAACCGAAGCCCACGTGATCAATGAGTCAAATGCCTGCACACAAAACGCTGCCTTATACTTAACAACTATGCCAAGCGATGCATCTTCTTGACACCATATTTCATATAGACTGAAATTCATTGACATAATTATACAACTTAATATAATTTGTGTATACCAGGCCAGGAGCTGGAAAACTATCTCTATATATATAAAGGTGATCTTTATTATTATAACTCTTTTTAACTTTATACAAAACTGAGCAAAGCTGTTTCACGGGTCAACTAAATGTGTCCATAAGCTTGTCAAAACATCCAGCTGCGTAAAAATGCAACAGAATTTACAATTTCAGAAAGGATTTTGTGTTTGGGTAACCTCTGGCTGTCTTTCATAAACGGTATTTTCTTAACATGCAGCACAATAATTCATATCCAAGCTACAAGCTTCCATGTACTAGTTTCATCCAAGTTTATTCAAATTGGAGATCTTCAGGTCTGGCTGGGGGCACAACTAACAATATCTTCTGCACAAACATAGTAACATAATCTGAAAATAAAGCAATACATAAAATAGAGTAATACTTTCAATAATCTTTCAATAGTTTGAGATTTTTTTGGGTAATGATTATGTACTACTAACCAGTTCTGGTTTTATACGTATACCTTTTTTTCATCGATTTGGTGATTCACCATCAATCCTGGATTTAGAATCAGACATGAGAATAGAAAAATTGAACATCATTTACCATTAAATCTGTTGTCTGATAGACAACTCACAGTAAATGCCAAATCAAGCGACCAAGAGTTGCCTGCCTTGAAGAGGCAACCATAAAGTTAGACATTAAGTCTTCATAGCACAATTTGTATCTCAACTCCCATCAAGCCCACCTGCTTATCTCAGATGGTAGAGTGCTGGCTGCCAGCATTGAGGTCACCAGTTTGAACCCCGGGCGAGCCATATGTTCTCTGTCACAATTTGACTGGAGACAACACATCCACAGTTGTTTTCTTTCCCCCCTCCAATTTACCAGGGGATGTTAACAGTTTCATCTAGTGGAAGAACAGATTAGTACCGATTGGTAACCCAGTTACATTCGATAGGTCAACTGATCAGCTGCAGTCAGGCCATCCCTAAAATATGTTTGGCATAGCCCTACCCAGCAAAATATAGGTGGGTAGGTAATTTTTTTAATTGATTTTACAGTGATACTTGTGTTAACTGTTACTACACTGCTAAATAAAAGTTTCATCCCTCATTTCTTTAATAGGGGCCATTTTCTAGGGTAGGAAGGTAGGGTTATGCTGAACGAATCAATTTTTTTAATTATGGAATAACTAAAATACAGTAGAAACAAGAATGGCAAACTGTCACAAAATACGCCCGTCCTAAGTCAGAGCTCAGAGTTAAAACAAGACAAACTTTAGGTCATTTCTATAATCAAAGGGCGAAAACTCTCAAGTGACTCGAGCAATATGGCTGGTTAACAAACTTGTCTGAGATATTATGCCTATACACATTCTGGCCAAATTTGGTGATATTGGACAAATGATTCTAAATTTATTGATCAGACAACTTACTGGACGACGCCTGCCCGCCCTGAACCGCCTGCACACCGCAGGTGAAACTATAATACATACTGTTACATGAACGGGCGTATAAAAAGGACAATAAGCTCCAACAGAACAAATATTCCCATCAGTAGACTATAGCAAGCATGATTATAACTTACCCATCTTATCTTGTACAGTCTTAGGCTTGTTCTTCCATTTTCCGCCAATCAAATACAGTACAATACCTAGAGCTACCAGACCGAGGGCCAGGAAGCTTTCATGTGGTTTTTGATAAAATGTGAGTGTAACAATCGCCATACTGATTAAACACAGTATAGCGGGGAGAGCGATGGGAACCTGGAATGAGAAAAGAATTTTACAAAGATGCAATAATAATAAGTTCTCTATTTTCATATGGTAACACATTAAGGTTAAACAATAAATGTGTATACTTTAGTTACAATATGGCCTTCTATTAACAAGATATTCATTGAGTAACAACCTAAGAATTCTTACGTGCATGCACAAACATGCATACAAACACAGTTTATGATTTATGCTTAAATATTCTGTACAGAGGCAGAATAAGAAGTGAAACATAACTCTGAATTACCCAGAAGCTTGGCAAAACTGTCAAATCATTGGACGCATGTATCCAGAAGTAGGCTTTCAGGTAACATATTACAGAAAATTATATGAGATACATTTTATGACTACGTTCAAAGTGATGGAAAACATAGAAGGTACAAACCTTGATAGGTCGTTCTAAATCTGGCTCCTTATACCTGAGATAAACTTGACTAGCAAACGTCATCACTAATATAGACGCAAATCCAAAACCTTCCATCTCTATAAGGTAGAAAATATCTCCACTGTTTTGGAAAACCAATGTTAATACTAACTGAAAGTAAAATAGAAATCGAAAATACAATACAGTGAGATCTCTCTAGAGCGTATAGGTGGTGCAGATGTTGGCTGTTGTTGAGAGAATGTTGCTCTAGCGAGGTCAAATTAAGGGTTAAATTCTACAACAGGAAAATCAATGATGTAGTTGAAGGAAGGCATGTGCAAATTTTCAAAGCTACAACTCCTACAGCTTGAAGAATTTTGATCAAGAATCATAAACTGCACATAATGCAGTGATGACAATATCTTTTAATTTTATTAATATCAGATTAGCTGAGTAAGTTAAAAAAATTGTTTTGTAGATCAACATATAATCAATATTACAGACTGCAAAAATGTAAGAGGACAAAGAATATTTTACTAGTATTTTCCTATCACTAGGAACGTTGTTTTTCTAAAATGTATGAAATTTCAGAAATAAATTCTGACCTAGAGTCAGAAATATTGTCAAAGAATTTCTATAAACGGTACATACAATGATAAGTAGAGAGGGTATAGGCGTCAGTCTCTTATAGTTTATCATAGACACAACTTGTGGAAGATGACCATTTTTGGCTCCGATGAAAAACAATCTGAAAATAGATAAATATTTACATACAAGTAAAATATTATAGACATTTGGTATTTAAAATAGAACAATTTATTATGATCAGATGACCCTGGGGCGACGTGTTTATGGTGATATAAGCCTCTTTGTTTTATTGCCATTTCATTCCACAGTAGATCTACCACAATCCATGGTTCAATGACCAAATCTGCAGTTCGGGGGTCAGTTTTAAATGCTGTTTTTAAGGTGCATCAACATCTTAGGTTATTTGGTGTGCCTTGAGGACAATGCCTACTTGTAGCAGACGCTGTACCGACAAAATGTGATACCACTAGGTAGACAAATGACATAATACCCCATGACCTGAAAACCAGGCCAACGAGTTTGAATCCTACCCCTAATGATCCTGAGCACTGAGCATAGACAACAGTGCCACTAATACTATTTTATTAACAACTTTTAGTCATGTCCTTCTATGATGTTTGCCTACAGTCATTTGTCCTCCACGTTTAAATCATGCGGAGAAGTTGTCAGCTGATTAGTACTAGTTGATAATTAATCCCCGAAGTATTACTTAGGTCAAATGACTGCCATTTATAACCCAATCAAAACAAATTTAATCAACCAGTAATATACCCTTACATCTTTACATTCAAAAACGTTTTTCAATGAATGTAAGAAGTTTACAGTACATATTTCAAACAAAATATGTTTTATCTAACATTGAGCAATACTTTTGGTATATAAATGTCTGTTTAAAATCTTAAGGCTTCAAATACAAACAACCAAACTGAGCTTAAGCACAATAAAAAAAAAAAAAAAATGTTATCACATTAAATATCAATAAATCTGATAAGATATTGTTCAGTTCTAATTGTCTTGCCACCACTTAAAGATAATGTCTCAACCCATTTACATTCAGTAATATTTCAACATTTCCACAATGTAAAAACATTGGTGCATTCATAATCAGATTAAGCGTTACAGATAACCGAATTCTTTTTTACCAAAAACATTTTCAACTTCAAGATTGGTTCAGTTCTAATTGTCTTGCCACCACTTAAAGATAATGTCTCAATCCATTTACATTCAGTAATATTTCAACATTTCCACAATGTAAAAACATTGGTGCATTCATAATCAGATTAAGCGTTACAGATAACCGAATTCTTTTTTACCATAAATATTTTACAACTTCAAGATTGGTTGGAGTTACACCTTTTTCAAAAGTACATTCAGACCTTGTTTATTCGACAAACTTCTATCCCGAAGTATAAGCCGAAATAAGTATCAGGTCCCGATGTACTGGGGACTGTATGAATGAAGAGAACAGGGTTAATTTCTATAGTAACTGAGTATATATTCAAAGGTACTATTCACAGTCATGGCGAATACCCATCGGTCAGTCGGACCTGACCGATAAAAACCGACCAGGTCCGATACAGAATGCCTGTGCGTTGGTCCGTATGTCCGATATGGAACGGTACGGGTCGTACGGGTTTTACAACATCCATTGCGGTTTACACAATGTGGTCTTCTTACGCGCACCAATTGTCTGTACATTCGCATGTCTTTCGGACATTTGAACTTAGATTGTGTCGTCAGGAGTGAATGTGAAAGTAAATAATAAATTTTAACTGTAATTTAACGAAATACACCAATTATTTCCACATTTTTGTTTGATTTGTTTACTTTCACTTTGAAATGAGCGGTAATTTTTGGCCCGTAATTTTTAACAACATGTTTTCAGACCGACAAGTTTGCATTCGGTCCGACAAGTTTTCCAAGGTTGTCAGACCAAATGACTGACAAGTCTTGGAAGTCATTCGCCATGACTGTATTCATACTCAAAACATTCTCAAATCATACCTCCATAAATGAGAGCAAGTTGACACATTTCAGTTGTTCACTAATTTTCTGCTATTAAAGTCAACATAACAAGATAATATTCTCATCAAACTATTTAAACTTTCTATTCCTCACATTTTGTAGAATGACAAACAGTGAAACCTGCATAATAGAACCACGCTCGAGTTTGGAGACTGTTTGAGGTCTGATTTTCCAATTTAAGATACAGAAGGTTTAAAACTGGTTCACGAAATAATGGTCTTATCAAGAAGATGGTTTTATACTTGAGGTGGTCTTTAAGTAAGGTTTTGCTGTATCTGAATTAGGTTACAGGCCTACTGCAACCTTGACTAAAATCTTGCCTACTGCAACCTTGACTAAAATCTCGGACATTTCAGCCTAGATAACAACACTATATAAGAGACAAAATCCTGGCATTATTCCATGACTAGTTACATTAACAATATGTTTATTTACAACACTTAAAGCCTAAAACATTAGATTTTATCAATATATTATCTACCTGATAATACGGTAGATTGTCAATAGACTTGTTTATCGATTGCCGGTTCGAACAGAATTGAACAATAAAATATGACTGTCTGTGTGGAAGGTATTTAAAATCATAACGAATATGTAAAACTGGGTGGATGGTATGTAGGCATTTATGCAACTTCAGCTTGGTATGGCTCTAGAAAGTACAACCTACCCAATTCCCTTGAGGCCATGTCTCTTACTGATCAAGTCCATTCATTAATTCCCCCCTCCCCCTCCCTTTACTGTCCACTTTAATATGTGTACCGTTTGGCCTCCTTAAGTGCCTTATGTTTTGTAGATTATTGTTTTTCCGGAGGTCTGCGTGGGGAGGTATTGTCTTGTGTATGTGGCGTTCCCTGTGGTTACGTATTCTCTCTGTTTTAGCTATCTCCTATTCATATGGTATCCAGACTCTTGGTTTACGACAGAACTGCTTCCAAGTCAAGTCAAGATGGCCACAGTAATTGTATTATAAACAGGATCATTCCAATGAAATCTCAATAACATTGACTAAATGATTTCAGAGCAGGGCCACGTTTTATATGTGAAATGCAACACTCATGATAAAAATCTTATTACAAATCGATAAAACTATATCTCACCTTGACATAGACAAAGCTGTTCCGTTCATTGTACCACTGACTGATATAGCTATCAAAATGGGCATCACCCACTTAACAGGCCCTAGTGTCTGGTCAGCAAATGTCTAAAAATAGCATTCAAAAAATATATGTATGAAATATACGATGGTTAAAATGTAACTCATAAATAACACTTTTTCATTCATTTTCGGCTAACTAATTATGAAATATGGAACATAAAACATACAATATAATAAGAATATAATATAATTGTATAACATAAATGTATATGTATATAAATAACAAAATAAATAAATAATAAAATACATCACACATATACAATAATAATTTACGAGATGTGTCCATAGGACACGGATGCCCCCGCTATGGCTGGGACATGAAAACATACGATTAATTCAAAACTGATAACATAATATAATAGATAAATAAATACAAAATAAGTACATCTCATAAAAAAAATCAACAAAATTTACATGTTGGTTTTCTCATCAACACTATTGTTCTTTACCACTTTTGCAGGCTTTCCAGCAGTATATACCAAAAAGTAGGAGAAAACTAGGAATGAAAGTCACAGGAAACTAAGAAAAAAGTAGGAAAAAATAGGAAGTCGATTAGAAATTATTGAAAGGAAATATGTTACCTTTGCAGCTTTTTTATTTGATTACCCAACACCAATGCAATTGGATCATTTAGTTGACAGGTTATTTGTTTTCACAGCCACTGGCAGGTATCACTGAAGCATAGGCCAACCTTTTCAGTCATCAGTTGAGTAGGTTGGTTTGTTTGTTTCATCGGGTTTAACGCCGTTTCTCAACGATATTTCAGTTATATACGGCGGCTGGTTCACCTAAGCAGTTTTTCCTGGACTGAATTCTTACCAGTACTAACTTACCCTTTCACAAGGAGCCTGCAACTTCTCCACATGTGGAGGAAAATCGACATTTTTTGTCAAATTTTCATGGAAGGGTATGACCTGCCGCGACCGGGAATCAAACCTAGATCGCCGGGTCACAAGTCCAGCGCACTAACCACTGGACCACGGCCGCGGCTACTGAGTAGGTTGGACTATGCACCAGTGATACCAGACCACCAGATCACACTTTCAGCACAGGAGTATGTCAACTAAACATCCTCTTGCTTCTTCAGCAAGAAAATCTCCAAAACCACACTAAAACCTTCTAGACCTTATCCAACATGCTACTCTGCTGATGAAAAAGTAAGAATAACAGGAGCTTTTTTGGAAAACTAGGAAAAAATAGGAGTACTTTAAAAAAACTAGGAAAGCTGGAAAGCCTCTTTTTGTTTACATTTGACAATTCTGAAGTAGCCCCCACTAATGATTCATGTAATCAGCAAAATCACAGCTAGAACTCATAGACAATAACAAAAGTTAGAATACAGGTCAGTAATGCTAGAATTATACTCACCACGGCAACAGCGGGTGATGACAACATCTGTAGAGGGGAGAGAACTCCGAGGTACGCTACATTGGCCAACAAATAAACAACAATCACGAGTGTCATGGAAATGAAAATGGCCAAAGGTAAATTTCTGAAAACATAAGAAAATAATGCAATAATCTTGATTCAACAATGGCAGATAGTTCAAGTCCTGCATTGAGCAAAGTTTGATCAAGAACTGCACAATCCCTGACTAGGTCACAAGTACTGCTTGGCAACCATGTAAGCAGTCAACTGAAGTGATAAGTACAATTTGCAAGAATTGCTTTCACAAATGATGTAAAATATGTAAGTTTCAAGTACATGTATATCTAGATCTATCAAAATTGACCAATTTTATAAAACGTTGAAAAAAAACACAAATCAAACTGACTGGCCTCCTTGCAGACAGGCCTCAATGAAAATTGATTAATTTCGTACACTGTGAATGTGACAAGTACTAAGCTGAATGCTAAATTAGACACTTAACAAGCCTTTGTATGATGAGTAGGTACCAACATCATGGGATCTATTTCATTACCTACCATGGGAAAATTGACAGCAAAACTGCAGTTTTCATCAATATTAATAAATCTGTCATAAATATAAAAGAGTCTGTCATGAATATTTATGAGTCACCTGCTGACCAGTTGATTGATACTATTCCATTAATGTCAGAAACATATAAGGACTTTGTTGGATGCAATACAACGCATAATCTCATTGCTCAAATTATTTGAGAATTTTTCACAACAGACCCAATAAAATGCCTCATTGGGGGTCTTAAGTAAGAAACTTTGTTAGACAAGTAACCAACCAATGGTCAATAACAAGAGATGTTTGTGAAACATTATGCCCCCCTGTGACATTGACCGTAACTCCAAAATCAAGAGGGTTTCTCTGCTACCCAAGGTGAATGTCTGGACCAAGTTTGAAAATGATATGTCAAGGGGCTCTTGAGTTATTGATTGGAAATTATAAGGTTACAACAGACAGACATACCGACCAACCGACATGTGCAAACCAATATGCCCTCTCTTCTTCGAAGGGGGGCATAATTAAGTATAGAATAATGAGCAAACATGAGCATGTGACAATGATGAAGTGCTGAAGGCATGCTCAATAGCACATCATGTACTTGTTCAGTAAAGTTTATAAGGAAAGGTAACTCATACTAGACCTTATAAATATGCTTACGAAGAATGACAGAAATAACTATCCCTGAGAAAGGCATAGTGGTCTAGTGATACTGAATCGAATTCCTGATCCAGAGGTCGTGGGTTCGAATCCCACAATTGCCAATATCCCTGAGCAGTTATCATAATCCCTGATTGCGCAAGTACTGGTTAGTTACCCAGGAAGCAGTCATTGAGGGTGATGAATTAAAGTTGTAAGCACCTGTGTTACAATCAAATGTAAGATTTAAGTAATTAGATCATACCTTACAGGATTCACCAATTCATCAACAAGGAAGTTCAGGTAACTCCTGAAAGAGAAAGAAGGAAATCAAGACTCCAGAATATTATATAATAACGCTTATAACATTGAAAATAATAATCAAAATATTTGGGTTAAGAGTACTCTTCATAAGTCTGGACTGATATATCGGGAAAACCAATATATTGGGAAAACCGATACATCAGGCAAACCAACATATTGGTATGAATGTGTACGTGAAACAATATTGATACTCCATAAAATGTAGAGAATGTACTTTATTGTAACTTCAATGTTCATTTTTCTCTTCACAATCAGAAACAATTGAAGAAGCCTAGAATAAGCATTGCATGACTTTTATCAAACAAGAATGCCATGATGGCCCTATATCGCTCACCTGAATACACGGCCATTCTTGCTTAATAAGGCTAACGCGCCAATAAATTGATCTAGGTTCAGTCAAAATCCATAAAGCCGTCTAGTAGGAGATGTTATTTAAAGTTTCTTTTACACACATTATAGGGAACATGTTTTTTAACAGAAATGAAAATTTATACAATCTTGTAAGATGCCCACCAGACAACGCTACACACCAAATATCAAAGCTTTACATCTCCAATGGTTTTGGATATGACGATTTTCTAAGTTTTCACTTTTAAAATCATTTTAGCTTATTTGATCTACTTATGCAGCAGACCAGAACTATATATAAAGAGGTCCACCCAAGGATCATTCCTGTGCAGTTTGGACAAAATCTAGTAGGTGGTTTAGGAGGAGATGTCATTTAAAGAAAATGTTGATGGACGACAATGGATGACAGACAGCCAATGATAGATTCTAGTAGCTCACAATGAGCACTTTGTGCCCAGGTGAGCTAATAAGCAGTAGAAATAAACATTATATAAATATCAATTCCCATTGTATAAATACTAGACAAACAACAAATCCTAGGTAAATACGCATACCAGAGAGGTTTTTAAATACATAGAATGTATTGTTTGTAATAAGGTTGCATCTTCATGCGTCATTCATGTCAAGTTTTCATTTAGAGTACATTTCCTACACAAACAACAAATTTCCTGTAAGTACCATACTAGAATATATTTTGTACATTTGTATTGCATACATATTAAAAGTCTCGTACTTATACTGAACTAGTATTAAAATAACAATAGTCATGACTATCGTGAATTCTAACGAAATAAAACAACATTTAGTCCAACATTTACATTCAAAAACAAATATTTAATATAACAACAACAGATGTCACTACTAATATATGGTGTGAAAGTATTTCATTGGAATTTACAACATAAACAATAACTGATATATCTTTGCCATTTTGAACACCTACAATATACATGTATCTAAACACAGACCAACAACATGAAATGGTAACATGAGATGTTTGTAAAACAGTATTTCTCCTGTGACCTTTGACCCTGTGACCCCCAAAATCAATAGGGTTCCTCTGCTATCCAAGAGGAATGGCCCACATGACCAAGTTTGAGGATTGAGGATGATAGGGTCAAGTGGTTTTTGAGTTATTGATCGGAAACGAAAAGGTTACGGACAGACCGACGGACATGTGCAAACCAATGTGTCCTCTACCTTGGGTAGCAGAGGAACCCTATTGATTTTTGGGGCACAATGTTTTACAAACATCTCTTGTTTGGGTTGTATTTCAGGGATTTTACTAGCTGTCTCATAGGGCCAAGTTTTGGTTGAATCTGATTGACTTTGAGGGGGAAAATAACTTGGAAGTGTCTAGATCATTGTTGACAATGGATTTGCCACTTCATAAAACATCTGCAGTATCTTGAGGCAGTAAAAATAGATCAGGACCCTTTTTCATTAAAACCTAGAAAAAGCTCTGTATTTATGTATGTATATTGTAAATCACACAAGAATAAAATATCTAACTTACATTAATTGTCATTCGAGAACTTTTCAAAACCCTAGGCATTCCTTAAAAATTGTTTGGCATAACTGTAAAATTTAGGTGGGTAGGTAAGTAATATTTTCATTTATTGCTTTTTGTGGTCATTCATGTTTATATTTTTAGTGTGGAGCCAAATATTTTTTATTCGGCTCAGACCCCTCATAAAATTATTAGAAAAGGGGCCATTTTCATTCCATTTTCAAGTAGGGTTATGCTAAACGAACAATGTTTTAAGAATGGCCCTAGCTACAATGCTCGAGTTTTGAGACTGATTTCCAAGCTCAATTTTATAACCCTGTATATAATAATACTTTTAAGCTATATATACAACACAATATTACCATCCACTATACGCCCAGAACCCAGAATAGAATGCAAGGGCAATAGCACCAGCGCTTGTATCACTGTCTTCAAAACTGTTGTTGAAATTCTCCGTCTCTCCTGTAAAATAGACAATTCATCAGTGAACATTGCTAGCTTCTCATGTTTTTGTCATGGCGATTTTCTGACATTTATGATAGTAATAATTTGTATCTTAATATATTGTTATGTTTATTTATTAAGCTTTTTTATTCATTATTCCTGTCAAAAATAACTCTTTCTTTGATAAACTTACTGTGATAAAATAATATATTGCTTAAAATTCTTCCTATGTCACATAATACTATATATTAAGGACCTGAATGGGTATAAAGAGATTTTACTTGATCTCGTTTTTTAGTTATCCTTAACATATAATGTTGATTGATATGGCCTTATTAATTCATACATATTGTTTTTACTAATGTACGTCTTAATTTTATATTGTCATGTAAATTGTACAATTTATGTTGAAATAAATCTATCTATCGACCACAGGGTTCACCAATTACCTGACATTCAGTCACAGAAACTTACAGTTATTGTTTAACCTAAAGATATTTGTCAGTCATTTACCGGTTTTAAATGTATAGTAGGATATTAACTTGTCAGACATTTGGTCAGGGGCCTTGCAAAAAGCTACAGGGCCTGTTTGAAATTTGTCTAACATGTCAGATCATCCCGCAACTTTTGCAAACCCCGAGCTTAGCATTAACAATTAAATGATTCATTAACCTTCATTAACTCAGCATTCAAACAAAAAGTCAGTTTCATATTCTCCAAATATGTTATACAACAACCTCGAACAAACAATAGCTGAAGGCTCGTCTGTACTTACTCAGGCTTGTCCGTAACTTTTGTATGTATTGATCAGAAACCAATTGTTGGACGCGCAGACAGACAGGGGCAACACTTAAAACCCTTTCGTAATGGGCGAGTCATAAAAACTATTTTTAAGTATTCCGAAATTTTTTAGTTAAAGGGCCATAACTCTGACAGACCCGGTAAAACCCGGCTGATTTTAGAAAGGAGCTTTGCTGTCATAGATAACATGCTCAATTGCTTTTTTCAAAATGACTAGTGGCAAAATTCAATTTCATTTAAATGTGAGGCATCGATGCTTTTTACCATAAGGAACATGACTGAATACTTGCTATAAAAACAGCAGACAAAAACTGTATAACAATACATGTACATGTATAATCAAGAAGCAGATGTTTTATCAGTTATTTAAAAGCAAATTCACATTAACAGAGTCAATGTCCGACAGTAAATATGTGGTAACGAACTGTTAACCAACCATACCATTTCCATTATTACGTAATACATTACGAAGATAATTACTGATCAATGTCATAGGGAATATAATTTCAAAGAAATTATAGGCCAAATAAAAAATATGTGGTTCAAGTATCAAGGCCAAAAAATATTAGTTTTTATAGGGTTTAATGTTATTCTTCAACATTTTTAGTAGTAATCTTGAAGTACTACATACATACCTTTACCAATATAGAAGAAACCAATGATGATGATAGCTGCCAGGGCAACAAGCTTGCTGAATGTAATCACCACCTGCACCTTCGTAGCCCACTTCACATTGACGCAATTAACAGCAATCAGTAACGCTGAAAATGTAGAAAAATCATTTACATATTTTCGCAAACTTTTCGACATGTGATAGTATTACTTTATTACCAGTAAGTCCATTCAAAGTGGCGTAACATTTTTATTATGTAATTAATGAAGATAACTGATCAAGAATGACATCATTGCCGACGAAAATATTTTTTATTTCAGTAAAGTTCACACATTTTGAAAGAAAGAAGACATCCGACTCCCAACCTTCTACCAGAATACATGAGGCATATATGCATTTGAATGTGACAATCTCAGACACAAAACTGGAATGATAATCGTTTTTCGATGTACATGTCACCTAGTCAGTCATTCCCTGTTTGAAGAAAATCCTCTCAGATTTGTCAGAATTTCTGATTACAGTGACCAAAGATTCCTACTTTCGTTTTGATATCTAAAATATGCTACGTTTTAATAATCATGTCAATATCAAACTATTAGAAAGTTGTGTTGTGACATCATGTGATTTTAATGGTGAAATAAGATAATAAACATCCATTTTTTCTGGCTAAGTGACCATAATATAGTTTACTTCCTTCTTTCAAATGATTAAAAATCATTTCATTAGTTGCAATGGAAATATTTGGTGTTCAGATTACAAAGAAACATTGGAAACTAGTGTAGCATGGGACACTCCATCCTCTGTACACAAGCTATTCATAAATATATGATACCCAGGGCAAAAATCTCGTACTCATGGATAATTAATTAGATGAAATCCAGCCGCTTGATTGGCCGCATGTCACACACCTCACGTGATACGGAAATTGCAGACGGATGAAATCGCGGTTCTGAGTGATAGCTCTTCACAAAGGAGATTCCTTCTTTTTTGTTATCGTCCATTTCATTGGTCGAGAAATGCTAATGAATATTCATGAGAAAATAAGGCCATGAATATTCATGCATTACGAAGTTTCGCTAGCCAATTTGCCCAGGGTATCATATATGTTATGAGCAGCCTGGGTACCTAGGATGGGGAAACCCACACTACCCATATTTTTCTATTTATTTGACCTGAAATAATGTACAATGATAATATCCTATTTTGAAAATATATTCTCAAGATCTAAAATATTCGAATATTACTACATGTAGCACTTTATTATACAACATGCAACATTTATGAACATATATCTATCTCCCTGCCTCTGAGTATGTTTTAGGCACAATTAAATGCCTGAATAGAACTGAACTAAATATTGTGAATATTTTAAACGCTCAACTGAACCTAATCGTTACAATATATAATAATTGACAATACATTGTATTCATCATGCATAAATTTGAGGAAAATAAATCAATCATTTTTCAAGATTTTGAGTGACATGTAAAGTCAAGCACCTCTTATATTATCAAGACTATTATTCATACAGTGACCTAAAGTTTCTATTTTGCTTTTAGCTTTCAGTGTCATGGAAAACAGCTAGCCAGATTTCAGAGACCTCTAACCACACCCCGATTCCACAAATGATTTTGTATCTTTGTATTCAGAGGGCCATACAGAGTTATAATGCCTGATATGTCAAGATAAATGATCATGCTGCTAAGTTAATATTTTGATTTTGAAATTAACATAAAATATATATAAATTGATCAATAAAGGCTGTATGTTTAATCACCTAAGCTGCATGTTACTGTATTGTTATGTAAAATTATCGAGACATTGTGCTTATAACAACATTTCAATATTCATGAGAGTTGATAATTAAAAGATAATTTTTAAAAATAATTTTGTTTTCTACAGAATATACAGACAGGGGTGTGCCTTAGCTGAAATTGATGTGTAAGCCTAGCTTCAGGGGGGTCCATGGGAATGGTCCCCAGAAACAAGGTTTGTAGCTAGATTGTCAGAGATGCGTTTTGGTGTATATTTCTTTCCTGTAAATATGCTTACAATAACATCAAAAACATACATTAAATATCATACTGCAGTTTTGGCCATTTTATTATTTCGATTTTTTTTAAAAAGTGTAGGCTATGGCCTACACAGCCAGTAGGAATCTATGCCCCTGACAGACTGCAAGTTAGATTTCAAATGACTTTAGATGTATTATCTTCAGTCAATTTGTTACAGAACATACGGTTCATCCTGGATTCAAACATATTGCCTTCAGATTAGCCATCAAGGAAACTTGACAAACTGAGCTAACCGGGCAGACAGAGATAACAGCTCTGTCATAGTTTTGTAATGACTTTAATACCACATCATGTTGTTCTACTTCAATGTGAAAATATTTTAATCTATTTCAAGATAATGACAATGTAATAAAACACACAATACAGAGAAATTGTTCAATTAATTACAACAGAATTATAAAACAGACACATGCATGCATTAATTAATCACACCACTAAAATGCATACATTACACATATTATCATATACTGATTTGTCCCTATAAAACTTGTTTTGTGAACAATGGCACCAGCATTGTTTTGCCATGTAAAGTACTTTAACTAATTAATAACACAATACCATATAAAGACATTTACTAATTAATAATACAAATACTAGAAATGATCTCCACTTTTGCCCCTTATTTGACTGTTACAGTCATAAATACATGAATTGACCCTGTGTCATAACTAAGGGCAAGCACTTCTACTCCTGAAAATGTTCTCCACTTTTGCCCCTTTATTGACAGTTACAGTCATAAATACATGAATTGACACTGTGTCATAGCAAAGGGCAAGTACTTCTGCCCCTAAAAATGTTTTCCACTTTTAAGTCCCTTATTTGAACCTTAGTCATAAATACATGAACTGACACCATGTCATCTCAAAGGGCAATGACTCCTGCCCCCATGTCATGTTGTACTTGTGATCCTTTATGCTACTTAGTGACATATACCTAACAGCCCCACATGTGTAAGTCATCTGTTAAAAGTTAACTGGCCATAATAAGTCCATTATAACCAGAACATAATGCTAATAAAAGTCATGGTTGTGTGATCTGTTGTTACCATAGCAACCAAGGCAAATGCATGGTTATATGAGGATAACTATCATATGGGGACCACATGCAGAATATTAAGTACAAGTAATCTCTCTATTATGTAACAGATGCAGGAAATAAGGACCACTTGAATTAATACCTTATGGACAGCCCCTTGACCAGACAAAAAGGATTACCATAAAACCACACCTTTTAATACTTGGGTGGTCAAGGAATGCCCAAGCACATGTACCATAAATGAGGCTCAGGGGAGAATGAGTATGTACTAAACTAAATAAATAATCCCTTATTCTAATCAGAAAGACTATTTACAAGAGCTGTTAATTTCAAACAAGACTTGAATGACACCATTTCTTTTATAATGAGAAAATAAGGCCTGAAGTAAAATAATCTGTGTTTGTTGCCTACCTTCGTCTTGAATATTGCCCTATGCAAAATTTGTTTTTTCAGAACATTTAAATGTATTTGTAATTTTAAAAGAATCCTATCACTTCTGTTCCGATACTGAAATCAAACGGACCACATTTTTCAAATCCATTTCAACTATTTTGCTCTTCATTCAACCTCAATATTAAGACCACCTCCATAAGACCTGTTTTAAAGGGCACCAAGGGTGGTCTTATAATTAAATTGAGGTTTTACTTTAATTGTTTTTTTAATTGAACAGCATTAACAAAGAATGATTTTATCGAAATAAACTCATACTTCCCCTACAGTAACCAACCGAATATTCACACATACTTTATTTTTGTTAATTTTGAATAACAAAAATTAAGTAAAAATACATAAATACAAAGTATTAATGTTGCTTTATTGATTCTCTATTCTTTTCATAGTGTTATGTTACTGACATAAACAAGACTAACATTCAGTAGACTAAGGGTATAATTCACTAATCTATGCCAACAGCTCGCAAGAAGGCAACACTCATTGTATCACTATTCAGTAGAATCTTTGAATGTTTATTCATTTATACATAGCTTATGTTTAACTATATATGGGAATGGTGTAAAGGAGGAGCCTGGAGGAATTAGGTCTAAAGGGATAATTATACCAGTTGTACACACACAGGTACTGTGCATGTATCGAGTCTCGGTGAGTGAGGAATTAGGTCTAAAGGGATAATTATACCAGTTCAGTTGTACACACACAGGTACTGTGCATGTATCGAGTCTCATTGAGTGGCGATCAAGGTTATATTAAGGGATAAATTGATCAAATTTTATCATCATCTTTCAGATAATAAGCATTTTAAAGCAGAAAATCGACGAATAAGCGATTTTTTAATGCCACTTTGATCCCAATTTCGCCAAATGGCTCTGATGACAATCAACAACGTGGTCCCTGGTTATTATAGGCACTTTAGGGTTCTGGTAGCTTGAAAACAAATAATAAACAATAGAAGGCCTCACAAATTATGAGCAACAATGACATTGCAGCTATCAGTGTGACATTAATGTCTATCAAAACAATACTGGAGCACATCAGTTATGGTATAAATAGCACGGCCATAAATTATACTCAATGTTAATGGAAGATGCCACAATAATAAACGAACACCCTCAACATAATTGCATGACAAACATTTTATACATTAGAGGTCACTGTTAATGATGCATATATTTTATATCCTGGCTAATAAGTGTTTCCAGTAGAAAACACATACTGGGGTATTTAACATTGCAATAAATAATTAAGCCTCTTGCCTAATAAAGCAAGCAGCTGCCAGCTATGATTGTGTTAATTTGGACCATGTGTTTACTCACTAAAAAACTTGCATGGGTTGAACACAGGATATTTGGTATGTAGCTAAGGTAGACATCATTTACATTTTTGGCAATGTCGATTTTCATTCAGGGGTGTCACTAATATTTGAAGAAGCAGAAAAATCATCAAAAGGCGGGGGTCTGGGGGGGTACTCCCCTTAATTAATCATCATTCTGACAAGAAAAGCAGTTGGTTGATGAGTCCTAAGTTACCAGGTAATTTTATCAGCTACAGACACCCCTGGCTGCATGACACATTCCTCAACTAACTGAATTATTCTCAGCAACAAACAGTTAGTTTCTTGTTTTACGGCATCCAGTACATAATGTGCTATCGAGGTCAGCACATATTTAATACAAGTTATTTCATACTCACATTGACCGCCATTCTTAAAAAATTGTTTGGGTTTAACGTTCAACCATTTTTCAGTTAAACTGATATGGTGTCTATTAATGTCAGTTGTAGTTGTGGGGCTAACCAGTCCTAGCACAACCCTTTAGCAATAATTTTGAAGTAGCAGGACAGTTTTTTCTCTTTTCTCAGAAGGCTTTATGGTAGTTTCACACCACACAAAATACACTTTTGTTTTTAAAAAAACCTTCTATTAGTTTTGGCGCGCTTCTCAACCGAAAGTACAAATCAAAACGTAAGTAGGGATTCTAATAAATCAGAGAAGATGTTCCAATTTCTCATTTTAAATTAAACTACAAACAGGGAATGACATTTAGGGTTCATTACATTGAAAATGTTTTTCTAACACAAATGTTTTCATGTCCGTAATTGTCACATTTATGCCCAGAGTTCTTAAATGGCAGCAAATGTTTTTCTAGGAAAGTTAGGAGTTTAATAAATGTCTCATTTAATTCATAGCAAATTCTGTCAAATTCAGCGAAATAAGAATATTTTTGTCGACATCATTCTGTTGAACATGAATTCTAGAATGTGTGAAAACTACCCTCATATTTTCAGTAACCAGGTGACTACACTATTTCTTAGGTAACCTTAGGAATCTTAAATCCTCAATATCTAGATCAGTGAACTTGAACATTGTACAAAATGCCCTTGACTTTTGTCATGACAGATATGATAAGGTCTGTTCATCATGCTACAAAAGCATGAAGCAACTAGATTTATAAATAGATAGCATAATCTGCCACATGTTGTTAAGTAATTCTTATCTAATAAATAGTCTATAAATTTACTTTCAAATTTGAACACATGCTGGATTTTTATTTATTACTATACACTGTTTGAATTTCTCTCCCAAAAGGAAAATCAATTAAATACATGCTACTGAACAACATATAAAATGAATATACAATATTACATGAGTAGTCATAAATACTGAATTAATAAGTTTAAAAAAACAAAAAGAGCTTTCAGCAAATTTTCGTCTTCTCTGATTAATCCGAAAACAAGTTTAATAAATTCAATAAATCTTCTAGAATTAGAATCAAAGTTCAAAATCAAAATATGCTGCTTTCACATTTGTGGTGTATTTGACCCTGGAGTTCATCCTTTGACCTCAAGACCTACAAAAAGGCCACATTTTGATCCTAAGGATTATGGCTGAGGGGTAAATGTTTCTCTAAACTATAGGTAGGTAGGCTATAAAATGGTAAAATTTGGTAAAAAAATAATAAAAATGACCCTTGAGATTCAGTATTTAATGGACCCCTGTTGAACTAAAATTCTGTTTAATCGTGCCCCCCCCCCCCCCCCCGCGTGGGTTTATATATTAACAGTGACTAAATCTAGTGTAAGCTTATAATATGTTAACAGTTCAATGTAAAGTTCAATTTGACCTAATTTCACCAATTTGTTTTCTTCACAATTTATACACTCTTATAGGGGATAACGCCTTGATGTCACGCGCACCTGTTATACGAATGGTGAGCGATATCCGGTTACAGCGCCATATTGTTTATAACGCTAATTCGCTTTATCTAAATTGTTAATTCTTTAAGTTATGATTCAGTCTTTCATAGTTGTTGGTTGTACACACAAGCGGGGAAAGGGTTTATGATTTCATGGCACAGAATTCCTAATGAGAAGAATTAAGAGCGAAGGAAACAGTAGCTATCTGCCATTGACAGGAAAAACTGGACCCGTCGACAGCATACAGCTGTCAAAAATGTATGTGGGCGAATCTAAAAAACGTGTGATAAATGTGATAATACGATGTACAAAGGCAAACGAACACATCCTATTGTTGTGTATTGTGCCATCGCATATGTTACATAACTTGTGCATTGCAACTTTAATTGTGAAATCACCAATGTTCGATTTGATATTCCCGCCACGAGGATGCATCTCATAAAATGCTCATAAAATAATTCAATGGTCGCGCAACTCGATATTGCGTAATGCAACCACTTATTCAGGTCCCAATCAATAATGTAGTCACATTTTCAACTCAAAAATACGACCATTTACCGTCCCGAAATGGGCAGTACGGATTTTAGTCACCGACATCCGAAGTTGCACATGTTGTTAATTCGGATGTGTTTACGATAATTGATGACACTTTAATCCCCCCAGGCTTCATAAACACATCAAGAGGTGGGTATTTTATTGTTTGTCCCTTTGAAAGACCCTTAATTGAGCAGTTAGCAGTCGCATGTTTTGATTCTTCGCTAATCTGTTATTGTTATAGTCGTTAATTGACAAACAAACAAATCATCGTATAATTTTTTGTAACTTTCGTAATAATCTGGCCAGATTAGTCAATCATATCTGAGTTCTATTTTGATTGATAAAGACCTACATGTACTTAGCTGCTTAAATTTGTTTAAAAGTTCAGAAATGAGTAAAAAGCGGACAGAGCTTTCTCTGAAAGAGAAAATTAATTTGATTAAAGACAGTCCCGGAAAAAGTCAGAGGCTACTGGCTGATAAATATGGAATTGGAAAGACTCAGGTGATTTAATTTGACATCTGCTTCACAAACCCTGTTTATAGGATAAATTAAATGTAATGACAATTTGCTGAGAAAGCAGTTGTAAAATTGCGGATGGCTGTGAAAGCTGGAAATTAAGGTGTTAAAATTACATTATTGAAGAACAGTTTAAGCCAGTAATTTCAGTGATAGAACTGTCCCGTCTGTAGCATAAAGGCTGCATTTCACCAAGGATTGTTTTTTCCAATCGGCCCGATCTGGACCAGATTGTCCCCGATGAATCATTTTTGATCGGCCCGATTGTCATGGATAGCCTCCAATCGTCCCCTTTTTTTACCCGATTGAGTCCTGACCAATGGACCATGGCAGGGGGACGAATCACGGACGTTCCTCGCGCGATCGACACGTTTCCGGGGCGCAAGTATGCGAAAGTACGCGCAAGTACACGGCAAAGCTCCAGAGGGCGGGCGAGACAAGGGGACCTTCAGGGGACCCTCGGACGACCAAGACGACCACGGGCCGACGGTTTTTGATCGGCTACTGTTTTTCAACATGTTTAAAAACAGTAGCCGATCACTTTTTCGGTACCCGACCCTCGGAGGACTGAGGCGATCGCGCCAGATCTTCCCCCGAAGGTATAGGGTAGTGCTCGACAGTGCTCGCAGGTTCCCGACTATTTTCGCAAAAATGCAGCCGATCGACCAAAAACAGGATCGGGTACTATCGGGACCAAAACAATCCTTGGTGAAATGGTGGCTTTACCTGTTATTATTATCATTACACACTTCCAGTATTTTTTTTTTATTAACATGCACCTATAATATTTGATATGCTTTAATTTTCAGGTTCATTCAATCCTGAAGAGAAAGGCGGAACTGATGGAAGGTTACGAGTAGGGCTGTAACGAGTATCCGAGTACCCGAGTACTCGCGAGTCAAAGCAAAATATCCGACACAAATACTCGCCAATGCCGAGATCGCTGGATCGCGATTCAAGTGCAAAATTTAATTAAAGAATGAAATAAAATGATTTAATTCAATGCAAGCAAGTATTGCGATGTTTAAAAAAAAAAAATAATGCATTGTTTATCCGAAATATCCGAAAAACGTTACACTGTTGCAACCGGAAGTCGATTCATGCAGAGCTAGCATTCAATTAGTTGTGCGGTTTCGAATGAATAATGCTGTCTCTCAAGGTTTTGACGATTTATAATGTTTTAAAAAGTATACGCTTTGAGAAATTAGAAATAAAATGTCAGAGCACGTAAGAAATTATAAAAAGAAGAACTACGACATTAAATGAAAATGCGAAATTTCATGTAAAGAAAGCTATCATAAATTATCGTCTGCAGAGTGCAGTAAATGTCAACATGGCATCTTCAAATCCACGGTACAGAAATGCACCAGCATCGTTTACTTCCAAAATTTATTCTGTATTCTGTAAATGAAGACTGTTTTTAAATGTTTTGTAGCATAAAACATGAAAAATGAGGTTTTAGTTATGTTTATTTTATTCATTTACGTTCATATGTGTATTGCTATATACCTAGTGAATCGTAAATCGATTCGTGGATCTCAAGTCAAAGATTGCGATTCGAATCGGATCGCCCTTTGTCTGGCGATACACAGCCCTAGTTACGAGTACAGAAACTAGACTTTAAATTACGGACGAATCATTGTCGCAGTTTTATGTACTTTATGCATCAAATGTTTTTTCCATATTTCATTATTTATCCAAATAAAATTATATTCTGTTATTAACCTGTTTTGATCCATTATTGAACTTTTATTTATAATTATTAATAATCCCTTACATTTATGTGAAACAGAAGTGTTATCAATAACACAAATATCTTGGAAAAAACACAACATTCGCACAATATGACTAAACTCAATAATGAGACCAGCTCGATATTAAGACCACTTTAGCTCGGACCCGTTGGTGGTCTCATTATCGAGGTTTTACTGTATATATATATAGGTATAATTCAAACTGGATAAACTAAATGAGCGAGGTGTGGTTTAAGGCATTCATGGAACAATATCACACC
The DNA here is from genome assembly GCA_032209605.1 of Mactromeris polynyma. Lineage (NCBI taxonomy): Eukaryota > Metazoa > Mollusca > Bivalvia > Venerida > Mactridae > Mactromeris > Mactromeris polynyma. Next base: position 18,238,156 of record JASFXZ010000006.1, on the reverse strand, counting down.
CACATTCTTTGTTTAGAAGGGCAAAAATGTTGCTGACCAAGATATTGAAATACATTGCTAACATAGACTTGCCAGTATGGGATCACCATTCAATGTGAGATTTAAAAGCTATCGTTATATTAATGAATATAATAACAAAATAACAATGCTGACTAATGCACACATGTATCAGATCTTTCTTTACTAAATTCTCAAACAAGATTTCGGTCACACAAATTTAAAATCTTCTTATCAAATACCCATATCATGTTGAAACCTTTTTTATGGCAATGATTAACCTAACATATCCTTTGTAATAGGAAAGAATTACAGATTAGTTCCAGTCTGAGATAACATCAAAAAACTGGACTGTATCCAAATAAATACAAGTACCTTATTCACACAGCAATACCCCAAGGCCAATATTTAAGACCAGTCTACACCAGTCTTTACAAACTCTAAATAGAATCTCGGTGTAAGGTTAGGTACCTTTATAGAATCAGAGGTACTAGGCCACCATTTAACAATTGTTTGGCATAACCATACCCAGCAAACTGTTGGTGGTGGTTAGGTAGGTAATAATTTTCTTTATTTCTTCCTTTTAATGCCAGGGGTTCCACTAGGGGCTGAATCTCAAGGGTCATTTTGATAATTTTTTATCAGATTTTACCATTTTATTGCCAAAATACCTATAGTTTACTTTAGAGAAAAAAGTATCCTTCAGCCAGAAAAATAAGGGTCAAAATGTGGCCTTTTGGAAATTCCAGGGGTCAAAGGGTCAAATGGAAACCAGAATGCTTATTCAAGAGTCAACCATTAATATGTAGCCCTAAAAATTCCAACTCAGACACCTTAAAACAAGTAGGGTAGGGACTATTTCCATGAAAAGGTAGGACAGTGATTTTTTTTAAAAATAATTTTACTGCCTGTGCCTTTTCCATTGAGAAAATATGCATGATAAGTCCCAAATTTAGGAAAATAAGAGCATGGTTATTTTACTTATAAATGATTTAATTTCCTGCTTTTGTTGAATGTATTATTACTTTCCCTCTTCATCTCAGTACTCTTGGGGAAAAAAGTTTGGCAAAATATCACTGTAGGGTCATGCCATACAAACAATATTTTAAGGAATGCCACTGTAACTTTCATCTATTCATTGTTGCTTCTTTTCACCGACTAAAACTACTTTAGTACCAAACAACACAGGTATTTTATCATAAGCTGGTGTATATTATCGCTACGTAAATACTGTCTGCTTAAATGTTTGTCTACAATCTGTGTCAATAATACAGAACAATAATAGAAGTAAAGTCAAGATGTTCTGACACCTGTGTGTATAGCAAAACAACAAAATTATGAATTAATGTTGGGCTCAATAAACTCTGTTAGTACATATTGTACATGAATGTATGATATCATAGTAACAGTCTTTTAGATATTTGATTGTGTATTGGAGGAAGGTGTCAGTGCTCTCTGAAAGGGGAAGTTGTAACATTAATTGAACTTGGGAGAGATGGCAATAGGGAATTCTATAACACTAGAAAAATCATGTAATGCGAGGTACTATACTGAAATGTATTATGGGTATTGTTTTTGACCGTGAAATAGGTGTTTCAGCTCCAAAAGTGTACAAATGAGGTAAACAATATATAACAGACTAAATCTCTTCAAGTTTTTACAACTAAAAGTCCTGTTAGTGATCACCGCAATTTAAACCTTTAAAACGTGTTTACAGTAGCCACAAAAAACGCGTATGAACGGTGAAATTGGCCGTGTCAATAAAGTAGATCTTTCGATGCTCGTTTTGGATTTGCGGTACTAAAGAGTGCCGGCCTGCGGTCGACAGTCTAATGATGATCACCTCAGCAAAAATTATCATTGTTCAGGGTAACAACTCAAAAATGGTAAAGGAAATTATTCTGTACTTGGTCTTATTTCTTAATGACACTGATATTCTGCTTCCACATTATGATACCACACTCAGTCATATAAACCCGACACCGAGCAAATAACTAGTAATATTACTCCTAGTAATACCCTCTCAATGCTGAGCGCAGACAAGAGAGCCATCATTACAATTTTTTAAATTGACTTTGGTATGTCACAACCAGTCACCTTCCACGCCCGAATGCTCTACAACTGAACCAGTCTTGTTTAATGCAGTGGAAAGCTATATAACACAGATAGAGAGCATGACCCCCAAACGACAAAATTCCAGCAACCCACATTACAGTAATAAATTCAACATCCAATAAATTATAATGAAAAATTGATACATGTAGGGCCATAATTAAAAGTCTTTGTTTGCCCTTTACCGACCCTAGATTTTAGAGGTGGGTAGGTAGGTAGGAAAAATATTTTATTTTAATGTGGAAATTTTAAAATGTTTTAGTCGAAATGTATTGTTCGTGCGTGGTAATTTTGGCATGTGGTACAATAGGTGGGTGTGTACAGTAAAATAATTGTAAATATTAAAAAAGATACAATTAAATGACATGTGGTTGTCAAAAACATGGTTAACATAAGCTCGGATCAATTCAGAAAAAATTAATGTTGGTAAAATGAAAGCAAAATTGACACTTATATGACTGTGTACTAATTTTTAATACTTTATATAGCCTGTCTGTTTTAGTGAGTATGAGCACAAGCAAAGGGGGTCGGCCCGTTAAGGATATTACATGGTATGATTGATTTTGACTTGGATGTCTGTTTTAGGTCATTTCCTTAACGTGCCGACCCCCTTTGAGCACAAGGCTTCAATAATTGTTGATGAAAATATTATAAGGGCAACTTTGACCATTTTTGTGTCATACTTTTTTCTAACTTTGGGTTCCAAAGTTTTTCTAGCAAGAGGAAGTTATCATAAGGCAAACATAATGAAACAAAAATAGTCATTGTTTTGTAACTAAGAAGAAAGAACAAACTGCACACATCGTAGTGTGACATAATGGTGTATAGTCGGGTTTATAACCAAAAAAAAAAAAATGAAATTGCTAATGTGCGAATGTGAAATTTACATTGTGTTTTGGTATTGCTTCTTTGAGCTTAGAAAAATTTCTCACGGCCACATTCCCCAAAAGTAGAAAGACACACCCGTGTCTAGTCTAGTCAAGGTCATGATTGTGTATATGTTTCAAGCAGAACAAAGTTTCAACAAACTGAAATAATACAAAAGATTGAAATAATCCGTCGGAGGCAGAGCTGGATGTTTGTCGACTAAACCACGTTCAGCCAATCAGATTTATCCCGCATACCCGACACATGTGATTGAAATGTGAAGCATGAAATAACACCCAATAGAATTAAATTAGTCTAACACATTTCCAATCACTGGATACAAATAAAGTGATCATGAAACAATATATTGTAGCGACTTAGCTCTTTGCAGTGTTTGGAACATTAAAATCGCAAATTAATATCACCGTCATCATATGCCATCTCACAAAAGTAAAACTGTCAATGAAGACATAGAAAACTCATGCGTTGCAAGACAAAAATGAGGAAAATTCAACATGTTGTATGCTTTTGTGCATTCTATCCATCAGCATCGCTAAAAATGACTGACCCCTGAGTTTTGAAAATGACCCTCCAAAATTCAGGCCAGTGACCCTTGACTTTTTGGAGTCTAGTAGAACCCCTGTGTGTTTACTTACTTGATATCGCAGCAGCAAGTAATCTAGTAGGAGTTTCTGGAACATCACAATCAGTATAAATTGGCTTCAGAAGATACACTGAAAACATTAGACCCATAGCTGCGATTCCAACTGGACAGATTAGCAGAAAATCTATCCACAAGCACACAAATGATGCCATGTCTCCAAACGCACGTCGAATGTACACATATTCTCCGCCAGACTGCGGTATAGAAGTTCCAAGTTCTGCATAACATACAGCACCCAATGCATTGTAAATTCCACAAACTATCCACAGAACAAATGCCATTCCAACTGAACGTACATTTTGCAAAATTCCGACGGGGGAGACAAATATTCCGGACCCTATAATAATTCCGACTATAATAGCAACTCCTTGGAATAAACTGATTTGCTTCTTCATCTCAATCCCCCCATCCTTATTAAGTTCTTCTGGGTTGACTTCAGTAATCTCAGCTTTCTCCTTTCGCTTGCAGAGACCCATCTTGTGCTTTTTATTTTATACAAGTGTAACACAAGATCTTATTCTAAATTCCACAATCTGGAAGTAAAATACATGATTGTTATCATTTATGATAGGTCAACTATTTCTCATATATATATATAGAAAATTCAATCATTGAAAGAAACATTTTAAAACAAATAATAATTTTAAAGTCTTCAGTAACAGAGCTAATAAAATTGTTGAACAAATCACATTAACTAATCATCAAAGGTTCTTTGTAGTCTTCAGCGTGAATACTGGTTTGTAAACTGCCTAGCAGTCATGGACAGTGATTTATATAAGTAGTAAGAACTTGTTTCACATAATCACATGAACAAAAAAAATTTTTATTGACTAACTAGATACAAAAAGTTTCAAATAAATTTTCACTTAGGGTTTTCATACCCTCTCAGAGCCACAGGTACTTGAAACAAACTATTTTAATGTAAATTATTATAGTAAATAGGCCATATAGAACATTAAAATAGATTGTTTATGTTTAAAGTACCTGTGCTCTGTGCCATAAAAAGCTAAGAACGATCTGGGTGTATCAAAAAATTCAGCATGAACCTTGAAATACAATGCTGATGATGCAAGACTTAGCCTACAATAATCATTATTATTATCATGTCAATGTCCTAGACTAGATCTCTAGCTCACATGCATTGTATGACAGTTTTAGTATGGGTACAATACACAAGAGCCTAGAATCGATAGCATTCAAATAAGCACGGACATCGACAAGTTTAACTTTTTCAAAAATCGTCCGATTTCGGCCAAAAATGGCCCAGTTGGCTTTACTTTTACTCAATTTAATCAAAATTAATCGAAATACCTGTGTATGTGCGAAAAATAATCTTATTTTCAAGTGTTAAACTTCAATCTATCGACAGTTTACCTCGGCGACATTTTGTACACTGCGCGTGGTATAAATACTACAGTGTTGAATGTGTACTGCGGATTTAGCTACTGCGGGTTATGCTCAGTTATCAATAATGACTTCGATAGCGTAGGCAGTCGATATGAAGTATACTTTTAAAATAGACATTAATATTTCAAGTTGTATTTTGTTTTTTTGGATATGAATGTGTGCTTAATTTATGCTTATGAAATTATGTTATGTTCCGTTTTTATAAACAATATCAGCATTATTTTGTCGATGTATACTAATATAAGTATGATTATACTGACGGAAATGTTCACGCAGGTAAACAAAATTATAAGAATGGGTTACATGTGTAAGAAAATCTTAGTTTCGGTATTACTAACGATTAAAATCTAGCGTGTAATTCTAGACTTGTACTAAAATTCCTAAGACTATGTCTGTGAAGAAAAGAATATAAATGTATCAAATATATGAAAGAAGAAAAATGAACACGTTGTCGTTACTTTGCTTTGACATGTTTTGCATATGTTTCATAACAATGTAAATGTGGGACCTTAATAAAAACAAGTACGACAGTTTATCAATAAAGGATGATTTAATATTTTATATTAACTTTTATTCCACTTCTTTGATTACACGGTACATAATAAATCGTCAAGTTAGGTGAGCTGTATAATCTTATAAATGTGCTGTCACACGCACACTCACGCACGCATGCACCCCACACACCCCACACACCCCACACGCACACATTAGTAATTACAAAAACATAATATGTAAGTAAGTGGATTGACGCCATCACTAACAGCAGCTCACTTGGGCTTATATAAGATTAATAAATTGGTATTCGAAATCATAAGCCCAGGGGTATGCTTAGTGAAAGAATCAGTCCTTATGACATGTGATATTCTACAGTATATAGCAGAAAGTCTAGACTACGAAATCGAAAATGCTAGACCCTCATCAGTGTAGATAAACTATAAAGTTAACAGTTTCGAACGACGAGAACATATTAATATGCAAGTGCATCAAGTTGCAAACATGTGATCTTATAGTATAAGTGAACTGTTATGAATCTGGAAATTTCCCTATAACGCCAAAAATCGCTCAATAGGTGAGCGTGTGCCTGTGCACTGACACTTACTTTGGCAGATTGAACAACACAGGCATATTTCACAAGAGCAGAGCTCGCATGCCTTAATGTCACATGATGATGCATTCGATTTGATGGCACGATGCGATAAATCATCGTGCATAGCATCGTGTCATCGCCGGTGAGCGATGTCAGGATGGCCCTAACGGAACACCGTAATAAAAACATATTTATTTCTCTTTAGATTAAGACATGTTCTTATAATTATAAAGGCAAACAATTCCTTTTTTTCTCTGTTCATATAAACCAAATTTACGATTCAAGTTGGAAACATTATATGTGATATACTATGTCTTTTTGTTATTGTAATACAGATACTATTTGAACGCTAAGCATACTCTTGTTTTTATTTATTTAATATTGTAGCAGAATTATTGCTTTATTTGATCTTTATATATCCAAAATACATTGAAGTACTCTTTCCGTCATTGAGCTCAATATATCTATTACGATGAAGACCATCCAGATCAAGTTTTAATTCCGCGTACACCCTGCAGTACAGTGAAATAACCTGTATGTTTAATCGACCAATCAGTACACATCTGTGATGTTAAGCGAGCGAGGTAGTATTTTAGCGATGGACGTTTAAAAAGTTGACCCCAGTGTAGTTTATTGTTGTGATGTGTTGAAAATATGGATTATATCTTTTAAAGGTTTGCATATTATGAACGTATGATGATTGCTCTTTCCAGGCATGTAATTTTTATTATTGCAATTGATTGTTTTCATCCGAAATGCATGGGTTAAAATCAGCGAACCAGATCTGGGTCGCACTTACATAGACAAAGAAGGAAAAAAAACTTGCATTATTTGAATGCTAACCATGTTGGACGGTCTCGAGATTTTGCCCAATGCAAAAAATGTCACAAAATACGACGCCCGTTCAAATCAAGTTGGACTAGTCAATGTCCTAACTCAGATAAAGTTAAGAGCACAAACTTTGATTCGATGACAAATAAAAACTCTTAGATCTTAAGCACTTAAATATATTAACGAAACGGCTTAAATAATCCAACTCATAGATATGCATGTTTACCTTTCATTAAAATACAACCGTTCCCGCTAAGTTTCACCGTAAATAGGCTCTGCACGCCTGCTTTGTTTACCGGAAATGGTATTAATGTTTGCGATTACTTCGGAACTCGACGGTCAAGTACGAGTATTCCGCATGGTTCGCGGTTGAGTCAATCGTAACTACTCGGTGGTATCCGGCAGAGCTCGGAATACAGACGAGGTTTTTTCGAGTGGACAGACAGCGCTAAATAATGCACACATTTGAGGTCAAACTAAACCAGATTGTAATATCCATCTTGATAATTGTCTCCCCTGCATTACACTTTAGTTGAGTTAGTTTATGTTGTTTGAATTATATAAACATGTGGAACAACACAGACTCCACTATACATATTGGTCCCAGCTGAAACTGGACAATTTTCGCCACTGGTGTTTAAAGATCACTTTGAACAAAGACCTAAATACACAGGGGCATTACTGGTACACACCAATGACTGCCGTTGGAGATATCGCGTAGTACTCTACTATCACCGGTAAAAACCAGGTTATCACACTCCATATAAAAAATAAAGTACAACGGTCTATCATGGCAAAGGATGATCACCGCGGACTGAATTCCGGTGTGGTCCGTAACTATCTGTAGCCCTGTCCCTGGTGTGACTGGGCTAAACCAATTTCAAAAATGAGGTCATCTAATAGTATTATTGCAACTAAATTATATGGATAAACACTTTTGAAACCTTTAAATGACAGGATATATGCTGCTTTGTACGGTGGCACAAAGTGTTTATCGGTGATAGTAGCCGGGTGCGCCCCCCCCCCTGAATCCGCTAGTGGGTTATACTGTTATCACAATTTCATTGCGGATAATGATTATGCAGTTGTTTTCAAAATAACCAGTACATGTATATTCATGTGTGCAAGCAGGGCAAACATATTACTTTGCACGCGCACAGCAACAAGCGTTTCCCTTACAGGTTTTACTCCGACAAGTAATCATTTGCTGCTTAGCACAGATACAACAACAATAAATTTGTTTTAGGAAAAGCAAATGAATTTAGTGATGCCACATCTTTCTGAAGATCAGAGAAACCAGGCTATTGGTATGCTCCTGGTCAATGGTAACTAATATTGCGCGCCATTTTGGCTGCTACAGACAGACTATTCATAATCTTGTGAACCGGTACAATACTACTGGATTTGTCAGAGATCATGCAAGACAAGAATGCTTACGTGCGACAACACTACCTAATACATTTATTATCATGTTGACTCACCAAAAGACCACGTGACCTCACAATTATGAACACAATATGCAAATGAGTATACCAGTTTTCAAGGGTCCCAAAGATGGCCCTATTATAGAGGTTTTACTGTACATGATAGTTTTTTACCAGCAATCATTACTACTCAGGCTAACATGGTTCAAACACTTGAGACAGAACCGTGTTCCTTTTCAACTCATCCTCCATATATGCATGAATATAAAATGACTAGACTCAATCCACATGTCTATTAGACGTGGTAAATTAAAAATCAAGCATTTCTTTCGAATATTGTAATATTAGCCAGTCGTAAATGTACCAAATACATTTGTATTTTGTCTTTGTATAAAATGTATAAATCACGGAACCGAATTTGCACATCAAACTTGAACCATTTGCAACAAATTCAGAATCAAGTCTTCGGTAACAGTTATAAAATTTTATTACATAAAAACATTTGGGTGCAATACATGTATTCACAATAACAAGAGAAGTGTAGCTGTAAATAAATTAAAGTCGAATAGCATGAGTAAGTCACAGACTATGGTATATAGGTCCGTAAGTAAGTTTATGTAAAATCCGACACTTCACGAAGATAATGTTTTGCATATCGAACTTATTGGGTTGTTTTGCATGGATAAATGTTTCTTCTTTGTTTTGTCATAAAATTAACAAAACAATACAGTACAAATAGGATTGTCAAGTCCTAACATTATATTCAATAGCCAACAATTATCCAAATATGATATTCGATAAATATTAATTACTACGTCTCCTTCTGAATTCATTGTAAATTTATGTACTTAAGGAAACATCATTCACAAATCATATATACTGTTTAAATTTTCAGAACAATTGACTATTGCCATCAGGCAAAATATAATGAATTTTCTACATATTCTACCAGTAGAGTTAGCAACTGTTTGTGATATTCTTTAGACCTTTTTAATGACCCTAAACACAGAAACTTGACTCTATATCATAAAGCCCAAGATGTTAGAATGTCATACAAAACTGCTCGGCATTACGCACATGTGTGAGTGTTCAAAATGAGTACATGTTTACCAAGTCAAATTCATTTAGCTTGATTTGTTGTTTTTCTCAATAAAACTTGAAATGATCTACTTTTTGGTTCACATTTTAAGCCTTCTTTAACATCACTGGAACACAGATCATATTTTCCAAGCTGAAAATTGGCTTCAGCTCTGCGATACAAACATTTAACATTAATAGGTTCAATTGCCAGCGCCTTTGTACAATTACTAACAACAAAGTTGTAACTTCCCTGGGTCAACTGACAAGCAGCAATGTTGGAATAACACTGAACTCGAAGAGTATTGTACTCTGCTTGGAAAGACTCCGACAGGTCATCCACAGGAAGCATTGAAATCAAGTATTTCAATGCTTTACTGAATTGCATGAATGAATATTTAACCTTTTGTGCTTTGAATAATTCAACACCTTTAGCTTTGTGTTTAGTCGCGCAATTAAACTTTTGTTCATTGGTAAGCTGATGAATAGGTTGGCTATTCTTAAAGCTACATAGAGTGATTGAAAGAGTTCCACAATCAAGAGCAATATCTTTTTCTTTTGTTTGCTCACTAGTATCATTGTCCTCTGGAGGTACCTCAATGGTTCGTACTTCACCGGCTTTCATATTCACGAGTAATTCACCGATGGATTCATCAATAACAGAATCATTGTCTCCAACGTTAAACTCAACTTCTTTATCCAGAGGATACTTCACATTGACAGGTTTTGAGGATGTTATCAGTATACAGCACACAGCACCATCTTGCGGTTTTAAGTTGAATGGAGGACAGACATCTTCAGGAAATTCTCCTTCATCAGTGTTATCTTCAAGACCACAGTCAGTCATCTACAATATCAAATTTACAATACAAATTTAGAAACCTGGAAAGTATGGACAACAATAATATGCATGTTACAATTCATATGAAACCATAGCCCCCAAAGTTGTAAGAGTTGCACCCTTTTCCATACATAAATACCCCAAGCCTTATTCACTCTCTGTCTCTTGCAATATGTTAGTTCATTCTTCATAAGCTAAATTAATGGTTCAAACACATTGACGCTCTTTCAGAAGCTTCTCTAGTGTGGAACAGATTTACAGAAATACATCACTCAATAGAACCACCTTATATAGGACTAGGCCTGAATAAAGACTTCATTAATACTGATAAAAAGAGTTTATATGAAATGGTGAATTGGCCCTGTTGTTTACATACGAAGATAACTGCATTAGGAGTTTATGGAATCTGACAATGGATTGCATTGACAGACAAACTGCAGAATCCACCTAGAGTCAATCTTAGGAACTGAGACCTGTCCAATAAATTAAACAATAGCTTCTTTCTGTTGAAGTGTATCAAAGAGAGGTACTTGAAACAATGAACTTTGCAGAGGGGCGGGGTTAGACAGCCACCCACTTAGCTTATAGTTGGTGAAAAGGTAATTAAGTATAGCATATCATGATTCAATTCAATTGATAAGAGTTACTGTTCATTTTCACTTCATTGTTAGTGTTTGTCCTACAACAATGACGTCACGGCTTTTTTTATTTTCTGCCAAAGCTTGACAATAAATGAAAAATATGCAATAACAGACGACACATCTAAAGGTGAAACGACAAGCTTTAAACGTCTTAATATTTGGACTATGTTAGTGAATGTTTCAATATGATAATAAATATTGATCGCGAAAAAAGATATCAATCGAGCAAAAGATGTTGTCGTACGCCCATATAAAACGGGATATGAAAAATAAACTAATCAATATCGGTAAACAAAAGTAAACATGGTAACAATTAGGTAAAACAACATTTACCATTCGAAAAAAATATCACAACTGCTGACTTGATATATCACGTTTGACAGCTACGCGGGTAAATGACGTCATTCACATGAGACTGGTTAACGATTTTGATAAGTTGATGTCTTTTATCGGTGAATCCTACTGATAGCAGTCTACAGCATTACTTCCGGTTGTTCGTGTGTGTTGGCAAAATACACAATATTGTCGATTTTATGATAAAACAGTTTCTGTACTTATTTCCAGTCTATAATACGAGTTAACTGTAAGTTTCAACATCTTCCACGACCGTTTCTCGCCGATTTTGTTGTAAATATATTGGTCTACCTGACATGTCTTCACTAGAATCTTCACGTCTATCATTCTATGTTGACTCAAACTCAGTCTATTGACTATGATCACTCTATCACTTAACTTTAAAACCATATTCAAGATCGCCAAATAATCAAATGACAGTCTGACTAAAAGGTAGTTTAAATAGTTAGTGCTTGGATTTTTGAATACGGACTCGTTAATCCTCAATAAAGTAAACATCTATTATTAGTAAAAAATCTACTAGATTCTAGTTCAGGGTACTTAAGTAAATCATGGGGAAAAAGTGCGCCCGATGTGGGTCTCAAACCCACGACTCCCTAAACACTAGTACGGCACTCTACGGACATCTAACCGGGCCGCCGTCTAACCCCACACCACTACACTCCTCCCCCCTCACGGCATTTGAGGCTCAACCACTGTAGGCCGTCACAAACCGCTGCCACCATTAAAGTAAATCAAGACGAAAAAGTGTGCCCGATGTTTGGCTCGAACCCACGACCCCCTAAACACTAGTACGGAGCTCTACCGACTGAGCTAACCGGGCGGCTGTCTAACCCCCACACCACTACAGACTGTACAGTTCCACTGTGTAACGATAATTTGCCTGCATATTTTTGCTGGTTTTGGCTGCTACTAAATTAAGGGCTAGTTCTTTCTGTTTACTTTATAGAGAATCAATTTTGCTGTGATGCTTTAAAAATCTGCACTGTATTGAAACTTTCTGGTCAGTTTATTCGGACGATGCAAATGCCACTCAGAGTCTAATCAATTCACTCTGAATGATTTCACTACATGTCTTTTAAGTTTTATGACAGAATCAGAGTTTAATCAAATGTTTAAGATTTTTAAAAAAGTGCATATTGCTGGGTTTCTGTCAAGGTGTTGGGTATTTTATTTTATAAAATTATTAATTTTATATTTAGATAAGAATTAAGATATAAAATATCCTCTGATCAATGACCTAACTTTGTGATGTAATTGTTTGTTAAATGTGTAATGCCAACAATGGCAATGTAATCGGTGTTTTTTGGGGCTGAAAATGAACCCATTCCACCTATGAAACATATACATATTCCCTAAAAGTTGGAATGACTATGGATTGGTAAAATGTGTTTGATTTTTCTCCAGTCATGACTGTCCTGGGCAACCTTTTGATCAACTACCTATGGCTGAAAGAAGCCTTCAAATTTACTCAAAATAACTTTCTGTTGAATTTTCAGGGTGTTTCCCATGAAGGACCAACAATGTTTGCAAAATTGAAGGAGAAGATACAGAAAGAAGGTGGAAATGTTACAGAGGTGGAAAAGAGTCTTGGCCCCTTACCAGGTCACGCTAGTCCACGTAAAGTTAGTCTGACAGGTAGTACGCTTTTTAAAGTAATCAATGCTTTAAACTTTGGTGTAATTAATATTTGTACCTACAATCCTTTTTGTGTACTCTTATTAGTCAAATGTTAAGACTCTTAAAACAAAAATAGTTGTTGTCTATAAACTTTATTACTTTTCAGTAATTATAAAATTTATAATTAATCATTAATTTAATGTCACTGCAGAATATGAAAAAATGTTGTCGGAGTGGTCTTGAGTCATGAATATGTGTGTAGACCATTTATTCTAATATATGCTCTGTCTTGTTTCTTTTTTTGCAAGGTTACAAAGTTTTTTTCACCTTACCATGCTTAATAAGTGACTATTACAATAAGAATATTATTATAATACTGTTTGTATGTACATGTATCTAATAATCATACAGACAATTCAGACACATTATTTTGTTTAAATAATACTCCAGCACCCATGGTTTCCTTAAAATAGTATTGATCATCTAGGTGTTTTGATATGTGATATTGTATTGTTATAATTACCTTTCAGGAAGCCCAGCCCAAAGTCCATTGAGTAAGGAGAGGCAAGATGGCAGCTTTCATTATTCAAGTTCCACAGAAGATTTTGTAAGTATCCTCAGTACTGCTATCTTTACAGTAATGCACAAGCTTGAACTCCGGGACTATTGGCTTTAATTTGAGATAGGTAGAAATTCCTTGGTGCTAGAACAAATGGGCAGGTGTTTATTTTTTAGTAAAAATATTTTGTTTGGAAGCAGAGAAAAATAATACCTTTCCATGATCTTAAAACATTGTAAACATCGAGACTGTAAGATTTTATGAAATAGTGTTAAATAAGTTCTGGCTTGTAAGATTCTTACTAAGAAAGCTATTCTGGCTTGTGGTTTTACCAGTAACTTGCCCAGATCGACTACAGCTAAAAACAATAAAGCAAAGACTAATAGAGACTGCATGTAACCTTGTATATTGATTTCAGCATTATCTCTGAATTACTTCTTAACAAAATGATTATTACCAATTAAAAACACATACTTTGACTATTAGCCATTTTCAAAAGAAAAAAAGTAATTGAATTAAAAAAGCATTGTTTCTAAATTAGCCCTTTATGAAATTGACGACTTCTGTCTAGAGGTTTGTGTATATGGAGGACATCAACAAATATTTTCATATGACTGTTTTATCTTGTAAACTGACATTTATTTTAGTCCAAGCTGGACTTCGGGTCCAAGGATGAAGTTTTAGCTACTCTTCAGAAGAAATCAGAAATGTGTAAGAAATTGGAAGGCAAAGTTGCAGGTACAGTTTGTTTACTGGAAAGTTGTTAATTGCTTAGGGAAGAAAATGTTAATACTGGTTGGTAACCCAGGAAAACAAATAAAGTCAACGGACAACCTAACACAACTGAAATACTGTTAAGAAATGGTGAAAAACTACCTACAAGCTCTTTGATTTCTTTATTTTGCTTTTTCATTTGTCTACCAGATCTTTATGATCTTTTTTACACTCTAGCAGTATTGCCATGATAGTAAATGCTCACTCCTCTGCTGGATCTACCTGTGTGTCCATTATAAAAAAGCATTTTCTTGAATGAGTTTAAAACAGGTTTAATGAAATGACAAGTTCTGATCCTATGCTAGGCAAAAAGTCCTTTGTTTCCATTAATGTCTCAAGTAAGGTAGGTAATTCTGTTTGTTTTTATTCATGACAATTTTGTGTATATTGAGGGTGATAATGATGAGATGAGTTGTACAAAGTGTAATTGTAATCTTGTGCTGCTGCTGTCATTCTTAACGGCAGTCAAAAAGCTATTTTATACTCCAATTTGGTACTGTAACACCGACAAGATCGAAAAGTGAACACGTCCTGCTCGGAAATTTGAAAACACAGTAGGTTAGGGAGAAAAAAACAGGGTATTTCGGTTTACTTAAACAGTCTTTCTTATGTTTTACTGTTTTACAGAATATGCAGCTACATTGAAAGAAAACACAAAGAAAGTTGAAAAATTGGAGGGTTATATTGAAAAACAGCAAGATAGTGAGTTGCCAACTTTGCAATATTTGGATGGGTTAATGCGTAACAAGTCTGTAATAAGCAGATAGACTAATTTTGCTTTCACACCTTGATTGTTCAACTAAGACCACCTATAACCACAATAATCAGATCAGTTTTCAATCTTTCTTTCATGTTTTAACTCTGTTATCTGACTACATTGCCCACCAAGACCAACTTTCTTCTGAACCAATGGTGGTCTAATTATTGAGGCAATTTACGTCATACATAATTGAGATAAATTACTGCTTTGAATGTGCTTTTTTCGCGAAATTGTTAAATTTATTTTCAAGCAGAGTGCTATTTACTGGACATAAAACATTTAGGAATTTATCCTAAAGAATGCCTTAAGTTATTGGGTAATAAGTGAGTCCAGGTATTTCTGTTAATGTGCTTTGCAGTGTTGTAAAAATACTTATTCATCAACTTCAGGTCTTGCCAAGAGAGCACAAGAATTGAATGAGCAGTATCAAGCAAGCAGGGTCAAAACGTCTGATAGTCATAAACTGGAACTGGAACAGAAAGAGAAGGTTTATTTCATTGTATTTAATTGAAATGTCATTTATTTTACAGTTTTGTGCAAATCTGTTCTAACATGGTTTTGGTAAAGATGCAATTGTAATAGTTTTAGACTAAACTGCTAACTTGGTTGTCAGGCAAAATCTATTTAATATTTGTAACATATTAACTTTACTATGCACAAGTTTATGCACATGTATTCACAATTTTATTGTGACATGATAATATAGGTCAAATAGTAATCTGAGTTAGGCCCAGAATTATTGTCCAAGTACCATTATTCACATAACACACATGTTTGTGTCTTTACATAACATATGGGGGTGGGGGGGGCTTCATTTCATATTTAAACATTTCTAGTTTTGTGTCAGTAACTCTTAACAGACCTGAATTACATCCTGTTCAATTTCTAATAAATTCTTTATTCCATTCACAGTCTTAGATAGCTTGCTATTTCCACTTGCTCGAATACACTTTCACTTGCTCAAATTCACTTTCACTTGCGCGAATAAAATTAATAGCTCCGTCATAATAACGAAACATGATGTTTTGATGGTTGTTTTGATTTGTTAATTTGGAAGCGTAGACTGGTTACGATAGTTGATGAAAAAATGCTGTTACAAAAATGAAAACCAGTCGAAGTATTGTGTACTATGTCATCAATTTTTGTGATGGCTTGGATACAAGCTAGTCAGACCAGACCAGTAACACGACTTGCTCGTTCGAGCAGACGAAATTGATTTTTTACTTGTCCGACAATAATTTTACTTGTCCCGGGCTTCGGGCAAGCGGGTTATCGTGAAGACTGCAATCAGTGATTGATTATCTCCCCTGGTAATTACAATAATTACTGCTGGTTTAAATAGGTTGTTTGAATTTTACACCAGTTATTTGCAGTTGTTGACGTCCTTAATCATTCTATTCTACTGTGACTTCTTACAGGAAAAACAGGATTTGTTGGAGAAATTGAAAGATGTGGAAGGAATAAGAGAGAAATTCTACAAAAGAGAGGAAGAAAAGGAAGAAATACAACAATACACAACACAAGAGATGGGCAAACTTAAACATATGGTAAAATATTGACTGATGCATTTGTTAAGTATAGGATTTAAATGTTTTTGTTTCTCTACTTGCCTGGTAGGGCTAGTGGACATTAATATATACTGGCCCTTATTGAATTGTCACTTGCATTTGAGTTTTACTTGTAAATTCAGCCAACTACATGTAACAAATTGCTTCAATGCCTTAATTTAATTTGGCGAAGTGCATGAAATTAAACAGTGATGTTTTAAAGTTTACCTCCTTAAATCTTAATATCGGGACTGACTTTCTTATATTGGAGAGATGATTGCAACACGTTAATTGATCAGTGACTCATCGTCTATGTTGTAACCAATCATTGAACATGAACCTGTTAGTCATGATCACGTTGTGGGAATGAATTTTCAAGCATCTACTGCCTTCATGCTTGTTGTCTTTTCATCAGAATTTGTGATAATAATTTTATGTCCCTGCCAAGAATGGCAGAGGGGCATAAAGTGTTACCATGTTCGTCCATTTGTCAGTCCATGTGCAAAAATTGATAACTGATCAATAAGACTTGAAAAGATAAATGGATTCATTTCTTTTTGGGAACGTAAGCATAGGATAATATAATAAAGCTCAAGTGCAATTCTGGTTACAATCCACCTATTTTTGGAAGAGTTGTGGTCGTTTTTCTACTTTAAAAAATTGGTTTCCGTTTAATAACACCCTGAAAAGCCCATCGGGGGCGGGGGGGAGGGGCATCCGTGTCACATGGACAAATCTAGTTTTTATTTATTTCAAAAAAGCTGTGTTGCAAAAGGCATGCGCCCTGTTGTTTGAGCATTTCGAAAATTTTGATTGTCCTATCTTGACTTAGATAAATTTTCTAATGTGTGAGGAATGTTACACCACTGATGCTTTATGTATTGCCTGGTTGAACCAATTGTTGTGGTATAAGGTTTTAACACTGTTTATAGTAATGTGCCACTGCTGTATGCAGTAAATGTAACCAGTGTTCTTTTTTTTTTTTTTTTTTTTTATTATTTTCATACGGAATGTATAGTTGCCAACATTCGGCTACATAAATGACATCAATTACATCAATTGGTTTACAATAATTATCCAGTTAGATGTACAATCATATTCAGTTGATAATATGCATGTTCGTATGAATTTAGAGATAGAATATATATATAGGTGTTAGGTTGAAATAGATCATAGGGGAAAATGATTAGAGAAGAAGAGAAGAAGATAGTATGTTAGATTCAAATAGAGAGATAAGGAGAATAAAGTTTTGAAGCAGTGGGGATATACTTTGATTGATTTATCGCATACTAATTAGACGTTTGCCATTTTCTGTTACCAGTGTTCTTTTGCATGTTAAGAATATTAGAATAACTGTAAAACTTTTGTTACGGGGATAAAATTTGATAAGATCAGGCCCGATCTCCAGAAGTATCTCAATCTCAACTCAAATATTGTCTCAAATCGTTGAGATTTTCCTCATGTGAGACCGGACTCAAAAAACGGTATTACAAAACGAAAAGATGAATATGAGTTTTTTTCCTCAAAACTCAAGAGATTCACATGAGATTTGTCTCAATCTCAGTCTCTATTTTGAGCCAAATCTCATATTGAGTTGAGATTTCTACTTGAGATGTTTTGAGAGATTGGGTCCTGGCTCCTGAGGGAAGTCAGAGAGAGACCAAATTAATTTGTCTTATCAGCTGAATGTCGGGTTATAAATTTGGACATTTTTGTGAATCATGTAATAAATGCCTCCTTTTGCCATCCAAAATATCATGGCTCACATTAGTAAATGTACTATCTAATACAGTGAATTATACTTGTGTCTTCTTGAAAAAGGGTTTTGTGCTGAAATATCAATTTAGAGTGAACATTTCATGAATTTTTTGTCTCTCTTTGATTTCTTGGCATGATTAATAATTGCGACATTTTGTGCAGGCAACCAATGAAATCCATTGTTAGTGGTCAGTATTATTTATTTCTTCAGCTGATATTAAAGGAAGAAGAGTTAGCAGAGAGCAAGAAGGAGCTGTCAGATGTCTTGCCTAAAGTCCAAATGTTAGAGATAGTGGAAGAAAAACTAAAAGCTGTGGAGCTTGAAAAGTAAGTAGTCCACATGATTGTGATACATATGTCATACTGTTATATTCTGTTAAGGAAAAAAGATATTATGTGTCGTTCTGGCTTCATTGCCAAAAAATAAATGGGTTTTTATGCTCCCTGCCAATTTGCGAATAGTGAAGGGGCATAAAATGTTACCCTTGTTCGTCCATGGCCTTTTTTCTACTTAAATAAAATTGGTTTCTGATCAATAACACTTGAAAGGGATGATGGATTCAATTCATTAAGGATTTAAGGATGTTGTTTTATCATGTTGACGTGGCAAACATTTGTATCAGTATTACTGTGACTTTATTTTTTTATCTTTTTATTTTACTTGTTAGATTTAGACATTGTTCTGGAGAAATACTCAAACAGTTTTCACAGTTACGCAGAAATACTTTTTTATTTGATCCTAATAATAATGTTTTTGTGAAAATAACCAATACCATACACTTGTTTGTAGTGTTTGTAAATTAAGAAAGAACAATCAATAATGACGATCAAAATATATATATCGCATACGAAAGAGAGAAGACACATTTGCAGACTTCACTTTCAATATGGTACTAAAGTTATTATTTGCAGATAAACCATGCATTGGAAAATCCAACTCAACTGCTGATTAGCACGGTTGTTGATACCTTTTTATTGGACTGGCATGTGCTTTCGATAAAAAATTGCTAAACGCCTGTATTTCCAATGTGTTGAGTTACTTATGTAATTGGTTTTTAATTAATGGTTGTCTTGAATTTTTGCGTTGTACATTTAAGATCTAAGCTTGAAGTAGAAAGTGCAGACCATGGGAAAATGATCAGTGCTCTAACTAAGGAAAGAATGTCTATGGAAGAACAAATGACTGAGTGTAAAACACAAATTACTGAGGTAATCAATTTTTTTAGAATTATCTTGAAAAATCTCCCACTTAGGTCTGTATATAGACCATATCACTGCTAATCTTGAGGTTACAAGTTTCATCATGAGCGGTAGCGTATGCTCTGGAGGTTACGAGTTCAAGCCAGAGTGGTACTGTTTGCACTGGAGGTTATGAGTTCAAGTCAGAGATGTACGTATGCTCTGGAGGTCACAATTTCAAGCCAGAGATGTACTGTATGTTCTGGAGGTTATGAGTTCAAGCCAGAGATGTATGTTCTGGAGGTTATGAGTTCAAGCCAGAGAGTCTGTATGCTCTGGAGATCACGAGTTTTAGTCGAAGTGGTACCGTATGTTCTGGAGGTTACCTGTTCAAGCCAGAAAGGTACAATATGGTCTGGAGGTTATGAGTTCAAGCCAGAGAGGTACAATATTTTCTGGAGGTTACAACTTCAAGACAGAAAAGTACAATATTTTCTGGAGGTTACAACTTCAAGCCAGAAAAGTACAATATTTTCTGGAGGTTACAACTTCAAGCCAGAAAAGTACAATATTTTCTGGAGGTTATGTGTTCAAGCCAGAGAGGTACAATATTTTCTGGAGGTTACAACTTCAAGCCAGAAAAGTACAATATTTTCTGGAGGTTATGTGTTCAAGCCAGAGAGGTACAATATTTTCTGGAGGTTATGTGTTCAAGCCAGAGAGGTACAATATTTTCTGGAGGTTACAACTTCAAGCCAGAGAGGTACAATATTTTCTGGAGGTTACAACTTCAAGCCAGAGAAGTACAATATTTTCTGGAGGTTACAACTTCAAGCCAGAGAGGTACAATATTTTCTGGAGGTTACAACTTCAAGCCAGAAAAGTACAATATTTTCTGGAGGTTACAAATTCAAGCCAGAAAAGTACAATATTTTCTGGAGGTTATGAATTCAAGCCAGAAAAGTACAATATTTTCTGGAGGTTATGAGTTCAAGCCAGAAAAGTACAATATTTTCTGGAGGTTATGAATTCAAGCCAGAGACGTACAATATTTTCTGGAGGTTATGAATTCAAGCCAGAGACGTACAATATTTTCTGGAGGTTATGAATTCAAGCCAGAGACGTACAATATTTTCTGGAGGTTATGAATTCAAGCCAGAGACGTACAATATTTTCTGGAGGTTATGAATTCAAGCCAGAAAAGTACAAAATTTTCTGGAGGTTATGAATTCAAGCCAGAAAAGTACAATATTTTCTGGAGGTTATGTGTTCAAGCCAGAGAGGTACAATATTTTCTGGAGGTTACAACTTCAAGCCAGAGAAGTACAATATTTTCTGGAGGTTATAAGTATAAGCCAGAGAGGTACAATATTTTCTGGAAGTTACAATTCCAAGCCAGAGAGGTACACTATGGTCTGGAGGTTATGAGTTCAAGCCAGAAAAAACTGAGCATGATATTACTTTAAATCATTTTTATTTATTGCTCAATGCTTGTGCTATTCATAAACACATGTGATGGTCAAACGTGCTATAATAACCATCATCAAAGACATTGAGCAATTTATGTTCTATCTTTTGCAGAAATCGTCTGCATTTTCAAGTTTGCAGTCTATGTATGCAGAGTTGGAGAGTTCACATCAAGCGCTTGTCCGAAACTCTGAGGTGCAGAAAAATAAGGTGAGCATAAGAATGCAATTGCTTGAAAGAACATTAGGATCTTGCATCTTGCAAGTTTTCATTTCATCACTTGGTGGAAAACTGTTAGCAACATGAGCAGTTACCATAGTTGTTTGCCAGTCCCTATATATAGTGTTGTACTGACTCTGTATGTGATAAGCTAGCCTCTTTGATGAAATACCATGTGCAACATCTCCCAGGGGATCCTTTTTGTAATTTGACCCTGGAGTTGACCCCTGGAATTTCCAGAAAGTCAAATTTTTACCCTTAGGATTCTGGCTCGAGGGTCAATTTTACTCTAAATTAAAGATAATGTGGCTATAAAATGGTAAAATCCGGTCAATAATCATTTAGAATGACCCTTTAGATTCAGCACCTAGTGGAAATCCCTGCTCTCTTGAGCAACACCTTTGGAAGGTGCAAATTTCGGTTGTTGTTGACATGTTGTTGCCATGTTGCTCTAGGAAAAATAATAGTCTTGTTGAAAAGAGGTTATTGCTCAAGAGAGGGCCACTTTGGAGAGGTAGCATGTATTGCTATTCAATGCTTGATTTTAATTACAAGTTTATGCATATACAAGTGCACTGTTAATTTTTTTAATTTTCAGATTTTGTGTCTTATTTCTTTGTTGTATGCTTTGAAAATTACTGAAGTTTAAACTTATTTATTTTACATCGATTGTGAAACAAGTTGTAACAACTTATACTAATCACTCTCTATGACTGCTTCCTGGCTACCGATCAGTACTCGCACCAAAAAAAAAGGGATTGTGAAGTTCGCTATCAAACCCCGCTCATCACTGGGCGCGAACTCATGACCTTAGGATCAGGAATCGGGCGCTCTACCCTTCGATCGCTGCGCCTCCGCACTTAAAACCTTCGACCACTGCGATTCCTCACTAAAATCACTATGTGGTGAAAGTGAAAATTATTATTATGTCAGAAACATTTGGTATAAAAAGAATGCCTGACCTTGAACATAGACTCTGGTGCTGTTGTCTATGACTAGTGGAGTTCTTTCAGATCTAGTAATATATATGAGGCATGGAAATATTGTTTAAATTGACATTTTGGGTCAGTGAGAGCTATATATGTATTTCATCTGCTAAATTCTGCTCTCTGCTCCCAAAATATAATGTATACCCTTGTGTAATAACTTCATTCTGCATGTCTTTGGTTTTTTTTTGTAAATGCAGCTAAATCAACAGCTGCAGGAAAAATGTGATCTAATTGAGCAGTTAGAAGACCGTGTTAAATCATTACAACAGAGAGAACATGACGAGACATTATCTGGCGATGACAGATTGGTGGCCGTAGAGAAAGAGGTTGGTGGAGTTACTCCTTTTACTAACAGATTTGTATTTCTTTTTGCTGCATCTTGGTTGATATAACAATGAACAATTAACAAGGCAGCAAAAATGGGAAAAATTATCAAAAAAAAACAAAACATATCAACATATCGAACATTGGAAAATTATCAAAAAATAGGAATAATCGTCAAAGTTGAGGTTTTTCATCAGAAGCCTAATTCCTTGAACCAGTTCTGACTTGCCATACTATACAGGCCTTGTGACACAGACAGGATGAAACAGATAAGACAGAAGACTGACTTATTCTCCTGCCAGCAACTGACAATTCCCCCCCCCACATGAATGAAAGGTGAAGGTCAAATGACTTTGGATGCATCCTCTGTGGTCAAATTGTCCCTAACATATACTTCACCTGGGGTTTAAACCTTCAACCTCCATATTTACAGCTGAAAGCTCTACCAACAGTTAGCAAGCTTACTTGATTAATTGGACTTACTGGGACAAGTGTAATTATCAGATTTTTATATGATGAATGTTATTAGATTGGCAGAAAGTTGCTAATTGTGTGAATCTTATTTTTAGAGAGATGGCCTAGAAAGGAAACTTACGGAAACAAGAGAACAACTATCACAGATCAAATCATCTTGGAGTGAGAAAATATCTCATTTAGAGGACCAGGTAAATGGCTTTTCTTCATTAATGTCCTGTTTTATCTCCTTTCGTGGAGAAATTACTGTTATGTTCATCAGAGGCTTATGTTACTAAGCAACATTCACTGAGATATGGTCATGAGTCAGTAGCTTTTTCTTATGTAATTGTTGTGAAAATCTTTTTTTACTGGTGACTAAGCATTATACTGTAGATCATTTTGAATTTGTAAGTATTGTATCCAATGAAGTCTGCATATTTTTACCTTTTCATTTGTTTTGCAAAATATTTTACTTCACACTACAATAAAATACTCATTTTTATGTATCTGGTACTTTCAATCTGCCTATGTACTTGGTAGTGTGAATTGCATTACAATGAATTTGCAATTTGTTTTGTGAAGATTAGTGTGTTGAGAATACATACCAAGTGTTCCACATTTTACAGTATTGAATCCAAGTGGGGAAAATAGCATTGTAAGGGAAAAATGGGGCAAAGTAGTTACATGACTAAGTATACAGTTCTGTTAAAAAACATTTATTCATTAATTTTCAATGGTAAAAATATGTAAATAACAGACGGGTATCATGAACTATGTGATATTACTGGTCATTTTTTTCTGTTTTTCTGACTGAAAATATCAGCAATGCTTAAAAAAGAGAAATTAAATGAAAATATCAGCAATGCTTAAAAAAGTGAAATTAAATGAAAATATCAGCAATGCTTAAAAAAGAGAAATTAAATGAAAATATCAGCAATGCTTAAAAAAGCGAAATTAAATGAAAATATCAGCAATGCTTAAAAAAGAGAAATTAAATGAAAATATCAGCAATGCTTAAAAAAGTGAAATTAAATGAAAATATCAGCAATGCTTAAAAAAGAGAAATTAAATGAAAATATCAGCAATGCTTAAAAAAGAGAAATTAAATGAAAATATCAGCAATGCTTAAAAAAGTGAAATTAAATGAAAATATCAGCAATGCTTAAAAAAGAGAAATTAAATGAAAATATCAGCAATGCTTAAAAAAGAGAAATTAAATGAAAATATCAGCAATGCTTAAAAAAGTGAAATTAAATGAAAATATCAGCAATGCTTAAAAAAGAGAAATTAAATGAAAATATCAGCAATGCTTAAAAAAGCAAAATTAAATGAAAATATCAGCAATGCTTAAAAAAGCGAAATTAAATAAAAAATATCAGCAATGCTTAAAAAAGCGAAATTAAATAAAAAATATCAGCAATGCTTAAAAAAGCGAAATTAAATAAAAATATCAGCAATGCTTAAAAAAGCGAAATTAAACACAGATTTATCTACTTGTCTGACCGCTATTTGGGGCCGCATGTCGCGCCAAAATGGGTAAAATTCATTGGATTTCATTCTTAAACAGTCTTCTAAACTTAAAGACCTGTATATGTCCTGTATATGTGTCCACGGAGTTAAATGGAGAAACTTGGTAAATTTTTCTGTTTGATATTACATTATGATCATGTTTGTTGAATATTATTTGTACCACAATTATTGTCTCAGCCTGTAACAATTTGTTCTTCAGATCTCACATCTCAATGGTAAAATAGCTGAAGACAATGAAGAGCTAGCTGATGCCCAAAAGTATTCTGAGAAAGTTCGAGAAAAGATGCAGAAAGATGTGAGTAGACAAGAAGTGGGATATATAAAGGATCTTAGATGTGGGGTCATTTTTTGTTGTTGAATTGATTAAACAAGTCTTCTAAAACACAGCCTCCCTTTTATCAGTTTTAGATGATGAATTCAATAAATTTAAAACAATGACCATGTATGTTAAATTCTATTTATGGCAGAACAGCTGAATTTCTCGCTACCTCGACCTCCTATATGCAAGCAAAGTATGGTGCGTGTAATTCAGTCTTTGGTAAACAAAAACTGATGGAATAAAAAGTAGTTCCAACTATTTTTTTTTTCAACCAAAAGATACAATTTCAAATGATTATATTACAGATCATATTCAAATATACAAGACAATACTTTTCAATGAAATAAAATGACATTGTCATACATTGTACAAAATCAATATTTAACATCATCAACATCATTGAGGGCATCTACATCATGCTTGTATTGTTGTGATGTCTCACTTGATTTCCCTAGTGAATTGTTGCAAACAATACATGGATGTTATTACCACTCTGCACCGTATGTTATGTTATAAAATTATATTGATAATAATTTCTCTATTTAAAGATGGTCACTCATTAAGCCGGCGAATTTTCGAGCTCTGGCCCATCTGTAAACAACAACATACATGATCGTAATTTTGCTTGTGTTCCTTGATTTGTCAGAAAAAAGGAGTCAGTTTTTAGCTCACCTGAGCAGAAGGTGCTTATGGCGAGTTATTTGTGCTTGC
Organism: Mactromeris polynyma; assembly: GCA_032209605.1. Classification (NCBI taxonomy): domain Eukaryota; kingdom Metazoa; phylum Mollusca; class Bivalvia; order Venerida; family Mactridae; genus Mactromeris; species Mactromeris polynyma. The sequence goes on along the minus strand of JASFXZ010000006.1, from coordinate 18,212,642 downwards.
CTTGTGTCCATCGTCTGTCATTTTCAGTCAGTCCATTGTCAACATTTGGCTTGTTAACTCTTCGTTTAAACCATTCTGTATTGTTACTCAGAGCTTACATGATGGGTTATAGCTATTCCCACAATGTCTGTTGTATATTTTAGATTGATCAGTTGCAAGACAAGTTGCAGCAGTCTGAGAATCAAGTACATGAAGGCTTACAGTTGGTCAGCAGAAACGAAGCGTTGTTCAAAAAAGAGGTATTAATTATGAAACATCTGTGTATAGTCTTTCTTTGACACAGAATATACAGTCTGACCTTTTTTATTCAACAAAATATACAGTCGGACCTTTTTTTATTCAACAAAATATACAGTCTGACCTTTTTTATTCAACAAAATATACAGTCTGACCTTTTTTTATTCAACAAAATATACAGTCGGACCTATTTTATTCAACAAAATATACAGTCTGACCTTTTTTATTCAACAAAATATACAGTCTGACCTTTTTTATTCAACAAAATATACAGTCTGACCTTTTTTATTCAACAAAATATACAGTCTGACCTTTTTTATTCAACAAAATATACAGTCTGACCTTTTTTATTCAACAAAATATACAGTCGGACCTTTTTTATTCAACAAAATATACAGTCTGACCTTTTTTTATTCAACAAAATATACAGTCTGACCTTTTTTATTCAACAAAATATACAGTCTGACCTTTTTTATTCAACAAAATATACAGTCTGACCTTTTTTATTCAACAAAATATACAGTCTGACCTTTTTTATTCAACAAAATATACAGTCGGACCTTTTTTATTCAACAAAATATACAGTCTGACCTTTTTTATTCAACAAAATATACAGTCTGACCTTTTTTATTCAACAAAATATACAGTCTGACCTTTTTTATTCAACAAAATATACAGTCGGACCTTTTTTATTCAACAAAATATACAGTCGGACCTTTTTTATTCAACAAAATATACAGTCGGACCTTTTTTTATTCAACAAAATATACAGTCGGACCTTTTTTATTCAACAAAATATACAGTCGGACCTTTTTTATTCAACAAAATATACAGTCGGACTTTTTTTTATTCAACAAAATATACAGTCGGACCTTTTTTATTCAACAAAATATACAGTCGGACCTTTTTTATTCAACAAAATATACAGTCGGACCTTTTTTATTCAACAAAATATACAGTCGGACCTTTTTTTATTCAACAAAATATACAGCCGGAACTTTTTTATATTCAACAAAATATACAGTCTGACCTTTTTTTATTCAACAAAATATACAGTTGACAACTTTCTATCCGAATAATTGGTATCATCAGAAATGAATATCACTTCCTGATGTATCTTTTTAGGCCCTTCGAATTGAAATGGGGTATTCGAAACCATTTATTTTTCGAAATAAAATTTCGGGGCCGATGGATTTGAATGAATGAGTATTGACTGTAGTTTTAATTAATAGTGTCTGTAGATAATAGACAAATATCTGTTTTACTTAGAGCAGTGCTAACAGATGAACAGTTGAATCATTGTTAAAATTGTTTTTTGCTTCATTGAAATAGGTACGTTTGATTCCCGGTCGCGGCAGGTCATACCCTTCCATGAAAATTTGCCGGCTCCTTGTGGAAGGGTAAGTTAGTACTGGTTAGAATTCAGTCCATGAAAAACTGGTTAGGTGAACCGGCCGCCGTATATAACTGAAATATTGTTGAGAAACGGCGTTAAACCCGATGAAACGAAACGAATGAAATAGGCACATTTGTCTGACAGCAAGTGGTTTATACTTTCAGAAACTGGAGCTACAAACTGAGATGTCGAAAATAAAACTGGATAAAATCGACCTTGACACGCACCTCAGGGCAAAGTTGGCATCTGTGGAGTCTCAGCTGATGAGCCTGGAACTGTCCAAGGCTCAGGAAAAATCTAAATTAAAGGACCAAATAGTATGTTTCTCACCAGCCGTGCGTTCGGTTAAGGCCAACACTCGCACGAGTTAAGAAACTGTGCACGCATTGCCAAAAAGTACGCGCCCTTCGCTAGCTATCTCGGAGATGCTTGAGCGAGTGGGTGCACAGTGGGCGTGTACTTTTTGGCAAACAGAGCGTTTGGTTACAAAATGCGTGCATAGTTTCTTCACTCGTGCGAGTGTTAGCCTTAACCGAACGCACGGCAGTTCTTAACATTTAATAAAACCTAAAAACAACATATCTATTGCCTGTAACCTGATGGACCCAAATATTTGCAAAGGCAGATGTAGTGATGTCTATTACTATATAAATGCATGAAAAAAATAAATTGAAAAAAATTTTTGTCGGTCACATTCTTGTGGTATTGTCCTAAATGGCAATTGGATGGTTTTGTTGATTTTTTAATTCTGGAGGCAAATATAAAGAGGCATGAGAATTTTCCGCGGAAATTCGCGAATTTGACGCTTGCAAGGGACGTTTTTGACACAACTTAAACCATCTTAGATGCGTATAAGCCAGGAGCTTCAGCAGCCCCCTGGACCCCTTGCCAAATATTCAGCTGATTTTTGAAATTTTGCATTCTCATGCCGGTATGAATCATATGAAAACGTTATTTCAGTCTGTCAGTTTATAAATTGCTTATTGATAAACTATGCTCAAGTTGATTTACACCATGTGCCAACATTAATTATTCTAGGGCACACGGATGCTTAACAAAATTCCAATATGGCATGGCCTTATGTCAACAGCTCGTGCAGAGATGGTTATTGAAAAATCAAACAGTAATAAGAGTGTCCCTTAATTTTATGTAATGAATTGTTCTTAATCTCAAAATTGTTTTTGCAAGTACAAGTGATGTATGGTTTGTTTATAGGCAAAACAGGAGAAGGAACTGCTGCATTGTAACGAAAAATTGACCAAAATTGAGGAACAAATCAAAAGAATGGAAGAAAACGAAATACAACTACAAGTATGCTCTTTTTGTTTAAAACTTATCGTCTCATGTTTTAACAGAATTGAGAATCCTTTATGTTGGGTTACAGTGATTTTTTTTTGAAAATAATTTTACTGCCTGTACCTTTTCATTTGGGACAATATGCGTGATAAATTTCGAATTTGGGAAAATAAGAGCATAGTTATTTTACTTATAAATGTTTTAATTTCCTGCTTTTGCTGAATGTATTATTACTTTTCCCTTTTTTTTGGGGGGGGGAAAAAAGGACACTTTTTGGGGGGAAATGGAGGCTTTTTTGCTAGGGGAAACAGCTGAAATCGGCAGTAAAATTGAACAACAAAATCACTGGGTTAAATTCTGCTTTTAATCCAGATTTCAGGTACAGAAGGTGTGTTCTGTTGATTGAACTAGGTCTAAATAGATAAATGAATTTATTTCGGCATAAAATATCCAATTTAGTGGAACTCATTAAAATGTATTAACTAACTAAAAATAGTATGTATGTGGGTTTTTTTGATACGCGATTTTAGAGATTTGAGTGTTAATCTTAGATTGAGTGTAAGTGACTGGTGCTGAATATAATGGTTAGAATTAATTATGAATCTCAAATTCACACTCAAAACTGACAGAAAATGGACAAAAAGAATACTCAATTAGTTATAGTAATACACTTCACTCACTCAATTCTACAAACTTAGACTTAGCAAACTGAATTTTGATGTTTCAGTGCCGAGTAGGGAGTGGTATGGGTTCTATTTCTGCTCCCTGGACTGACATTGTTCTTCTGTCCATGACAGGCAACTTCCGATAATGATTCGTATGGGATGAATAGTTATAGATGTTCTTCTGTCCATGACAGGCAACTTCCGTTAATGATTCATATGGGATGAATAGTTATAGATGTTCTTCTGTCCATGACTGGCAACTTCCGTTAATGATTCATATGGGATGAATAGTTATAGATGCATTACCCATTCAAATAGTAATAGAGAAATGATGCCTCTGTCGAGTTAAAAACTTCTTATCCTAGAAAAGGCCATACCAATATGGATATAATGTATAGCATCCCTAGGCTGTTAGGCTTTCCTCGGTGTGATGAAAAAACAAAGCTGAAAATGTCAAAATTCCCTGATAATGATGTTAAATATTATGACATTGGGCCATTTAGCCGATAACAATGTGTCATGTAGCCAATGACTAATTCAAAAGCTGAAAAAATCTTTAAATCTAGTTATTTACTTGGTACTTTGTGTTGTTTTTGTCAACTGGTAGTTTGTATTTTATGCTTTGATGTACAATGTCTTTTTTGTGGGAAGAAACACGTTGCAGATGCAAAAGTTAAATTTTGCTTTTTATGGACACTTTATTTGTTTTTTCCTGCTTTAACCATTCATTTTAATATGTCATGTGAATTGTTTAATTTCAGTCAAAGACACAAGAACTAGAACAAGCAAATAAAACTCTCATAGATGAAAATAGTCACAAGGACAAACAGTTTAAAGAAGCAAAGGGATTAACAAATTCATTACAAGAAGAAGTTAGAATTACTCAAGAAAAATTGGACAAGGCCTCGAAAAACTCAAAATCAAAATCTACGGAATTACAAGAAAGTAATAAAGGTGAGAGGTGTTGATAATGATCTGCTCATAACCAGGGGGTGCCACTAGGGGCTGAAACTCAAGGGCCATTTGGAAATTCCATTGGTCAAGGGGTCAACTCCAGGGTCAAATGGAACCCCTGGTATCTGTCATCCAATAATGTTTGAGTAAAAAATTATTTTGTTAGTTGTGAAAAATGGGGAATTTTCTTGTCTGGTAAGATTTTGCCAACTGCATGTTACTCGTTAATTTTTTTTGCCCCGAAGAAAAATGAAGAATGTCAACATTGTCCTTAGAAGAGGCATGGACAATCAGCTTTGACGATCCAATTGTATTATAAGGGACATGTATTTTTTCGATGGTTCAATTGTGAAATGCCTACAAGAAAAATGAAGAATGTCAACATTGTCCTTAGAAGAGGCATGGACAAACAGCTGTGACGATCCAATTGTATTATAAGGGACATGTATTTTTTCGATGGTTCAATTGTGAAATAAAAAATGATGCAGAGGCCTCACTCTATTGTGAGTAGCAGCCCTTGGGTAGGGGGAGTTTCAAGGGGAATTTTTCGACATCTTTCTGGTCAAGGTCATACCGGTGTAGACATACAATTATCCTTATGTAGTTGCATGTAAACAAAACATTGTCCATTTTTCCATTTTTCTTTTTTGGCTCCAAAAGGGAAAATTGAACTTCAAAAAAGATACTATTGGAGAGGGGAATGGGGCTGATATTTGACCCCATTAACTTAGGATCGAGGGGCGTGTGATATGATGTAACATTTGCTCTACTCTGATAGAGATGCTATTATACACTAAATGTTAATGTTCATGTGCAATGAATATGCTTAATAAACTGTTACATGGTGTAAAAATGTTATGCGTCTTAAAATATTGTTGTGAACACTGACTTACAAATATTTCAGATAAAGATGATTTTATGTTAAGAAATGCGGAACTATCTCAGCAGCTCACTGCCTTACAACAGACATCTAGTGATGAAAAATATGTATTTGAAGAAGAGAAGAAGTCATTAGAAACTGAACTGAAAGTGAAAACTGACGGTGAAAATGAATTAAGACAGAAATGTGAAGAATTGGAAGTTAGAGTAAGTTTTGTTTGTTCGTTCAATGCTTCATATACTGGGTCTTGAACTTATCTGAATCAGTTGCTTACTGAAATAAAGTCATGTTTGAGAAACACGAAAAATCGGTCAATGGCGCTACCGGGAATCAAACCCAGGTCTACGGATTGCCGGTCCGTTATGCTAACCACTACACCACAGCGACCTGACGTCCTTTTCGTGTAAATTTATCATATATAAATTTATGATTAAGGTAAACTACACTTTGGACGAAGTACTGAGTTCATTCAATGTGTCTGTAGTGGACTTTGAATTCATCTTTACTGATCCAAAAAATTAGCCTTCAACCGAGACCAAACTTACATTCATGAAAGATATTTAGAGAATTTAATGGGGAACATGTGACCTGATTCTCTGGCAAAATGGTTCGCCTATCTTTCCTTGTCCAAAATTTGTTTTACTTATATTTTTAGCGAAATCATATTCTTGCACGTCCAGCTAAAAATGATTTGAAATATTTATTAGCAAAGCTCAAATGTTGGGGAAAAGGAAAATTAACCTGATCCTCCTGACCTCTATTAGCATAATTTCACAGTTGACTACTTGTCAATATTCATCTTCGGCTTTCTGCATGTTAAGTATTAAGAATATGTATGTGGGATACTGTAACAACTAGGGATGTCAATATTCGGTTATTTTGCTAACCGGTTAACTGTTTAATCTTCTGAATGAAAAGAATGAAACACGTAACGAATGTCATGTTCGGTTAACCTGTTATCCGAACATGACATTCGTTACATATTTCATATTTTGTCGTTTATATTTTTACCATGACTAGACCTATATTCTGACTAGTTCAGATAGTGTTTAACTCATGCAAAGTACTGAACATAATTCATAAAACCATAACCGATTCATCATTTACATCCCTTGTAACAACATAGGTTGATATTTTCTCAGACAATGTATAGACAATGATATTGCACAATTGGCTAGCGGAAATTGATATATTCTGTGTAATAGCCGCATTATATATTCATGCATATAGGTCAGGGTCGGGGTAATGTTAACAAGGTATATACATGTATACTTTTGCTTTCTATGTGCGACATATAAACAGATAAATGAAAGTATTATTCAAATTGTACAAACCAAAGAAATTGTTTTTACAAGCTATACAAACTTGTATCTGTACAAGAAAATATCTGAGATAGCTTGCTCTTTCCTGGTTGATCACATAATCATTTTCGGTCATTTATTTACTATTTCAGGTACAAGAATTGTCAGACATGCAGACAGATAGTCATGCTAGTAATGAATTAATAGAAGGGTTACAGGAAACTGTGACAAGTTTAGAAGAACAAATAGCTGATAGAAACAAGGTTAGAAAACAAGAGATGTTTGTTAAACATTATGCTCCCCCCTTGACATTTGACCCCTAGCCCCCAAAATAAATAGGGTTCCTCTGCTACCCTAGATGAATAAGTGGAACAAGTTTGAGGATGATAGGTCAAGGGGTTCTTAAGTTATTGATTGGAAACAAAAAAGGTTGCCGACCGACACACCGACCGACCGACGTGAACAAAGCAATATGCCCTCTCTTCTCTTCTTCAAAAGGGGGATAACAAGCTTAGAGATACTGTCGACGCTCTTTATGACAAACTCGCTTAAGACGAATTTTCAGTTGTCTCGAAGTTTTTCAGAAGTCCCGATTTTACAATCTTTGTCTATATGAAATTCTGTCGGTTAAGACGAATTTTATTGTCTTGAGTTTTCCATTATATCGGAAGTTTTTTCAAAGTTACCGCTTACAAGTTCGCACCTTAAATCGATTGTTTAACACGAAGTCTGAATGTATCTTGCTGTTGACGAATGTTTTCACTCATATGAATGTTATTCCTTAAGACCGTCCGACTTACATTTATTTTACATCGATTGCGAAACAAGTTCTTACAACTTATACTAATCACTCTCGATGTCAGCTTCCTGGCTACCAACCAGTACTCGCGCCAAATTTAGGGATTGTGAAATTTGTGATCAAACCCCGATCAACGCAGATCAGGAGTCAGACACTCTACCCCTCGACCACTGGGCCTCCAAAACTACATTCTGTACAATTATTTTTCTCCAATATGTGGACAAAATATGTGTCAGAAAATTGCCCTAAAATAAACTAGGCTTGTGGATGTGTTGTAAGAAAAAGTAAATGATATTATTGAGACCACTGTGAAAAATTGAATGGGTAATTTTTAGCTTAAAGAGAATGTGGCAATGTAGGATATGGCTTTAGGGAGACTGAGCTTTTGTTCTGTTCGAAGGGCAATAATACATCTAAGTCCACAGTTCGAGGACTGAAAAGTGATAGCTTTTAAGTAACTACTAATTGTTATGTAGTTGTTGAAAGTTCATTTATTACTGAGTGTGTTTGGCATGAATACGCATTAAAAATTAAAGTCTTGAAAAAAACATATCAGCAATGATGGAAGTCCTTAAAAATTGTAAAAAGTGAAATTGCGAATAGAAGAACTATAGTCGGACCTCGTTTATTCAACAGCCTATTATCCGAATACTTGATAATTCGAAATAAATATCTGGTCCCGATGTCTCTTATGCACGTCAAAATGAAATGGGCTATTCTTAACCTTGTATTATTCGAAATAAAACTTCGGACCCGATGAATTTGAACGTCAAAATGAAATGGGCTATCCTTAACCATGTATTATTCGAAATAAAATTTCGGACCTGATGAATTTGAATGAACGAGATCCAACTGTAATTAAAATACGTGTTGCACGGTAGTAATTAGATGTAAATAAGTGGTGTAGCCCCCTGGCTTTCATTTTCTACCAATATCATTAGCTGAATTGTGATGAAAGCATTTAATTTGCTTATTTGAAGCTCTCTAGAGTACGTAAAACCAGCACTGTTATGTGATGAGGAGGTTTGACCCGTCATCCTCAAGGTTCAATGGCCCCACATCTTGTCCCCTACTATAGGATAAATGATTGGGCAATTAATCGCTCGTCCACTACGCCTCCTGACTCTTGCTACTAGAGACCTTTAAAAAAGAGTTCAATTTGCTTCCATGGATGGTGAGGATATTTAGGTCTCGATTTCTGTTTAAAGACAATAGACTAGCATCTCAACAAAAAAAATCTTCATAATTTTTATCAGTAATTTCAGAATTTGTTCTTTACTAAAATACCTTCTTAGGAAAAAATCTCAGAATAATTATCTCAAAAGATGCACAGATTGTCCAATAGTGAACTACCGTAATTCATTGTTTGTTCTTTGTTTACATGGGCACAAAATATTCAGTTTGTTTACATGGGCACAAAATATTCAGTTTGTTTACACCTAAAGTTGTGTGTCATTGCTTTACACACCAGTAAACCTTCTTAGTGGAAAGAGGAGTACACTGTGTACTGTTCTTACTACTGTTGTTTTATAATTCAGGGTTTAGTGCAAGACGATACTAACTCCTATATAAATACATAGGAGTAAGGACAGTCTTGCGCTGAACCCTCAATATGCTTACTACTGTTGTTTTATATCGAGGGTTCAGTGCAAGACGATACTAACTCCTATATAAATACATAGGAGTAAGGACAGTCTTGCGCTGAACCCTCGATATGCTTACTAATGTTGATGAACCTGACAAAGCCATACTACTCCAACCATTGGTATTTCTTTCATGAACTGTATTCATGCTTATGTTCATTCGACTTTGATGACATCAAATACACAGGTAGAGTTGGACCTCATTTATTGAACAATCTTCTATTCCAATAGTTGGTATCATCCGAAATAAATATTCGGTCCCAATGTATCTTCTTAGGCACGTCAAATTGAAACGGGCTATTCCAAACCATGTATTATTCGAAATAAAATTTCGGACGCGATGAATTTGAATGAACGAGATCCAACTGTAATTAAAATACGTGTTGCACGGTAGTAATTAGATATAAATGAGTGGTGTAGCCCCCTGGCTTTCATTTTCTACCAATATTATAAGCTGAATTGTGATGAAAGCATTTAATTTGCTTATTTGAAGCTCTCTAGAGTACGTAAAACCAGCACTGTTATGTGATGAGGAGGTTTGACCCGTCATCCTCAAGGTTGAATGGCCCCACATCTTGTCCTCTACTATAGGATGGATGATTGGGCAATTAATCGCTCGTCCACTACGCCTCCTGACTCTTGCTAATAGAGACCTTTAAAAAAGAGTTAAATTTGCTTCCATGGATGGTGAGGATATTTAGGTCTAGATTTCGATTTAAAGACAATAGACTGGCATCTCAACAAAAAAAATCTTCAGAATTTTTAACAGTAATTTCAGAATTTGTTCTTTACTAAAATACCTTCTTAGGAAGAAATCTCAGAATGATTATCTCAAAAGATGCACAGATTGTTCAATAGTGAACTAATTCATTGTTTGTTCTTTGTTTACATGGGCACAAAATATTCAGTTTGTTTACATGGGCACAAAATATTCAGTTTGTTTACATGGGCACAAAATATTCAGTTTGTTTACATGGGCACAAAATATTCAGTTTGTTTACATGGGCACAAAATATTCAGTTTGTTTACATGGGCACAAAATATTCAGTTTGTTTACATGGGCACAAAATATTCAGTTTGTTTACATGGGCACAAAATATTCAGTTTGTTTACATCTAAAGTTGTGTGTCATTGCTTCACACACCAGTAAACCTTCTTAGTGGAAAGAGGACTACACTGTGTACTGTTCGTACTACTGTTGTTTTATATTATGCTTACTAATGTTGATGAACCTGACAAAGCCATACTACTCCAACCATTGGTATTTCTTTCACGAACGGTATTCATGCTTATGTTCATTCGACTTTGATGACATCAAATACACAGGTACAGTTGGACCTCATTTATTGAACAATCGTCTATTCCAATAGTTGGTATCATCCGAAATAAATATCAGGTCCCGATGTATCTTCTTATGCACGTCAAATTGAAATGGGCTATTCCAAACCATGTATTATTCGAAATAAAATTTCGTACGCGATGAATTCAAATGAATGAGGTTCGAGTTCATGTTAATGTATATTGTGGTCATTTGCTTTTGTTTGTTTTACAAACTTACTTGATATCATGATTTGGTTTCAATGTTTTTCCGGAGGTCTGCGTGGGGAGGTATTGTCTTGTGTATATGGCGTTCCCTGTGGTTACGTATTCTCTCTGTTTTACAGTAAATTCCAACTTTTTATGTATTTCAGGCCTTAAAGAAGCAGGAACAGAGATTAAATGATTTAAAAAAGACTCTTCAACGAGAACTCAAAGTGCAATCTTTACCAAATGATGAACCTATTGACCCCAAAGTGATGGCCTTGACTCCTCCATTACCACGGAAAAATTCATTAACTAAAAATCATAGTGACCATTCTTCGCGGATTCAAAGAATGACGTCGCATGAGCGAAGTCCACTGCCAAATGATACTGTGTTAGATACTATGAATGAAAGCAATAATTCCATCGGAACTCAGGATTATTTTGTGGCTGAAAGTTCTCATCCAGGTCATAGGTCAAACTTTGGTAAAATTCCACACAGTGTTAAGTTTAACCATGCCACCATACTGGTGAATGATTCTCATGGTGCTTATAGTTCTCAAGGTCGTTCCGGGCACAGTAGGCCGGCATCTTCGCAGGAGTTTGAAACTCGTCATCTGGAGAAGGATATTAACTTTCAATATCTTAAACATGTTGTGATGAAATTTATGTTAAGCAGAGAACATGAGGTAATGTATGTTTTGTGTCGATGTTTTAAAAATCCAAGCGAATATGCCTGAAAATCTGGGAAAATCCAGGCCAATCAGGCCTCTAAAGATTGACTCAATCTTACTGTATCAATAATTCTTCCTGATTTCCTTTGGTTTCAGTTTTTACTGACTGGAAGTAGGATTTTAAGCTTTTAATTATAATTGGTTAAATGCTGCCAGTAATGATCGATGGCCAAGAAATATTTCCACTTTGTAAACCACAAAATATCAACACTAAGTAATCAACTGTAAAATCTCTCCAATCTTGGACTCAGTATAGCTGATTTCGGGCCTGTGACTTTTAATATATAAACATTTTTCTCTCTTATTTTTCAGGCTATACAATTGATCAAGGCAGTCTCGTTGCTTCTGCGATTCACTCCTGACGAACAAAAACTTATACGCGATACTTTAGAATGGAAAATGTCCTGGTTTGGCGGCACTCAACCTCCGGCTGTCAGTAAAGGACACGCTAATAAAATTGTGCCGCCTTCTTGGTGAAATCGTAGTGTGCTACAATTTTATAACCTTCAACATTATTACACCCTGACTTTGCTATGTGAAGTGGGGGGGCTGCATGGGATTCATGCATGTTGTACTGTCACGTCCTGTCACATGGCTTTCCATGAAACTTCACACAAATTATTTCTACCAAGCCTTGTTGTGCATATCGTCGGCAGATTCCAGTTTGATGATGAGTGATGGCCCTTTAATGATAGAAAATTTTGTCGTCTTCACAGGCAGCCATCTTGGATTTCTCCAAAATATGTCTGACAAAGCAGTATTGCAGAGTGGGGGGGGGGTATTAATCCCATTCAGTCATAGCTCTAGTTGCATTTACTTATTTACTGCTTCTTGCTCTCAACCAACTGAGACTGTCTCATACACAAATTGTCAAGAACAAATAGTTTTGAGTTATAACACGGTAATAATTGAAAGAGCTGTGTATATAAACTAGAACAAGATATACTAGTACATGTACTTCTGACAATGGCATTTTTTATGCAATATTATAAAAATGGGGCCTCTGTGGTCAAGTGGTGATGGTCGCTGACATCCAATCACTTGCTCGTCACATTTACAAACCGCATCGAAAAAAAATAAAAATTCACTGTTCTTATTTTTTTTCGATGCGGCCACCTATGGCTTGTCACTGCTGCGGGTTTGAATCCCATCCTGGTTGTAAAATTTGTAAGTGAAGAAGCTATCCAGCAGACACATGGAAGGTCAGTGGTGATACCAAGGTGTCGGTCTCCCTAGACTGGACTTGCTGGAATAGTTACTATATGACACAAATTTGCTGTTTGGGGGAATTGAAGCCCCATTGCAATTTTTTTACAAAGAAATATTTAACACAAGGAAAGACGAAATTTTAGAAGTTTTCTCAAAAAGGGACAAGGCCCAACTGTCACAAATCTCAAATTGAGATATTTCTCTTAGTCTTGTTATTTAATTTTGATGTTAAAGATTTTCTTTAATAAGATCATTTAGGTTTCAGCACTTCCAACACCTTCCCAAGTGTACATTGTACATGTACTTTTATTGCTTGGTGATGGTGATTATGATGAGTTATAAATTGGAAAATGCATGTAGGACCCCCCCATTTCCCGCAAATAAAGGCCACATGCGAACAAAGGCCATTTTTGCTTCTTCTGGTTGGCGTTCTTGGTTCACAAGTTTGACTGTATAGTGAAAAGTATGCAACAAACAATTTCACCATTAATATTGGCCTTTTTATGTCTGAATCTAGTATAACTATTAGCTCTGTTGATTGGCTATGCATTGTATAACTCGGAATGTTAGTTCTTGAAAATTTGAAGTTGAGACAGATCTTATCTGAGTGATTTTGTATAATTGGACCTTGGGCTTTATTCTCGAACATTGTAAGATTCGGACATCAACTTTGAATTTGCAAAAGTTGAGTTTTAGCTCACATGTGCATGAAGTGCTCATGGTGAGCTTTTGTGATGGTCCTGTGTCTGTCGTTCATCATCAACATTTAACTTAAGAACACGATAGAGGCCACATTGTTAATCAAAGCTTCATGAAACTTTGTTGGAGTGTTTGTGTCTATGAAATCTAGGCAAAGTTTGAACGGGGATCATTTTTGGGTAAAAAACTATGTTAAATCTTAGATTAACCTTGTTAACACATTAGAGGCCACACTTTTAATTAAAACTTCTTGAATCTTTGGGAGACTGTGACAATCTAGGCCAGGTTCTAAACTTGGTTACTATGGGTCAAAAACTGTAAAATCTTAAGAAAACCTTGCTTTTATAGACACCAGATACAATTACAATGTTAACCATCAGGCCATATAGAGCAGTGATACTCAGGTGAGCAATCCAGGGCCATCTTGTTTAATTAAATCTAAACAAATGAATTTTGTTTCAGTAATTGATGGTACACACTGTATTCTGTTTTTTTATTGAAATCTATACTGTTATAAATATGCAGGCGCAAAAAACGAATATTTAACATTTTAAAGTCATAGTCTGTGTTTCGGCCCTATTATGTTTATGAATAAGGCTCCAGGCCTCAAAAGTCTGTTCTGGGGATAAACGTTGAGTGTAGATTTTGGTTTTATTAGAAAAGGGATAAATTCTGATGTCCTTATGAAATGAGGGGTATGAATCATTGGTAATTATATTGTTTGTTATGACTTATGAAACTTTCTGTTTAACATAAATGTCATTGACTATATGTGATTTGTTTTTGGTGCATTTATTGACCTAAGATTTTATCAAGCAATATTTGGTCATAACATTCCAAATGAGGCAATTTTACCGTGCATTGACTGGTTACAATGTTCTATTCCGATTTCAATGTCTTACAAGGCAGTTTTCAATTTGTTGGATTTAGTGATAGCAAATTTCAGGGTGTTTGTTATGGTGGCATATTACTGCCACCAGTTAGCATGATGGCGTTCGCGAATTAATTCGTGTTAACCACTTAATTATTATGATAATTATCTAGCTATCTAGTTATTATTCGTGATAAATTTTCGGTAAGATAAATATCATACAACTAGAAACAGGCTTGAAAGTGCCCAGAACTGCCACCTCTTACCTTTTTATGATGTATTACACTAGATTTAAGTGGTAACACGAATCTTATCTAGTTGTCCACTTACTATGTTACTTAGTAACTCAAATTCGCGAATTTCACTTAAGATTTGTGTTACCACTTATTTATAAATACATTTTTGGCTTCTAGATGTAAGTGGTAACACAAATTAATTCGCGAACGCTATCATGCTAACTGGTGGCAGTAATATGCCACCATAGTTTGTGACAGCAAGATTCATTGATAAATATTCTTTAGAAGAGATTAAAGTTGCAACCAATTATATCATTGTAAATGATCTTTCTCAACAATAGAAGTGATTCAATGTCTGTCACTTTTTTTCATCTATACATTTTTCAAATTTCTGTTCCAAAGTTATTAACTGCAAATGCTAAAAATACGAAATTATTTAGCCATGAAAACCTCATACTATGTTAAAGCTGAAATTGTATTGATTACTGAACAGTTTTTGGATTATTACTTTGTAGCAATAAAAACCTTGTAACTAATTACTAGTCATAAACAGATACGAGATGTTTTTTTATTTTTTTTACCTGCAGTTGAATGTGTTCAAATAAGAAAAAACATCAGTCACATCATAGGTTAATGAAGCAATATACCATTTTACCTATTACAATACATTGCTGAAGTGTTGCTATATAATTGTGGTATGCTTCATGCTTGTAGGACACCCCTTACCACAGGAATGCATACATATCAAATTTCTAGACTTCAATTTTGGTTTAATACAAAACACTTATCCTTTGCTTATATCGTTGTTTGTTTTTGTCAGCACTCAGAAATCAGACTGTTCTCTGCCGAGCCATATTGTTGAGTTTTGAGTGTGCAAATTAGATTACAATATTCACTGAGTACTGACTGTTCTTTTTAATAGACATGAGATATTAGGACGCAACACTGTCGTAACTCCTATGTATTTATATAGAAGTCACGACAGTGTTGCGTTGAGCCCTAGATATGAGGATGTATCTGGGATCAGAGTGTTAGTATTTGATGCCTAGTGATTCTCATATCTCAAAAGAAGTGGATCACATAAAATAAAGTAATCGTTGTAGTCTACTTTAGACACTCAAATCCCCACCCTCAGACTCGGCTAGAGCAGATTTTGAGCATCAAATGCTCATAACTGAATAATGGTTATAATTTAGACCCCAGGTCTAAGGAGTGATTAGAATTTCATTTGTTTCATGAAGTATTCTGTCCATTACTGGTATATAACAAAATATTGCTTTCCTTGTTTTATATGTGATATATAGTACTTTTAGTTGCTATATTTATTGCTATTTATGCTGGCACTTATGCATTACAAGGTATAAAAAAGAAAGTGCTCATGGTAAGCTATAAGGATTGCTGGCTGTTGTGCATTGTGTGTTAACATTTTATTAAATGACATCTTCTCATTAACTGCTCAGTGGATTTTGACCAAACTTCACAGGAATTTTCTTTAGTTGGTGGTCTTCTTTCAAAGTTATATAAATGATTTTGATCTGCTGCATAAGTAGGTCACCAGAGCTGAGAATTGATTTTTAAAGTGTAAATTTGAAAATCTTCTTGTCCAAAACCATAAGGTATATTTCTGTTAAGCATCATTTTATTGCAGTTTAGAATTTGAATACAAAAATACCTGTTGATTGTAAAGAATTTTAGTGAACACGCTGTCTAAACATGAAATATAGCGTAGTATAATACATGCAATAATACAATAATAATTATATCGTATACATGTAAAAGTTGTGCATTTATAAATGTTCCGAGTACATACTAACTGTATATAGGCCAATAAGATCTGTATGATAGATATAAAATATAAATAAATATATTAAGATGAATATTATTATAATACATAAATTTATGTAATGGTTTGCTATGGTCATTATTACAGTTTTAACAAAATGAGGTCAAATGCAACAAATTTCTACCCACAAGACACTGTATTACAATTTGTTAGCCTATTACAAAGCCAACTACCTTTTGATGTAAGGCTATGAATTCAATCATAAATTGATTGCTTGATTATTATCTTGTCTCCAGTCGTTCATGTTGCACAGACATTTTTTTAGTTCATCCAAGTACACAGAACTCAAAATGAGCTTTGAGATAGTCTTTTGTCCATTGTCATCCGTCTGTACCCGGTCTACATGAAACATGGTCTAGTTTTTGTCGTTATAACTGAAATATAGGCCGAATTACAAACTCCCTTCTATTCAGGTGAGTTATACAGGCCACTGTGGCCCCAATGTTTGACTTTCACCATAAAAGCCATTAGAATAGGACTGTCCTTGTCAATATTGGAGACATCAGATTTCAGGAAATGAAAAATCCTTCATGGGACAAAAATGACAATAATTTAGCAATCAATTTGTATTGGCCTAATGTTTAGTTACAATTGTCTTGTTTATTTTCTTGCATTTTTTCACTTTGTACAATTTAAGACGATCTATCGCCATTCCTGTTGTAAGAATTATAAATTGGCTTTTCGCCAAATATGGGGTTGTGCAAGTTTTAGCTAAGTATGTGATAATTAATGATAACTTGTTGTAATTGTTACATTATTATGTTGTTTAGGAGTTGCGAAATATTTCATTCAACAGACATCATCTTTAGTACATTGTTGTGTGCAATGTCTACTAAATCTATAACTGTTCTTTTGCAGTCTGTGAAATTAATTGTGAATATTCACTAAATGTATACACTTCCATAACAAGACCATCATTGATTCAGATGAGTCGGTCTTAGTTATGTGGTGGTCCGATTATCAAGTTAAAATATGGAAGAAAATTAAAAACTGCTCCACAATTAAATGGTTTGGGGTGGTCTTTTAGTGAGGATTTTCTTTTTTATGCCCCCCTTCGAAGAAGAGAGGGCATATTGGTTTGCAAATCGGTCGGTTGGTATGTCTGTCCGTTACCGATCAATTTCTCAAGAACCTCATGACCTATCATCCTAAATCTTGGTCCACACATTCACCTTGGGTAGCAGAGGAACCCTGTTGATTTTGGGGTCATGAGGTCACAGGAGGGCATAATGTTTTACAAACATCTCTTGTTTACTTCTATATCCATGATTTAAAAGCGTTGGATCAGCAACATAGTTATTAATTTTCAGCAATTCAAATTAATGACCACAGCCCTTTTAATCAGTAGATGGAAATCTTGCATGAATGACCTAATGACAGCTGAGCATGTTGCAGGTCGTGTTGAATTTCAAGACTGCTTTAGTATAACTTCCTGTTCCAAACCTGTGGACATGTGATCTAGAAGGAACATTGATTGTATCTTACCTTCTCAGAATATCAGTTTCGTGAAGAGCACTGTTATTGATTGGATTTCAATTTCTGTTTCCATGGTAACATATTCATATAGTGATATATACCTTGTACTGACCTTGTTTATTTGACAACCTTCTGTCTGAATACTTGGTATAATCCAAAATAAATAGCAGGTCCGTCTTTATCTTCTTAGAAACATCAAATTGACATGGACAATTGAAACCCATGTATTAATCGAAATAAAATTCTGTACCCCATGAATTTGAATGAACGTGGTCCAACTGTATATACATCGTCTTTTTCTCTTTTTCAAATGTGTAAGATGGGAGTGTCTCAAACTGAGACTGTCAAGATAAACAAAAGAGCTTTAAATATCCAGCATTTGATGTTCTGCTTTGAGAATGATATAATTACCAGAATCATTTTCTGGACCCAGGATTATAACGGATACTTTACATTCAGCACTCAAATCACACAATTTACTCCTATTACTATCCTGTAGTCTGATAGTGACTTACATTGGGAGTGAAACATGTATGATAATGTGAAATGAGTACTAAGTATTATCTGTGGTCCATTTTCTTTCAGATTTGAGTGTTATATGGGAATAATAATTAAGTCAGAGTGTGACGTGTGGCACTCAAACCCGATAAGTACTCCCATATCTCATAACCACTCTAAAATCTCAAAGAAAATGGACCAAAATGAATATTCAGTATTCGTGGACATTTTCATGCATTTTCCATATATATATAGTAACTATCCACTATATCAGACTAATAAGGGTAAATTTTGTGATTTGAGTGCTTACTATCCACTATATCTGACTAATAAGGGTAAATTTTGTGATTTGAGTGCTAAGTGAGAGTATCCATTATACTCCTAGGCCTTGGTTTATTTAGTGATCTATTTATACAGAGATTACTGAACAATATAATCATTGCATTGTGTTATGATGTATGTTAATTTTTGTTTGTGGACATAGTAAGATGTATAAATTCAAATGTTATTGATTGAAATGCGAAGTAGATCTTTAGTTTGAAATGTTATGCACTGGTATGCTTGTTATTTATAGCCTGATTAAAGCTGGGTGAAAATATATTATCTTGTTGTTGTTTTTTTTAAAAGAACGAACAGGTATTACAAGTACACATTCAGATATATCCACGGTTGTTTGGTCAAACATGAGCCGTTTGTTTCTACGGCCTTTTTGTGACAATGACTTTGCCTACCAGTACACTCATGCGCAAGACTTTGAAAAGTCAAATCTTATCAAAAATTCATCAACAAGAATTAATGTGAAGACAAAAGGTGTCAGGTTAATGCATGAGTTTATGTTTGATGAGAGGAGCAGTTTTATAGTGGATATTAAGGGGTCGGCCCCTCAACTGGGAAGTACATGTATTTGGGTACATACCAAAGGCCACGCTCATCTGGTTATAAGACCCAAGCACTGGTTTTCCTAACCCAAGTACTGGTTGGTATTGGGATACAGGTTACATAACCCTCACTCGAAAGTATGAAGAATTGTCGCCCTTGGATTTCTTGTTTTCCATTTGTCCTGTTATAAATCACTGCATGCAAGTTGATGCATTTAAGTAAATAGAACATTCTAGGTGTGTTGATTAATACCGTCTTATACAGTGTGTATATCTTCACTGGCACCAGGAAAGTGAAATTTGTAGCAATTCAGTGCAACCTTCTTAGAGCAATATACCCTTTGGGTCAACCAAATGTTGACTCTTATCGAGAGGTTAAATCAGTATTTAAGTCTTGCAACAGTAAAAAATGATACAGTTGTTGAAGTGAGGTTGTTTCTCAAGAAAGGGCTGCTTTGGAGAGGTTGTTTCTCAAGAAAGGGCTTCTTTGGAGAGGTTGAACTAAGAATCAAATCATCCAAAATAAATATCGGGTCCCGATGTATCTTCTTTTGCATGTTGAATTGAAATGGGCTATTTGCAACCATGTATTATTCGAAATAAAATATCGAACCTGATCAAAGCAAATGAATGCGGGCTGACTGTAAATACTATGATTGTACAATGTCTAGATTACCAGATACAACATATGTATAATAAATTTTATTCAGAATTGCATAATGTCATATGAAACATGATGAGTTACAGTATTATTGTTTTAACAAGAAACAAAAAATGGTATTTCCAGTACCAATTATCTGTCATCAGGAGAGAACCAATAACCATGTATAAGTGATAAAATACATGCACTTCATAGTATCGTGTAACGAATGATGAGTGTTACACATTAACACAATTCACTCACTCGTAAAGGGATAAATAATGCACAACAGAGGTAATTTACCAAATACAAATCTGTTTTTAAACAATACAGGTTCTTAATGTGGAGTCTACTTTGGAAGATCTTGAATTGACAAAAAAAAAAAAAAATTGTGTGCTTTATTATAAATGATTTTATCAGTTGGAGAGCCATATTAAGTTCCTTCTAGGTGGTTGTGCAACTGTCATTATATAATATAAATGGAATGAACTATAGGTATAATGATCACAGACATCATGCTGGTAAGTTAAACAAGAGTTACAATAATCATTACAAGAGAAGTGCCAAATGAGTTAAATACTTGGGTGAAGATTTTGATCCCTTAAATGACCGATCACAAAAAACAAAGAATTTAAAAATGTAAGCTTTTGTTATGATTGCTGGCGCCACGTATAATGTTTCTCCACATACAACACTGGTCATACAACTGAACCTTGTGAAATAAATCTTCGTGAAATATTGCCCCAACGAAAACGTAAGAAAACCAGTACATATATACTCGACACAAAATGAACTGCACCACCTTATTTTCCATCAATACCAGTCATTGTATTTCTTGATCAAATGCTTATTGATAGCAAATAAAAGAGTAAATTATAACACAGAGATTAATTCTAGATGTAGCAATACAACCGACGCGACTGCTTAAATGGATGCCAATGTGGACATATTTTTATCTATAATGTGCAAAAATATACTGTACATCAAAGTGGTTCTTCTTTATTTTTGTTGAATGCATAATACAGGGATAGCATCTATACTTAATACACTAGAATGCTGAGACAAGATCCATACAGATGTTGCAATGGTATCAATAATAAGCCAGGTTTTTTATGACTCTCAGACACCAAACAATATGAAGCTGTATCACCTTAATAACATATATTGTTGATAGAATAAAAGCAAAGACAGTTTCAGAACTTCAACATTTGTTAATACATATTTCACACCAATTTTCTTTAATAACAATGCATGTGAAGGTGGTAGAAACACAGTATCTCTGACAACACATTTACCAGCAAATTTGTGCAAAATTCAATCTTTTTATTTCCTTATCCATTTCTGTCGATGTTTTTGTCATAAAAACATCTAAAGAGTAGTAACAAAATGTGTTCAAAATTATTCCACTTGTTAGTATTTAAACCCTTTTCCTGTCTGTCAAAACCCGAACAACTGAGCCAGCACCACCAATCGCATATGCCTAAAAAATCAGAAAATAAATATATATACAAAACATAATCTTGGCATTTTCTTGCTATTTCAAGAACATGATCCATGACTAAGTCTTTGAGAACTATTGCATGAAAAATTTCAAAATGATCAAAAATGTGAAACATAGAAGCTACTTGCTGCGAATATACACACTGTAAACAGCTAGTATTAAATGCACAACAGAGATTTTCATATCTATTAGTATACAGTTATTTCATGGTGGAGGGGGTGACATCTGAACTGTTGCCCGAGGCCTATCGGCCTCGGGCAACATGTCATCCCCGACACCAAGGGACAACAGTTTTGACTGTTTATACCCAAATAACCATGAAATAACTGTTTTATTACCAGATCAATAGTTTATCTAAACAAAAAAAGGAAATAACTGTTTTATTACCTGATAATGTTTTTACTTGAACAAAGTGTTAAAAACATTTTGTATGGAATACATGGAAACTATGTAAACATAATATTTATGTGGTAACATTTCATCAACATGGAATACAGGGAAACTATATTTCAACAGACGTCCAATAAAAGCGCGGGAATGATATTGACGTTAAAATGACGTTGACGTCATTTCCTCCGATTGTAAAGATGGTGGTTGTGTTTACCAAACAAAGACAATGTAGACGCTGTAGTATGTGTTTGTTTTCCATTTTGTGGTAACATTTCATCAGAAAATGTTTAGAAACAAAACCTTTTAAATTCAACACATATAGGCCTACCGAACGTTAATGATATGCCGTCCAAAAAATAAAATTTGGAAATTCCATTAACGTCATAGCGCCAGAGGGAAACAGTTCATACTATTGACCGGGGAATAGTTCAATCCAATACAAATTGATAGCTTTCATGTAAAACAGCAAAAAATAACAGATTTGTGTTTATATAAGTAATCAGGTAATAATTTCAGCTATCATCTGTGAATGAAAAAATGTTCGTTCAAGGCTATTTTTGACAGATGTGTATCACATCCTTTTCAGAACAACTTTTGAGATATTCTACGTTTCACTCTATGAAAGAACACTCATTGCAAATTGGAATATGACCATACAACAGCGGGGAAAACCCAGAGAACATAATCATTAATGATTTTCATTATTACTCAAATGTCATCCATGTATATAATAACATAGTATCTAGAAGTACAAAACTCCAAATGGTAACAGTGAGCGCAATGTAACTAATCAAGGCCTAAGGCCATTAAACTGAGTTTAGCGACCTGTCTTAGAATCCAGCCATGCTATTGGTTGATTTCAAGAATCCAGCCATGCTATTGGTTGATTTCAAGAATCCAGCCATGCTATTGGTTGATTTCAAGACTGAGCTCAGAATGATTATTCACCTTATACATAATAAGACTGAAACTCAAGAGTAAAACTTCAAAATGTTAAATATTCTTTTTGCTGTTACATTGTTACAACAGTATAGATTTGAATAAGAATTGGCAAAAGGGTAAATGGGTACAATATTTCAGGCTAAATTTCATTCTTTAAGATTGAATGAAAATGAAAGGCTGGTTAGTATAACTTTTGTAAATTTAAAGTCCAAGTCTGACCTTCAGTCAGCCGCGGTCCAGTGTGCTGGACTTGTAACCCAGGCGATCCGGGTTCGATTCCCGGTCGCGGCAGGTCATACCCTTCCATGAAAATTTGACAACAATGTCGATTTTCCTCCACATGTGGAGAAGTTGCCGGCTTCCTTGTGGAAGGGTAAGTTAGTACTGGTTAGAATTCAGTCCAGGAAAAACTGGTTATGTGAACCGGCCGCCGTATATATCGTTGAGAAACGGCGTTAAACACGATGAAACAAACAAACTGACCTTCAGTCTTCAAATGTTTGTGTATGAGGCCCCAGGTACCCAGATACCGGACACCAATTCCAATCATATCAAAGTTATATAACGGTCTGGAGTTTAAAAAGTGATACATCATACATGTAGTAAGTTACTAACGTAACTACAAATTAGTTGCATCCTTGTCCAGAAAATGCTAATTTCTATCAAATTAAACCTGATGATAGACCAACTACTTTTTAAACAAGAAAGATTTGTTACCTTTTCATGCCAAGATAGAAGAGACGCACTGCTGCCTTCAGATGGAAACTCAAACCCTCTGTAGATGTATTTCATTAGAACATCAATTAATTTAATGTCTATTGATTTAACAGCACCGTCAATCTCTGATGTTTTGAAAGATGTCAACACCCTAATAGCAAGTTGCACAGCTTTATCCTACAATATCATAAATTTCAACAATATCATAAATTTCAACAATATCATAAATTTCAACAAGTGTTGATCACAAGGTCTCCTTAAAACCAACCAAAGGTGTTCAGTGCCTGACTTGGTCCGAAAAATAAGCTCAAAACACAGTATCAACAATACTTCATAGATTAATCATCTTACACTATGAATTTTTTTTTATGTCATATGATAAATATACACATTATTAAAAGTCATACATTTGCTCATACATAGCCAGCCATATATATACCAAGAACATGACTGTGTGCACTGCTACAAAACTTGTTCACTGTATGAACTTTTCCTCTTTCCTGACTGAATCACAGTTGAGGCTAGAATTCTTACGATGACACTTTCATATTTATAGATTCTGTTTGTAAATTTTATACACTAGAAATTGTTAATAAAACAATATACTGAAAATTTCTTATATGAGACCGAAGCAAGTAATATGCTGTTTTCTTTGGACCAAAATAGACATAATCAAATTGTGCAAGCAAATTGTGCAAGCTTTATCATCAATACCACGAATTTGGGCAAATTTCACAACATGTAGCAACAACAAACATGTATCCAAGAAACAATATTTACATGAAAGCAGATGAGCACACACAAAAATATTACCAGCAATGTCTAAATATCATACAGTAATTAATTGGATAAAGGAATGAAATTTTATTGTACAAATGCTTACAGTATTTTTTGACAATTTTGCTAGATTTTAGTAGCCAGATTGAAATCATTTTTAATAGTCAATGGCTACCTACTACAGTCATGTAGTTCTAGTACAGAACCAGATTTCAATGTGATTGACAAAAATCGTGACTTACCTTAACTGCTTGACTTTTCGCTCCAACTGGGGGATTTTTCAATATTGCTACCAAGGCATCAGTGTTTTTTCCTGTGGTAAGTGTTAAGGGTCTTGACGAAAGACATAGTTCATGATAGTAGCGATCAATAATGACACACTGGTAATGTCAGATTTAACAGTCATTGGCAAACAATCATCAAATAATTAATTAATGACATAAATTTTGACCAGTTTTATTATGAATACCATTTGCGTCGGTGTCATCAGAATAACCCGTGAAAACAATTCTAGCTCAAATGTTTTATAACAATGAGAGGTCCAATAATTTCAATTATCTAAATTTCATTTATTTAAGGATGAAAGATACAACATTTGATTTATTGTCAATGTTTATGCAGCAATCAATACGTAATAACAGTTTTTCAATTGTTACAAAGAACATTTACACCGTCAAAATGACTGTAGTATTCATACCTAACATACTGGGGACTGACAGCAATGTCCGGTCACCCATGATCTAAGAGTAGTAAGATAAAATACCCTCTATCATATATCATAACCACTTTAATGTAAGTGAGGGAAGCAGTTTATGTAATGCACAGAGTAGCCTTTAAAGTGCAAGTAGACATGAAGGAATGTGGTGATAAGGTGTGAAATCAAGACACATCATTGAGTTAAGTTGTAACACAGTCGGCAGGCCTGTGAAATAGTGTTCTAGGGGTATACTGCAGCAGTTAGAAGTCAGCTAGATATTATTTTTGTTTTACTAGCTACAATGAATTAATATTTATCAACTCTTCCCGGAAGTGTCAACAATAATTCTACATTTGTGTTGATTATCAATAAGCATTTTTCAGTTTCACTAAGAAGGAATGACAAATGTTTACATGTGCAACGCCATGTTTTCAAAGGCTGTTAACCACATTTCCTTAGAATACACATAAACAAGTGGACTAAGGATGTGTTTTGAACAGTGATTCATGACCATGTCAGTGTCAATGTTGATTAAATCAAAGCATAAAATTGCACATCATTTTTCTAAACTGATCTAACTTGTAGTAGACAGACCGGAACAGTATGCAGACACTTTTTACAGCATTTAAATAACCTGTGTAAACATAGCTGTGTTTCAAGCCAAATGGTCTTTGCAGCTTTTCAGATAAATCCTTGCTCTAAAAGTTAAGGGAAGTCGTGATTGTAAACAACCCACTGCGCATGCGCAGTTTGGCACCGCACATGCTCCAGTTGCGGCTTAAAGAATGTGTGCCATTTAACCAGTACCCGGACACCAACATACACTAAAAAAGAAAACCCTAATGAGGAATCAGCTTCAGAAAAGTTCCTTCGATGATTTTATTTCAAGATTTTAAAACCTAAAAGAATGAAGGTTTAATTAAATTCAATTTCTTTTGGTTTAAATAGTCACATGTATAAACAGAGAAGCGACTAAAGTGGTCACATCGGGTGCACACATCCTCTTTATTAAAGTTTTCTCTACTTTGCACACAAGCACTTGAAACTAAGACATCTAAATTTCAAGTCACATTAGTTCATAGATGTGCAGATCTAAATGCGTATTAACCAAATCAACAAAAGTACAATTTTAATTTGATTATCATGATAATAAGAGACTTATGATGAATATAATAAAGGATATTGAGTAAGAAATGCATTAACTTCTGCTTCATTTGGTCCCTGCTCATCCCCCTCGACAGTGTCGTCTTTGAATTTTTCTGGATCAAAGTCATCGATATTGACTTTTCTGAACTTGTTAGACGCAGTGTTTTTCGACATGGTGCTGTATTAATTACACGGTTGTTCAGAAGACTTTCCTCAAAATGCACACCCCGGAAGTAAACTTACTTCCTTAATGTGTCAATTTATTGAGAGCCGTGTTATCGAATATTAAAAAAGTACTATAAACACTCTTTGAAGATAATTAGAAATAAGACCATGCATAATTGTATTCACTATATTTATAGAATTGGGCAGTATTTTATTTGCATGTCAGTAAAATTCGAACATTTGAACAAAAGTCGACTAGACTAGCTCTACATCAGTCTTTTCACTTCCGGTAAAATCGGCCTCTACCATGGTAAATACAATGTCTTGATATAATCTTCATCAATCCATCGCAACTTCGTAATAATCTGACCCGTTCTTAAGTAAAGATATTCTAGTTATCATTATCTTCCATAAAATAGACTCATTTCATTTACATTTTTGCTGACATACGATGGGAAGATGACTACAATTGGACTATCTCTGTATGAATGTAAATGTTGGCCTTACTTTCAATGTTATTGTAACTAAGTTTGTGAATATGAAAACAAACGGTAATATTGTCTGTATTACATGGAAATACATTGTTATTTTTTATAATTAGCAGTGTCTGCTTCTTCTGGCGAGCTGTTGACTCAAAATTATTTCGGAATGTAAATACTCACTCGGTGACGAGTCGTCCATCATTCCATGTATACAAGTTGCAATACAACTATATATGGGCTCTTGTACTGTGGGATTGGCTCTCGGGACTAAATTAATAGTTGTCATCAACTTGGGATACATAACATTAAGAAACAATGCTTTAATAGTTATTGACAAGAGTCGTTTTTACAAACCCTTTCGTCGTGTTTATGTCCCCATCATACTCATAGGGGTTTATCATCTTGGGAAGACTAAGGCAGTGATTAGTGCATTGTTCCCAGTAAACTGAGTATACATGTGCATTAGTATTGCATAAAACTTGAGCTTCACATCGCAAACAAGAACTACAGTACTTATTGTACTTCTCGACAGTTCTAGTCATTTGTTTTCTAGTGTTGTGGTATACATATGCCCAACATTGCACTCCCCTTGGGAGTGATTCAGTTGCCACTGCATAGTTTATTAGTTATGGGTAGTCCTTAAAAAAAGTCGGACATTTTTTTGTCAAATATATAATTTTTGTTACCTGAAGTGTTTCCTGCTGTATCGCAGAAAATGAGAAATATGTTTATCACATGGTTACCCACTTTCTCATTGGATTTACATCAATTTTGTACTGTTTCAGCCAAGTGCATATTATTACTAAAAAAATGCCTACCTACCGACCAAAAAAATCCTTTATTGTTGGGCCTCCTGGAACTTCAGCAAAAACTGATTAAGTGATATATATCTCTGTTGATGGATATGTGGATATAGGTTGGACAAACAGCTAATTACTATTGGGCCATATCAGGGGTTCCACTAGGTGCTGAATCTCAAGCGTCATTTTGACTGGATTTTACCATTTTATAGCCAAGTTATCTATAATTTAGAGAACAATTTACCAGCCAGAATTCTAACGGTCAAAATGTGGCTTTTTGGAAAATCCAAGGGTCAATCCAAGGATCAAATGGAACCCCATGCATATGCTAGTTATTTGAGTGTTAGGTTCATACCTAATAGAATAACCTATGAATTGATATTCAACATTTTACATTTTTAGGCAACTATCAAGGTTAAGGCCAAGGAGCTTCGTGGCAAGAAGAAGGAAGATCTGGAGAAGCAGCTTCTGGACCTTAAAACCGTGAGTTATTCTTTAGTTACAATTCACTGGGGTTTTTTCACTTTAATAAAATAGTCCCTGTATTATAAATTAAAAAATTTAAGCTGAGATTTATTCTGATCCAGACCTTGAAAATTCCATGACAATTTGCTCCTGCATGGTGCATCTATTGCAACATCATTAGTTTCATATTGTTTATTTAACTGTCCTAAATAATTGGCATCATTAATAATAATAAAATGTGCTAACTATAATACATTTAAATGACGTACAGCAAACCACAGATGATGATTTTATGATACCTGAAGAAACGCATGAAGATATTATTTTGGATCGATAGGCCTGATGTGGTTTCATTTAGAGTTTTATTTGTATGATATAATGTATTCATTTATAAACGGTATCGTAGATAAACATTCAACTTCTAACAAAGTAACATATATCTGAAAAACATGAATTTATGTGAAATTCCGTATGGATTGATCCATTTCAGCAGTGCATAAAAAATATTCATGCATTGAATAATTATTTCTTGAAAAATCAGAATGGAAACTTCTGTTTGTTGTTTTAAGTTGCATTTATTGTGCTACTTGTGGAAAAGATGTTTACAATAGTAAGATGTTCACAGTTTTTATTTCAAATTATTATGTGGTATGTTTCAGGAATTACAGTCACTCCGTGTGGCAAAAGTAACTGGTGGAGCAGCTTCAAAACTAGCTAAAATGTGAGTATTCTGTCGATCGAGTTCATTAGATACATAACTAGTCCTGCTTGTCGCATCTCGGAGCTGCTCATGAATGGAGATCTAGATGTCACATTCGACTGTATATATTTAGATTCACAAAGTTGGCAATGATAAGTCCTTCACTACCTTGTCCATGTTGGCCAAACGATTCAGGAAGATTTACCAGAAATTTATGTTTTTTATGACCAGATGACTTTTTGTCTTATTCTGGGATGCATTTATTTCAAGTGATCTCGTAATTTTTTGCAGCATTTATGTGTAGTAGCTAATAATATTTCCAATGATTTGATCAATTTTAAAAGGTATGTTCTTGATTCAATTAATTTG
The DNA here is from genome assembly GCA_032209605.1 of Mactromeris polynyma. NCBI lineage: Eukaryota > Metazoa > Mollusca > Bivalvia > Venerida > Mactridae > Mactromeris > Mactromeris polynyma. Next base: position 18,183,715 of record JASFXZ010000006.1, on the reverse strand, counting down.
GACAATTACTTTCTTTTAGTTTAAAGCCACAAATGATGATTGTTTTTTACTGATGCTTACATGTTGAATTTCATAATATGGATCGATAGGACTGATGTGGCTTTATCCTTGTATATAGTTAGTTTGTCATGATGAATAGAAACATTTTGTTGGTGATGCTGGTTATTACATGTAAACCGTCTCAAAATTGTTTTAGTATTTTGGATCATTTTGCATGTACACATAATTGGACTTACTTTCAAGATTGTAATACGACATAAAATTTAGAGTGGCATAATTGTGTGTTTATAGCAGCAGCTGGAATTGGTTTTATAGGATTGTTGTCTGTATGAAGTCACAGCTGAGATTTCCTTAGATTGAGGTCACTGAGACCCTGCTTCAATGGTTTGGGTTGTTGTGCAGTTGCATTTATAGATGACAAGACTATCAATATTTAGGAAACAATAGAAACTCTGCTTTCAGAGTAACATTCTCACAGATGCTATGATACTTCCAGCCCTTTTTTATTACAAATTTGGGGCCGATATTAGGCACCATTCCCCAAAGAAAAAAGTATATTTTTTCACTACTTGGAAAAACCCTTCAGTAAAATTATTTAAAATTTCAACCTTATAAATACCGAAATTTGGCAATTTGTGGTATAAATTTTCCCCATCAAAAGGACCCGCCATACTTTCCCACAAACTGAAAAAAATGGCTGACTTCTACTGATAATTCCGTCACTACCTTGACGAAGTTGGCAAATATTTCAAGAAGATTTACCAGAAAATTATATTCTTTTTTTATTGGAAATTTCCTGATGTTTTTTATGACCATACGCTGTTTTGTCTGACATTTGGGATATATTTGATTTTAGCTGGTCTCGTAAAAAACTGGATTTTTTGCAGCATTTATGCATAGTAGCTTATAATATTTCCAGTGATTTGATCAATTTTAAACGTATGTTCTTGATTTGGATAAATTTTTGACAACTACTTGCTTTTAGTTTAAAGCCACAAATGATGATTGTTTTTTACTGATGCTTACATGTTGAATTTCATAATATGGATCGATAGGACTGATGTGGCTTTATCCTTGTATATAGTTGGTTTGTCCTGATGAATAGAAACATTTTGTTGGAGATGCTGGTTATTACATGTAAACCGTCTCAAAATTGTTTTAGTATTGTGGATCATTTTGCATGTACACATAATTGGACTTGCTTTTAAAATTGTACAATGACATTTAGAGTGGCATAATTGTGTATTAAGCTGGAATTGGTTTTATAGGATTGTTGTCTGTATGAAGTCACAACAGAGATTTCCTTAGATTGAGGTCACTGAGACCCTGCTTCAATGATTTGGGTTGTTGTGCAGTTGCATTTATAGATGACAAGACTATCAATATTTAGGAAACAATAGAAACTCTGCTTTCAGAGTAACATTCTCACAGATGCTATGATACTTCCAGCCCTTTTTTATTACAAATTTGGGGCCGATATTAGGCACCATTCCCCAAAGAAAAAAGTATATTTTTTCACTACTTGGAAAAACCCTTCAGTAAAATTATTTAAAATTTCAGCCTTATAAATACCGAAATTTGGCAATTTGTGGTTTCAATTTTCCCTATCAAACGGACCCCCCATACTTTACCACAAACTGAAAAAAATGGCTGACTTCTACTGATAATTCCGTCACTACCTTGACGAAGTTGGCAAATATTTCAAGAAGATTTACCAGAAAATCATATTCTTTTCTTATTGGAAATTTCCTGATGTTTTTTATGACCATATGCTGTTTTGTCTGACATTTGGGATATATTTTATTTTAGCTGGTCTCGTAAAAAACTGCATTTTTTGCAGCATTTATGCATAGTGACTAATAATATTTCAAGTGATATGATCAATTTTAAAGGTATATTCTTGATTGGAATAATTTTTTGACAAGTATTTCATTTTAGTTTAAAGCCACATATGATGATTGTTTTTACTGATGCTGACATGTTGAATTTCATAATATGGATCGATAGGACTGATGTGGCTTTATCCTTGTATATAGTTGGTTTGTCCTGATGAATAGAAACATTTTGTTGGAGATGCTGGTTATTACATGTAAACCGTCTCAAAATTGTTTTAGTATTTTGGATCAATTTGCATGTACACATAATTGGACTTACTTTCAAGATTGTAATACGAGATTGTTGTCTGTATGAAGTCACAGCAGAGATTTCATTAGTTTGAGGTTACTGAGGCCCTGCTTCAATGAATGATTTGGGGAAGGATCTGAGTTGATTGTTGTGCAATTGCATTCATAGATATATATGACGAGGCTCGATCAATGTTTAGGCAACAATCTGCTTTCACAGCAACATTCTCACAGACGCTATGAGACTTCTAATGATAATTCTTTCACTACCTTGGCAAAAGAATTCTGGAAGATTTACCAGAAAATTAGAATGACATTTCCTGATGTTTTATATGGCAGATGATTTTTATTCTGACATTTGGGAAGCATTTTATTTTAAGTGATCTCGTAAAAAAACGGCATTTTTACAGCATTTATGCGTAGTGACTAAAGCCACAAATGATGATTGTTTTTTACTGATGCTGACATGTTGAATTTCATAATATGGATCGATAGGACTGATGTGGCTTTATCCTTGTATATACAAATGTAGTTGGTTTGTCCTGATGAATAGAAACATTTTGTTGGTGATGCTGGTTATTACATGTTTACAATTACAAACTGTCTCAAAATTGTTGGATCATTTTGCATGAACACATAATTGGACTTGCTTTTAAGATTGTAATACGACATTTAGAGAGGCATCATTGTGTGTATTAAGCTGGAATTGGTTTTATAGGATTGTTGTCTGTATGAAGTCAAAGCAGACACTTCATAATATTTGGCAGCAAGATATTTGCCATCTTTGATTTGCACATTGTGTTATTAATACAATGTATTTATGCAGTCAAGTACTAATCTTTTTCAATTATTCATAACTTAATTATGCTTCCCACAAAATCGGGAACATTTGGTCATAAAAAAGATCGTGTTGAATCTGTTCTATAGTTCATTTTTGAATACTTCGAACTATTTATCATCTATGAGATTGCATTTGTTATGAGAATCTTGACTGAAGTCTGTAATAGGAATCATGAAATATGGAGTATGACTTTATCATTGATAAATTACAATTTTCTTTAATTTCAGTCATGTTGTGAGGAAATCAATTGCCAGAGTAATGACAGTAATTCGTCAGACACAGAAAGATAACCTCCGAAAATTCTACCGTAACAAACGCTACAAGCCCAAGGACTTGAGGCCCAAGAAGACACGTGCTCTCAGACGTGCTCTTACTTCACATGAAAGATCATTGAAGACAGTGAAACAACTCAGAAAAGAGCGTCTTTATCCCGCGAGAAAATATGCTGTTAAAGCTTAAACGTGTCTGTAAATAAAGAAAAAAATTGAAACTTGGTTTAGTCGTATTTGCAATTAAAAATAAAGCTACAGTCGGACCTCGTTCATTCAAATTCATTGGGTCCAAAATTTTACAACGAATAGAACATTGTTTTTCGAATTGCACATTTCAATTTCATGTGCCTAAGAAGATACATCCGGACCTATTTTTTCGATGATGCCAAGTATTCGGAGAGAAGATTGTCGAATTAACGAGGTCCGACTGTATGATATTTTTTTACCTACTAAGTCTTGTCTCCTGACCCTGCTGTAAAGTTGGGTAGGTACGGTGGCAGTGATTTTTGTGCCCCCACTCTAAAAGGGAGGGTATATAGATTTGCCTTTGTGCATCTGTCTGTCACAAAATCTTGTCTCGCGCATCTTCCAACAGTATATTAGCTAGACTGACAAAAATGTACAGGAATGTTCACCAGCATGTGTAGTTGTGCACCTTGGGTTTCATATTTGGCTGCGCCCAGTAAGTGCAGTTATGGCGTTGACTTTTTCATCTCCAACTGTCCATCAGCTGGACTCACAAAACTTAGCAGAAATATTCACCGGCATGTGTAGTGCACCTGGGGTTTCATGTATGATCACGGTCCCCTTGACTTATCACTATAATCTGTAAAGTTGTTCACTTGGTAATTTTAAAACCCATTCACAAACTAAGAGCAGAATAATAACATTTGCTTTTGTGACAACAGCTGGAAGTGGTGGCATCTGTGTTCTATGGACACATTTCTTGTTTTAAAACGCCTCATTCGTGCTTTTCTCTTGATCGTGATGTAGAACTGACAGATTTCATTTCTTTGGTCAATTAAATAATTTGGAGAGCTACATTTTGTTTCAGTAGGCCGAGAGACGGCAAACGATGCCTTTTAACTTTGGCTTTGGTATGCATGTTGTACTTCAGTTTTTGTTCATTAAATTGCACATTTCTTTTTCTATGATCATAAATATACCACATGATGGCAGGGATTTAGTTCCGTATGACTGAAAGGTTGGTCCGAATGTGTCTATGTAGTTGACAAAAAGAAAAACTTGAATGAGATAAATTAATTTTTAATGTGTCAAAATCAAGAGAATGTAAGAACCTTTCACTGGCTTCCGGTACAGATATAAATATCCAGCTCGAGGGTTGCCGTTTTGGTGGGTACGAAGCCCCTAATAGTGACCTGAGAGGATATTGCCATCCACACACAAAGCCAGTGATAGATTCTTTTTCTTGCATACCTTTAAGTGCTCTTGGTGAGCTTATAATGTGAAATTTTGAAGAAATCAACTTGTCTGCTCTCTAACTTGGACAGATCTTATTCAATCTTGGTGAGAATGTTAATTAACATAGTAACTTGACCAACTTTGATAAACCAGCCAGATTGATCGAGTTATGGTCCTTTGATTTTTTAAAATTTGGCCAATTTAACCATGTCCACTTATAAAATTCTAACCCAATCATCACACACTTGCTGGGAATGTTTATTAGCACGACATCTTGGCCCAGTTATTATTCAATCTTCACCAAACTTGCTATGAACGTTAATTGACACGATATCCCGGCCAAGTTGGGTAACCAGCCATATGATTGTGGCCCTATAACTTCCAAAATTTGACCAAATTGGCCTTTAACTTGAATGTTTATTAGCATTATATTTTGGCCAAGTTCAATAACCAGCCATAATGTCCCAGTCTCTCAGGATTTATGTCCCTTTATTCACTAAAATTGCCGAGAAAAATTTATATCATTTTTAGTGTCTCCGTCATGATTAATGTGATGACTGTTCCAATATTTTCTGTAAATGAAGGTATTAAATTGACACCAACCAATACATAATGTAAACAGGTGTATCTTGTGACAGTTTGCCACTCTTGTGGCACAAATGAACTTTATTATACAAGATTGTTCAACACAATCACTTTCCTATTTGAGAAGAACTAATTTTTCTAACAGTCATAAATATTTTGTAAGGTGGCTATCAGTAGAAATATATAATAGATAGTTCCCACATTTACAATATTTACCTCCCTTATTCTGAAATGTCGGCCATATTGATAGGCAAATATGTAAACGATGATAAAATAATCAGATTTAAAAAAATTGCTTATGTGAGGAGATATGGCTCTAAAAGTTGAAGAAAAAGTGGTTGCACATGCAAATTCTCTTGGAATGTGCTCAATTATCACATAGTTGGGAATTACTCCTATTAGTGCTTATCAGTTTTACCTATCAAAATGGCTTATGATTAAGAACAAGGGAGGTAAATATTGTAGATGTGGGGGAACTATCTGGATGAAGAACAGAATTCAGACTTATTTTCCTTTTACTGACTTCACAAAATTGCCCTTAGAAGACAACACTCGAACACTGAGCAAATATTGCAATCTAGGTTTTTTAAACAATTGATGCTGAAAACACAATATGAATAGTATGAATAAATAAATCAAATTTAAAATTGGCTAAAAACGGTCTTCAGGAATCGCTGTCTATTCGATATAATGAATCGCTTGGTACACTGTATAAATTTTCACCGTCTAATTCTGTATATAGAGTATTGCCGGTGTCCTCCTGGTGTATGAGGTCACTAGAATCACAACCTGAGTACATGGAATCCGGAACTTCTGGAGGCTCTAATGACATATTAAGATAATGTGTATCTAGCTTGTTAATTTCAAGCTTCGAATCTTCAACTTGCTTGGCACTGAAACCAACATTTAATGGCAAATTGTTGACATTTCTTGAAAGTCCTGTACCGATATTACTAGTAGATGGTAGCAATGCAGGAGTGTGAGTGGATTTATTATCGGTATCTAAAAGACTAGATAAAGCTGTATCTAATTCATCATGTGTGACTTGAGTACTTTCAACAGAGGTGGTTGTTGCGATATTGTCGAAATCCTGTGCTGTATTTTCAGTAAACAGATTTATACCATCCTTTGCTGTAATATCGACACTGTCATTCAATTTGATACTTGTTTGTTCGTCAGTCATTATATCCTCGGTGGATGTTGTGTTGCACTGCATCATCTGATAGTTAGTCACATCGTTAACCTCTTTATGAGTATCAAGACCGGACTCTGAGACTGTTTGAAACTTCTCTGTATGCAAGCGTCTCCATCCAGCAATGTCCAAGGAACTTGTTAGAACTGTTAGCTTGTCGTCATTGTCAGACTGCAAAATTATCAACGTAATATTTAAAATTATTCATGCAAGCCAAATTTGACGATAATACTTATTATGTTGCCTTCGAAATATGTGCAAACTTCATGCGATGAACAGGCATACTAATTTTACATAATACATTTGTATCCAAAATCATATTAACTGGGTATAATTAGGGAGTGCTTTATTTTTGCTTCTATTTAGTCATATTCATAACCAAATCTAGCAAACAGACTGAACAAGAACGTACAAAAGACTGCCACGCAAATAGTCGGTGTACAAGATATATTTATCATGGGTTGTGTAAATTTATATGTTGTGTTCACTGGCAGTGAAATTCATGAGCCTGTGACATTTCTGATAATTACGACAATACAGATCGCTAATAATTCCGACATAGGGCAGTTCACAAAACAAAAGTCACACAAAATACATGTATAGTGATTTGTAATTTATTGCACATATTTTTTTAAGGTGATGCATGTGTATCCAATTATGTTCAGTTCATTTCCTCTCTGGCAACTCTTATATTCTAGATACAAGAATGTTAGAAACACGATATGAAGAATGCACTTGATTATAATATATTCTTAATTATCAATGTAATACTTTTTTTCAAAAATGGAATCTGGGGTTGAGACATTTTTAGTACATCTGTCCCCCATTGTGGGATCATTTCATGCAAAAAAGTAATTTTGTTAAAAATTGCACTAATTGAGTTTTTGCTCTAAGGTGACCGTATATTCTTCTGAAATGGCGCTGTATTAATGAGAAATAAAGGTAGGTAAAACTCAGTTCAAAATGAAGACAAGAATATTTGATTCCGGATTTATTGAATAAATTTCTTATGACCAAAAGTATGCAAGTGCAAATAGGCAATCTGACACCATTATCTGACAGTCATATATGTCATGAAAAAATTATAGAAAGTTTAATACAACACAGTCATTTCTGTCAGATTTCAAGAGCATAGTTATGGTGTACTCCTCATATTTCTCTTGCAGTCTATTTTATGCATACAGTGAAATCGCAATAATACAACCACCTTTGGTTCTGACGAGTCGGTCTTAGTTCTGACGAGTCGGTCTTAGTTCTGACGAGTCGGTCTTAGTTCTGACCGGTCTTAGTTCTGACGAGTCGGTCTTAGTTCTGACGAGTCGGTCTTAGTTCTGAGGTGGTCTGAGTATCATGTTAAAATATGGTAGAAAATTAAAAACTGCTGCAGGACAATACAGTATATCGAGGGCTCAATGCAACACTGTCGTAACTCCTATGTATTATATAGGAGTTATGACAGTGTTGCGTTGAGCCCTCGATATATGAGGTGGACTTATTTCGAGATGGTCTTGACATGAGGTTTTACCGTATATGGCAAGAACACTGGGACGAGAACAACTATAGAACTAGTTTAGACGTACCTCTTTGTCCAGAAAGCCACCAAACAAGGCTGTAGCGAGCTCTTTCTGTTTTGTGTCTTCTTCCGAGTTCTTTCCCTGGAAGAAAAAAATGCTGCAATCATGAAGAAATTGTGGTTGTCACATTTTTTATATAACTCAATTTACCACTACAGTTGTTTTATGTTAATAACGATTCAGGCGAGTTGGACATGATAGACATACTTTGTTCGTTTGGTTGTAGCATGGTCATATAAACATGGATTGGTAGCTGGCTGATATTGGTGAAATGATACCAAAAAAAATTTACCCACAAGGCATGCATCTAACCATACTTAAATGTGACAAACATGCCACTGCAACTTGGAGAACATTTAAAGTGTTTTGTTTGAGGTGTCGCAAGGATTATTCCAAATTTTCAAAGATTTCGTATTTTAAATGAGTTCTCCTTATCTCAGTCACTTGTTCCAATCCAAAGCAAGAACAGAAATATTACCATGGTTACGGTTGCCTCTTCGACTTTGTTGGTAGTAAGCCTGCCTTGTTTTCCCCACACTTTTTTAGCTACAGGTATGTTGAAACCATGATCACTGAAAAATAACAACAGCAGTCATAGTCAAGTTTTTTATAGATTTTATACTTGTGGTGATGTGACGTCTGCTTAGTTTTTACAAGGCTTATGCCAGACTTGAAATCATATCTTCCTGTTTTAATTATAGTACACTCCTGAGATATTGTTCTTCAGAGATCTAATTTAAGAGTCTGTTTGATAGGCCTCTTGGTCCAAAAACATCTTTTCATTTCTCAGTAACATTTCAAAAGACAAATTTCAAAGTTATTCTTTATACAAAAACTTAGATCAAAATACAGTCGGACCTCGTTTTTTTGGATCAGAAATTTTATTTTGAATAACCCATTCCAATTTGACATGCCTAAGAATATCAGGACCTGATATTTATTTCGGATTATACCAAGTTTTAGGATAGGGGTTGTCGAGTAAACGAGGTCCAACTGTAGATTAACACCTCATACACGGTTGTAATGCTGACAATTTGTAATACCTCTCTTCAGTTGTTTTAGTTGAAGATGTTGAACTTTCAGTTCTTTGACGACCAATGAAAGACTCGTCTTGGGATACTGATGACATATCTGGAACCATAGCTGCGCAAGTCACTGACTCTATAATTATTGAATGATATAAATTATGCACTTAGCTTCGTAACAATACCTCAATTCCAAATATAATTATTTAGCAGAACCACCAGTTCCACACCCGCTAAATCATCCCCTATGCAATAACCCAATTTCTTTCCAAATTCAAAATTATTTTATACAGGGCTGGGACTTGATATATAGGCAAGTGCTTAGTCCAATGGTAAAGCCATTTCTTGATACAATCCAAAAACAAGAGTCAGTTAGGCGTTTTAATCGAGCCATTACATTGAGGTTGATATATTAGAAACAAATGGTGACATGCCATATAAGTGTATAAATACAGTTTAATTGAATATGATTGATAAGCCATCATTCAATACAGTAGACTAAAACCAATTATTTAGAAAAAGATGCAAAATAATGAGGCAATTACTGTTTTTGTTGGCAGTTTTATGCTGCTTTTTAATTGTATTTCAATATGGAGAGCTGACAGTTGACCTAACAAGCGTTCCTGGGTTACCAACTAGAACTAATGTGTTGATTTACTGTTACAAGCAACTAATAATTTCCCCACATGAACCAGAGGTAGAGGACCAATTACTGCAGACATGTTATCAACCGTCCAATTGTCACAGAACATATCAGCCTCCCCCTGGGTTCGAATCTAAGACCTCAAGTTTGTCAATCGAGTACTCTACCGACTGGGCTTACCAAACTGGCTATATCCTTAGAAGTAATACCGGTTGAAAAAATGTAAGTGAATTATTACTGAAAAGCAACTTGTATAAAATAAAATGATAAATTCAAAATTCATCTTACCTAATTTATCTCCCCGAAGATGCATGGGGACAAATGGCGTTGATCCATTTTTCAGATTTTCAATAACTAGGCCATCTAGAAAAGTCAAGGTCAAATCCAAGGAATTGTTGTCATGGTAACTAAGGCCAATCCCCTTTTCACACACTTCAAGTATCACAGATAATCGCTAAAAAAAATCAGAAAAAAGTTGATCAATATGATAGAATATTCAGACAGGGCGACAAATTCTTAATAATAAAACATGTGACTATACATTCAAAGGATGCTTTTCATTATCAATATTTCAACACATACTGTCAGTCTTGATTTTACAAAATAAAGAAATTTTTAGGAGGACTTCAAAGTACTACACTTAACATTTAAACATTAACTTAACATGAAAATTAATACATGTACATGATCAAAGGTTTTACTGGAATATAAATTTTCATAAATTATGTCCAGATACGATACCTGTCTTATCACAATAGGCATTTTTGTTTGCAGGCAATCTTTTAATTGTGTTGCCATAGCAACTGTATCCACAATGCTTTTATAAACAAATTGTTGAAGAGTTGTCACTGCACAACTGTGTACATGATATGGCAGTTTCTCATTGGTCAAATGTTGTGTAACAAGGGAGATAATCTTGTCATCTGGCATATTCTTCAACAAGGGACACAACTCTCCCAAGGTCTAAAATAAGAAATTAGACTTGCGGTTTTGTGTATTACAATCTTTTACTGAAATACCTAAAAATGCATCACTTTACTCAATCAAGAGGTGTATTTCTATCTAACTATCAAAAAATCCCAGGTGCACAATTCCTATGCAGATTGGTACTCTAGGCCAAACATTTTTTGAGATATGAATGACAAACGTTTTGAGGAATGGACAGTCTGATGAACAAGTGTAAATTACAGTTGTGTGTTAACAGAAAAATCTTTAAAACACAGTATTTCCATTGCCAAGGTCTAAATCTTTAGGGGCCAGCCCCTTTAACGTTTCAATCATTGATAAGTTTCAAGATTTTAGCAAGAACCCTGCAGATGCATGCTGATGATCATTTGCCGTTTACAAGAATTACACGTTATAAATGAAAAAATGGAAATTCCATACAACAAATTCTACCTCATTACCAGTGAATTTGTGACCAAAGTTATCATTGATGATGCAGCATTGGTTTACAGTAATGAGTTGTTAATGATGCTTTTATTCCTTATTTAACCCATTAATAATCAGGTAAGTTTTTCAGCGTAGCTGTATAATATTAATTTTGACCTACATTTTAGATCAATCAAATATTGTATATGAAGCGCGTTGTTGAAATATGCAACAAAAAAGACAATTTGATTGGTTTATATTTTAAGCTGAGAGGCACCAAATAGGGTGTCTCGAAAAGATAATTCACTTTCCCGTAGCGTACCCCTCTGGCGAAATCAGAGTTCCGAAATAGAGCGATTCTTTAGACATCATTCTATCTACGCCGCTCATGTTTTTTAAAAGATATTTCTTGTTTTGAGTAACTTTAACAGTGATTTTTAATGCTAATATCCTTAACAAGTCATTTATTGAATAAGTATTAAAAAATACAATAATTTACCCATAATGCTACATGTATCGCATTCGTCCCAGACTTTCCATCAACGAGAATACTCACGCACTTAGTAACCAACATCTTCTGTGATTTCACCTCCACATGACTACCAAAAAATCCTGAAATAAGTTTCCATGTCAATGAAAAGAAAATTTATTCTGGGAAGGAGATAATCTGATTTCTAGAAAATAAAAAGTTAACATCTTGTATAATACCAGTCAAAATGGCAGTCCAAATATTTGATAAAATTTGATTTTTTGGGCTCAAATAGCATAAATAGGTTAAACTGCAATTTTGGGAAAATATGCGTTCTTAGGAAAACTAATTGATTTTCAACATTAAAATTATCAGTTTAAAGCAAGGTAACTTTGCATCAAGTAGATATATACTAGACTCCAAAATCTATAAATACTTACTGTTTTCCAGAAAACTGAATACTTGATTCAACAGATTTTTACCGATCACATCATCTCCATGCAGTAATAGAGCAAACAAATTATCAATACGCCATTGTGGGTCTATTTCAAATCTGCAAGTAATTTAACAATGTTAATTCTTTGTAAATGTTTTTGAAAATAAGTAAAGGTCAAAATTCAAAAATTTACTTGACTAATCTGTAAGGGTGTCGTGATATATCAGTATATTGCAATATGCAGGCAACCTGTTTTGTACCATGTTATGAACAATGTATCGGTTTTCACAACCCTTATGTTTCATTACTATTCAAAACAGTTATTCTTCTTCTTCACCTTGTGATACATGGTCACGTTTGTGACATTGTCGTAATAACAGTTTTGTTTTAGCTAATGCATTTTTAATATTTGCAAAATATTTTCAAAAATTATCGACAGTCATATCCTAGAATAAAAAATGTTAAAGTTGACAATCCCAAAACAATGAAAAAGTCATGATTTTTTGGAAATTTTGAAAGATTTGAAAATTTGAACAAGCTGATACATTTGTTAACATTTCTCATAAATTACTGTTACAGGAAATCATTGGAACAGTAGGGGTGCCATCGATGGCCAAGTCTGTACCCATATATCATGTCAAACATATCAACAATACATCAATATTTGTATATAGAAAAGAAAAATTCAGAATTCGATCTTATCTGGTGATTATCGCACACAGTAAAATCTCACTTAAAGACCACCAAAGATCACCTTAAAATAAAGAACACAATTCCATTTTCACTGTTGTGCTCTATAAAATTAGACCTCAATATTGAAACCATCTCAATATTAAGACCAGTTTTTAAGCATCCCAATGGTGGTCTTATTATTGAGGTTTACTGCATATGCTTGTATTTGCTGTACCATTTTCTTCCAACAATCCAAAATGCTCCTAAACATTGTGCAGCCACGTATTTTCTAGAAGCAACTGCTATGACTAACACACATACGAATGCACACTTTGCATCGACAAGACAACAACAATGGCAAATAAATTAGGCGTCAATTTCTGACACCTACCACTCAGTAAACAAACAATATTTCTTTAATTGTATAAATGTATTTCAAAATCCTTAACTATATTGAATTGATCTATTTTAATTGATAGCATATCAATATCTTTTTATTCACAACACCCTTACAATACACACCAAATTACCATATGTGTTTATATACTGATTACAGCCCTGCGGTCAGTTATAGCTAACAATTGCAAACATTATGAAACTGTTTTGTTTTGTATCCCTGACCCACCGTATCACATTCACTGCACACAGGGAACCAAATTGCAAACGTTAGCCGGAAACACCTTTACTGAACGCAGGGCAGGTAAATATTGCATAAAAAGTTCATCCTGACCTTTGTACTAGGCTTATAACCATAGCAATGACCTCTGTCTTCCAATATTTGTCCACAGAGGACTTTATCTGGTCTAACAGTTTGGTACACACCACTATGATATTTGATTCATTGGCGATCTCATACAACAGTTTGTGCATCTGAAATATACAAAGTCATACGTCACAGTTTCTGAATGTAATAATTAAAGGATAACTTTATTATTCAATGTTTTATTCATAAATTGTCAATTTCACTGTTTATTGAATTCGTAATGAAAACGAAAGTGCTGACGCATAACAGTGAGAACCATATGAAACGCCGACTGCATAGTGTCTAATTAGTTGGATTACGTAATTTTCATGATTTTTCTACCCAGTCTATACAGGTCGCACTGTATTGTTTTGACTGCGGGAACGCTCCGTCTACCACTCGCTGATTGACTACTTCTAAGTGTCTGTAACTTTGCAAAAATGTTGGCGAAGTCAATTTCACTTTGACCTAGCGAAAGAGCTAAGTCGGACAATTTTAAGAAACCACTTCGCCTAAGTCACCCCTCGCAGGAGCCATGGCCATAATTATAAGTTGCAGAGTTTTGCCTTATTTCGAAGACTTAAATGTGAGAGGGAGAAGGCAGAATTTGTGAACAATTGGACGGACAGAACACAAAACTGAATTGAGTAAGACATGATGAAAATAACACCTACTTTTCTCTGAATATTTACATCTGGATTTTCCAACGATTTCACAATGAGTTGCTGATAAATAACCGAGTATTCTGGATTCACTTTCACTAACATTACCAGCAATTTTACACCTGAAATGACAAACTTTCAGTTAAAAAAAACAACATGAGTAACATAACTAAACTATCATATAATTATATACTATGTATGGCCTAGATAACGAATGGAGTTGTCTATTAAATTGCAACCAGCGTATTGAGTTCCATCAGTCCAAGAAGGTAAATAATGGGTAAACATTTTCACACAATTCCAGACATATAACTTTATAATAAGACCACCTCAATAATAAGACCACCTCAATAATAAGACCACCTCAATAATAAGACCATCTCAATAATAAGACCACCTCAATAATAAGACCACCTCAATAATAAGACCATCTCAATAATAA